>CM046381.1:10635680-10652680 GCA_025413485.1 Ficus microcarpa
TTTTGCAAAAACGGAAGCCTTTGGAGCTTCTTTTTCAAAATTTGCCTAATTGCCCCCTAGGATTTTCAATTTTCTACAACTTTCATGTTTTAAGTTTTCCCAAATTTGCCTCTAATGGCCTCAAAATCGGCTTACCAGAAAACAGTCCAATTTTACCCGAAAACTGGCAGTTTTGCATGTGGTTCATTTTACGTAAAATTTACGTGCACACTATCTCAAACGGTCGCAACCGTGAGCCTAAGACAATATACAGCGCTTTAACGTCAGTTTCTAGCAGCCATACATTTGTTTTAAGCCATAGAACCCATGTGGTGTTCCATTGCCCACATAAGGTTTTAAAGTTGATTTTGCATACACCATTCAACATACAAGCTTCTAACCAACTCATAAATTAACCATGCATAACCTACATCTCCTTCAACATATGGGGACATATAACAAACACTTTAAAGGCATGCATGCAAACCATAACATCACACAAGCATATTATCAAAACATGCACCAAAACATAAATTGAGACCATAGAGCCTAATCAAGCACATAACCAAGCACTAAACCTATTGCATGAAATTAAATGGGTGAGCTTATGCTCTTACATACCCACATAAGAAATACACATAAATTTGAATTTAAAGCTTAATGGAAAAGCTTAGGGAGTCTAGAAAGAGTACTTTAGCAATGGGAGGTGGATTCTAGACTAAGGACCAACATTCTCCTCCTTTCTTGCTTCACCAAAAATCCGGCCACACTCTTGTTTTTCCTCTCAAAATTTCGGCTGCTAAAGGGGTGAGGGAAAGTAAGGTGAAAAAGAGCCAAAGTTTTGGGGTAAAGTTGAATAAAATGAGCCAAAAATCCCCCCCTCACATCACCTATTTATAGGTGAAAAATATTTTTCTTTTTGAATTATTTTTATTCCTTAATTGCAAATCTAACCTCACAAAAATTTTATTTGCCCACAAGCCCCTAGGAGTGGCCAGCCAACCTTGTGCCACATTGCACACAATTAATGCATAATTATCTCCAAACTTCTCTTTTTCTTTTAATTCAAAAATCTCATATTTATCATGAATGAGGTGTCCTCCCCTTAAGGCCTTGTTTGGCTTTTCCCTTAATAAGCAGTCCATTTTCTTCTTAACTCAAATAATACTAATACTGTTTTTAACTAAAAACAGTACAATTATTCTGGACTGTAGTCAGAATTTATCTGCATTTAATTGGACTGGGTGTGAGTTTTTCGTAGGACTTGAAGCTACTTAGCCCTTAATGTCCTAAATAATGTGCTTGATTTTTCTATAGTGGCCTCATACCTTATTCTCACATTTTTATCTGTGATGACGGTTTTCACAGTATAATTTTCATACTGTTTATTATACTATTGTACCGTCCTGGTCAAACTTTAGTCAACATAAAGTCAACCTTGGTCAAACTTTGACCAACAAAAATCATAAATTTTTGTCTTGCCCTTTATCTTCAAAAGGCCTTATGCTTAGCTAAGCAAACTATTATTGAGTCTTATAAGACTACAAGAACTTAGTTATAGTATGATAAAATCAAATCAGATATTTTACATAAATCTTTCATGTTCCTTAACAAGGAAATCATGAATCAGCAAAATAGGTGGTTGTTACATTCATCTTGTTAAATTATATTCCCAGCTATTTGTTGTTGTGTCTCCAAGATAAAAGGAATAACATTCAACATCTTGTAAATCTATATACAGAGCAAGTCAAAAGACATAACACTATAAACAGTAATATGTTAACAATTAAGAATTAAGATTGTTCCATATATGATCACCCTTGAATAAATCTAAATACTCTATATACTAACAAAGGTTATCAAATATTTAATTCAATCGTGCTCCAATCCTACATAATCATATTGTATAAAGTGCTATGATTCATCAACAACAATTCAGATAGAATTGTTCCATTCATAATAGAGATGAACTAAATTAGTAATAATTACTTAAAGGATCCAACTCTAATTCTTTATTACGAACGTTTATTTATAATATTTAAGGTCACATTAATAATTAAGGAACTTTATACTACATATTTAGTATCAATCATTAATGCACATGGTAGTGCAATGAAATAAAGCACTTATTTATTTAAATCGCAATAAAGTCTTAAATACCATTTGCTTTCTAGGCATCAGTCTTAACACTTACAAGTCAAAGCCTTACGATGGTCTTTGTTTCCTCTATTTACAATGATATATGTTTCCCTTTCCTCCCAACTCTGGATTTTCGTACTACGTTGCAAACTGTTGAGGAATTGAGAAAAGACCTTGTTGGGGGAGAAGGAAGAGGAGAAATGATTTTGTTGTTGTTGTTGGAGGAGGAGGAGAAAAAAGACAAGAAAAGAAAAGAAAATATATTCCTATTTTGAAAACATAGTGTGCAAAGAAAAAAGGAAAAGAAAAAGAAGAGAAGGTTTACTATTTTAAAATTTTCCAAAATATAAAATATTGGTAATAGGTTATTTATTTCTTTATTTATTTTTATTATGAGAATATGGATTCAAACTCTGTATTTTATGATATTTAGTTGTGAAAATTAATATTAGATTATGCTTGCAACCGGTTATAGGTTATTTTTATTTCAAATTTGAATGTGAGTTTTGTTATTTTTGGTAGATTTTTTATTTTTGGTTAAGTCTTAAGCTAAACGAAAGTTCGTAGAAAGAAAATTAAAACTTCAGCAAAGAAGGGGGGCAAAAAAAAAAAAAAAAGAGGGAAAGAAAATTACTACAAAATATGAGACCTACAGCTAGGGGTCAAGCCAGTACCGAGGGTAGTTTTGTAAATCACCCATGTAAAACACGTCCAAAAGCCTCTTAACTTTAATACCTTTTAAAGCCCGACCAAAATATGCATATAGTTGTTCATACATCATTTCAGAAAACTGTTGACCTATTATTTCTGTTCCTAATTTGTTCTTTATATATTGTCACTTTCATGCTCTTTAAACCACTTTTCGAATAGTTATGGCCGACATTCCAAACTTAAAAGTCTACGTATTTTGATTAAGTTTGAGGAGGAGATGAAAGACAATAGTTTTATGGGAATTTTTAGGATATTTTATTTATTATAGTCATTAAATTAATTGAGAACAGTTTTTGTCGCATGTTGTAATTTTTTAATACTGGCATTCATATATCAGACTGTTAAAAATTCAATCTAACGTAAAAAAGTGATTTCTATCAGTAAAAAAGCGATTTCTATCGGTTGTGCTAGTGTGTTTGGCACACCATTCAAATTCAAGATTATTTTCATTTAAAATCCTCATCTATTTTTATTAACTTTTGAAATTCGTACCGTATTTTTTTCCCTCTCAAAAACCTATCCGTTTGCATTCTCATTTAAAAATGGATTTTTTCCCCTCATTTTAAGACAATATGCCAAGTAAATGAAATACGAGGTCCTACCATACGTCAAGCTCTCTAATTTTATTTATTTGTCTTTTTTTAAAATTTTCTAAACAAGAAGGGATTGACTAGATAGATTTGATATTTTGTTGATTAGTGGAACAAAAACAAAAAAAAAAAAAAAAAACAAAAAGATATCATAATTAGTAACTAGACCTTTAAAAACCCTAATTATTGGGGATAAAAACAGAGAGCACTCTTCTCTCCCTCTCTCTCTCTCCCATTAATGGTAGTAGTAATACTACTCTTGTGTAATGTTTGGGCATCGGTCAGAAGCAATTTTTCCTTCCACAAGCTGTTGCAAGATCGAAAGCTGTACGTACTTATTTTTATTTTCCCCCCCTTTGTTATGCCCTTACACGCGCACACACACCAAGATATATGTATATATAATATATAAACATATACATATATATATAAGGAGTACGTATATATAAGTTTAGGATTGCTCATTAATCATGATCAACATGCGATCATGATATGCTTTTATTATAAATATTGTACATCAATTATTCATCATGGATTCAGTTGAACAATAATTTACAAACTATTATTTTGGTAAGTTATAGCTAATTATTTGTGAAAATGAAAACACATGACAAGTGAAATTCTGACCGCAACTTACAGCTGAATTAGTGGAAAACTAGCTGCAATATTCACCCTATCTTTTCACTCTTTATGAACTTTTTTTTTCCCGCTCTATATGTTTGAGATCAATTTAATTTATGAGAAATTATAGAAAATAACATTTTATTCTTTTTTTTTTTTGAAGTAAAAAATAGCATTTTGTTTAAGAAACATTAAAAAAAAAAAGTTGTTAAAGCAACAGCATATTTACATCCAAAAAAAAAAAAAAAAAGCTATCATGCTTGCCCTTCAACAATTTTAAAACCATTTTAGTTACTTCCTTACATTTCCTTAAATATGTTTAATTTATATGGAATTCTTTTAGTGGGCCTAGAGACTACGAAATTAAGCAGAAAATTTAACTAAGTAAATAAATATATTTACTAAACGCATATAAATTATTTAAAATTATTTACTAAATAAATTTATTATTTGCTGTTACTTACTTATAATATTTTAAAATCTTAATATTTACTTTAATTATTTTTCATCAAATGTTATTTATTACTATGTTCTAAAAAGGGTTATTAGTTTCCATGGAAAAATTAGTTTGCACAATGGGGGTTTCTACTCTGTACTATTGATAGGAACAATTGTTTTAGTCTTTAGGTTATTACTTTTTCAACAGTTTAACTTATAATGAAGTTATTTATTTATTATTATAAAATTTTAACGTGAAAATTCATTAATCAGAATATTACAAATTTAATATAATAATTAAAAAAAATTCTTATTGATATATAAGGATGAAAAGCCATGAGGTAAAATATCCCTTTAGGAGATTACACAATTTAATTTGATGATCCAGATGTTAAAATATTCAACATCATTGGATTTTAAGCCACTAGAATTAGCCTAGTAGTGTGGATGGGGTGGGTTAAGGGCTTAGAATGTCTTAGTTTCAAGTTTGAATACGAAAGTATTATCAAATTAATAATCTTGGGATAAAAGGGTTAATAGTTGTTACCAATTAAAAAAAAAAAAACTGGATTTTACCGGAACCTTTAATGGTCAATAGAGACATGTACTTTCTAACAAAATACTGAAATTTCGAAAGTAGTGCTCAAGACATTGAAATTTGGCTGAATATGACTTTTGTATGCCATGTCCATTTCACAATAATGCAGCAAAAGAGGACGGTTTCCACGTGCTTGATAAATGTGTGTCTGTATATGGGTGTGTAGATATGTATACATATATATAACATATAGAGTTACGTATGTATTTATTAGTTTCAACTACATGATTCACCATGTTCACAATCGTACATTAGTGCAACATAAAATAGCAGCTTCACACACTAACATATATGCATATATATATATATACACACACACACAAAACCTTAAATCCGGTACCTGATAGTATTTGGCATGTGAACTTCAATTACTGTAAATGTGAATTTCAGTTACTATAAATGTAAATTCATGTAAAAGGAAATACGAAATAAGGAAAATTCACATTCATTTTAGTTACATTTCCTTCTACATGAATTCACATGGTTCACATTCATAATAACTAAAGTTCACATTATCAAATACTATCGGATACCCGATTTAAGACTATTCTTATATATATATATATATATATATATGTGTATGCTTAATAAGTCTCATATATATCCGGCATTCATGACCTTTACTTTTTATAGGTTAACATAATTAACAAATAATTCTAATATAACATTTCTATAATATATATTATTGACACTAACAATTCAAGTAATATATATCGTATGTTGCATATAGAGTTATGATTTACAAGTAATTATAACATATATACATGAAATTAATAAGATATGTTTGTTTAACTGGTGCGGTGTCCTAATATGAAATTATATATATATATATATACTTTATTGTCAAGCATAATAGATTGTGGAAGGAATATTGTCGAGCTAATTTCAGATCGTGTAAGTGGTAATTAAACAAGAAAATTTTCTATAAGCTAAAACTAGAGAAACATTTGTTCAATTAATTTGGAGTAAAGTACATGCAAGCATCTTCATGCATGCGTGGCTAACTTTCAATTAGCGCCTATAAAATGCATGCAAGTACTTTTGGTTTTACTAATTCTTTGCCCTATATTTATGTATGATGAATCTCTTATTCGATAATCATACAGATTTGGCAAATGGAACTTTTTTTTACTCTTAGAACTACTAGTTAATTTACAAGTAATGTTACGTAATTTCATGTGCAACATTTCTATTTTTGAACTTTTATTATAAATGATAAATATCAATAGAAAATATTACATATTAATGAGTTAGTATTACAAGATATTAGTCTTGATGTTATACGTGCCTGATTGTAGTTCCTCCAAACAAGAGACTTTACCTTTATACATATTTTGCTGAAGTTTTTGCGGCATGTATTCCTAATAAAAAAATTTCTTACTGATTAGGGCGAAAAGGAAGGAATCTAAGTTATAATTACCCCTAATTCTCTTCTAAAATATTGTCCTTTCGGCCTCCATGGATTTTGAACCTCCATTTGAAGAGACCCACAAAACCCTCTTACAAAACTCCCTCACCACAATCGAAGTGAAAGATATTGATAAACTTGATATCATAGAGGATTGTAATCTACCTTTGGTCAATCTTATCCATTTGAGGTCAAATGACCAACTAGAGAGAGAAAGTTGCATCCAAGAGATTGTTGAAGCTTCAAGAAATTGGGGTTTCTTTCAAGTTGTCAATCATGGAATTTCAGTACAAGTACTTGAGAGCTTGAAAATTGAGCAGAAGAAGTTGTTCCAACAGCCTTTTGAAAAGAAAATTCAAAATAACTTTTTGAATTTATCAGCCAATAGTTACCGTTGGGGTAATCCAAAGGCCACATGTCTCAACCAGCTGTCATGGTCAGAAGCCTTTCATGTATCTATCACGGATTTAACGACAAAAATGACTGAATTCAACAACCTCAGGTAAATGTGTATTCCATGTGTGTATTTTGTAAGAGGCTTTTTTTTTTTTTTTTTTTCCTGTTATATTTGTGTATGGTTGTGTTTTGACTCCATGGTAGGTAATTAAAAATCTAGGTATCTGTTCGACATTGCTTGGTTCAGAAGTTGCTTTTAGCTTATTGAGTTAAAACAGTATCTAGAGTAACAAAAAACTGCTTTTGTGAGTGATTGGATAAAATACATGGAAAACAAGAAATGGAACCTGTGGAAAATGGCTCTAATGAGCGTTCTCATTAATAAATATATATATATATATATATATATTTTTTTTTTTTGCTTGAATTTTTCATGTGTTGTACTACACAATGAGAAGAAGATTTTAGAACATAGGGAATAGAACATTAGTGCCTAACTGGGTAACTCTGAATCAACTTAGGAACTTACTAAAAGTTACTTTGGTTTACTGGGTCCAAAGGTTACTTTTAAAAAATATTTAAGGGGTGTTTGGACATAAGTTTGGTTTAAACTAAACTGTACTTTTTTCATCATGATTTTTGTCTTTTTCTGAAAAAGTTTTTTGTCTTTTCTGAAAATTTTTTTTGTCTTTTCTGAAAAATTACTATTGAAATTTAAAAATCTTAAACTAAACTCATTCACCAAACATCCCCTTAGATAATTTGTTAGAAAATCTTCTAGTCTACAAAAGAGCTTCTTGTCGATCCAAGTTATAAAGTGTAAACTTTCAAAAAAAGCTATTTTAAGGAAACTTTAAAACTTATATCAGGGTCTAAATTCAACGTTCTAAACATCATTTAAATATTTTTGTTACTTATTAGAGAATTTTAAACTTATTTTGACCTCACAAGCTCTTTCAAAAATATGATTCTAAATACTTACTAAAAAATCACATTGTTTTTATCTTTTTTAATATTGACTACAAGCAAAAGCTCTTAATCTAAAAAAGTTTGATTTTAGTAAATGTTGACATAGACATAACTAATCAGATAATTTTTAGAAGAGCTTATCATCATAATCGCAAAACGTGACTTCTCCATAAAAGTTGTTTTAATTTAGAAGACTTAGGGCCCGTTTGGTGGAGTAGTTTGAGTTGAGATTTTTAAGTTTAAATAGTAAATTTTTTTGAATTTTTAGAAAAGACAAAAAACTTTTTAGGAAAAAGACAAAAATTTTTGGGGAAAAAGACAAAAAAAAGTTTGAGTTCAATGGTTTGAACCATTCAACCAAACACCCCCTTAATCAAATATAAGGGATGTCCTTAAGGTGGGATGATCCATCAAAGGTAATGTCTTGTTAAATAACTTGTAATGACCAATTGATTTATTTATAACTTTATATAAGACTATATATAACATGATATTTGTCACTACCTTAGTAAGTTACACATAATATTATATAAAGCTAAAATTAAGTCAAATGTTTGCTATTAACTATTTAAAAAAAAAAAAGTTACAAATGGATCATCCCACCCGCGGATGGTAGATATATATATATATATATATATATATTATCTGTTGACCTATATGTACACGGTACAGACAAACAGATTTCTATCTTACAGGTATGCCTTACACCTACTATATAGAATCACTTGTACGAATCCAAAAGAGTACAAAAATAATTTTATGCCTTTTCACATAGTGTTACGAGTCTATAGTAGCAAATGATGAACAAATTCTGCAGCTACCATTGGGCAACCATTGGTGTACCACGTGAACAAAAAATAATAATAAAAGGAACGTCCTTTCGGCAAAGCCCTTGTCAGAGTGGGCCAAGTGTCCTGATGTTTCTAGGCCATGACAAGTTTTTGTTTTTTTGTGTTCAACCAAACAAATAATAATAACAATAACAACAACAACAATAATAATAATAACAATAAACATCAATAAATAAAATTTCGCCACATATATGCTCGGAAACTCTGCAGTGCATTTTATTCTTTTGATCGTCTCAGTTTCTTCTTTTCTTTTTCTTTTTTTCATATTAATTTGAAAGAAAATAAGCTTTCATTCGGCATCAGAAAAAGAGCTCAAAAGGCTGTATATGTATAAGTGGGAATTTTCACCACGGAAATCGTACACACGCGCACACACATACACGGGGTACTGGAGATGTAATATGATCTTTCGGGATATATTTTTGACGACTTCTAGTATCTTAATTTGTCCCCAGTCCATTGTGTGCTTACGTTAATTTGCACCGAATATCGATCCTTATTCAAGTTAGGGTTTGACTTCCACGACTAATATAATGATCTCTCTCAGTCTCAACGATTATCGACCTCTCAGGCATGAATCTGTTATGCCCGGTTCAGTTGATGGGAGCATATTTTACTCCACACTTCAAGATCTATACACGTCATACGTATATATATGTTCATATGTGTGTGTGTATGTGTATATTTGTGTGTATGTACTTGTGTGTTTGTGTTTGTGTTTGTGTATATTATTTGTGTGTGTGTATTTGTAGGTGTAGGTTTTTCTAATCTCTTTTGGATATTGTATTTCTGTTTCAAAATACACTCGGATCTACAGGTTAACAATGGAAAGATTTGCGAAAACAGCATATGGCCTTGCCAAAACCTTAGTTGAGATTCTAGCAGAAAATGTGGGAGTCAAATTCACCTATTTTCAAAAGAATTGTCCTCCAAGCTCTAGTTATCTCCGGTTGAACCGATACCCACCATGTCCTTACTCTTCTTCTAAGCTGGTCTGTGGACTAATCCCTCACACCGATACCGATTTCCTCTCGGTTGTGTACCAAGACCATATCGGCGGCCTGCAATTGCTCAAAGATGGAAGATGGTTTGGCGTAAAACCTAATCCAGAAGCTCTTATTATCAACATTGGCGACTTGTTTCAGGTAAGTAAAAATGGCCGATCAATAAAAATAATTTAGTGGTATTGTAATCTGTATCTGTGACAACATTGTTTATAATTTTGTGATACATAAAAAATCTACAAATTTCAAAGCCATAAGGGCATGTGAGATCCTACACATGTAGGGCTATCCTTTTGGGGGCTATACATGTTACCTTAATTTGATTGGAAATGTTGGAAATTTAAGTCATATATAGTACTTAATCACTTCTTTCATTTTAGATGAGGATGATGATGATGATTATTATTATTTAGACTGGTCTCATGGATTGAGATGTCAGTTATCCTCTCTCATCATTTATTAAAAAAAAAAAAAACAGAAATCAGTGAAAACATACGCCAGAGATCGATTTTGAATAATCCCTTTGAATAAAATGTTCGATTACGACGATGATGATATTGTTTCAATCGATTTAGGCCTTAAGCAACGGAGTCTACAAGAGCGTCAAACACCGAGTGGTTGCCTCCGAGAACTTTGAGAGGTTTTCTTCAGCATATTTCTATTGCCCAACCAATGAAGCAATGGTGGAGAGCCATGGCCAACCGGCGATATATAGGAAGTTCAGCTTCAAAGAATACAAACAACAAAGCCAGAAAGACGTTGAAGCAACCGGTGCGAAAGTTGGGCTCCAAAGGTTTCTTCAATGAAAAAGTACAAGGGCAAACAATAATAAGGGAAAGCAAGAGATCAAGGCCAGGGGAATGTAAAGGTAACTTCTAAGCCTTAGTTTACATGAATCAATGACTTTTTAGTCCACACATGCTATGCCCTTTTAGGCACGGAATAATTTCAAGTATATGGTTTGTCTAGCAAGCTATCATGGCTTATTGACTTTGACCTATTTGTTAGCTAAAATCTAATTTCGTCAAGATTTTAACACGGAAATAACTATTTATATATACATAGTTATATGAATAATCTAATAGTAATTTCATACTTGATTCTACTATAAGGTATAAAGTTCGAATCCCTATACTTAAGTTCAAAAAAGAATTTTTTATACATAATTGAATCAAAAGATGACTAGTTATTAACGTCACACTGATGTCTAACACATTTGTATTAGATGATGGTCAAAATACTTTGGAACCATTATTTTTTGTTGTTGTTGTTGTTAAAAGTAGTTCAAATGTTAATGATTTAGATCAATTTTCCAATTGGGGTAAGCGTGGAAAGACCAATAAATAGTTGGTTGTACTGTAGTTCTGCCTTGGAGAGAAATTTGGGGGGCAAAAAAAAGAAGGAAAAAAAGGAAGAGAGAGAAAGAGAAGGACGGTTGGAGAGAGAGAGAGAGAGAGAGAGAGAGAGTTGTATTTTTACCTGTAAACACCTGTTGGTGGGAAGTTTGTCGGAATTGACAACTAGCCAATTAGTAATTACCGCATAATTTTATAGTTTTTTTTAACATAAAAAATTATTAGTTTTTGTTTCTAAATAATTTTTTTTATAGACTTTTCGAAAGAGTATTTTTAACAGTAAAGATTAGAGCAAATTAATTTTTGTAACTTAAGGATCAAGCTTCCAACAAAAGAAAGACATAATAAACAAAAATTAAAAAGGATCATTCTTTTGTTTATTTTCCTCTTAAAATGTACAATTCTAGTACATATAAAATATGTTAATAAGTCATTGTAGGTATAACTTATTAATAATCTCACGCTTGACTTTATCATAAGGTATAGAGTTTGAATTACGAACTTTTAAGTTAAAAAAATATCAATAAAGTGATTATAAACGTAACATATTCAACAGTAATTTTACACCTGATATATTACTCCGAGGCGAGAGATATTTTTCCCGGAGTGGAGTTGCAACTTGCAACCCTAACAATTCTGCTCCTTTGGTGACTTGGTCAGCTTTATAATTTTGGATGGCAAAAAGCTTTGTAGTGAAAGTATGACGTCGCAAAAGCATGTTGGCTTTCCTTTTTAATCGAATTCACACTGTCCTTATAGTGTCCCACGAGGATAGGAGGGCTTCATTTACTTGTTTGCTTCTCTCTTTTATATATAGATAAAAAGGACCCAACAAAGGAGCCGTGTTTATTTTCTTGTTTATAAGAAAGGAACAAATGAGAAAGGGTCTTTTCTCTCTCCCCCGGTTTTTCTCAAATTTCTCATTAACTAGAGTTCTCTTTTGTGTAGGACTTTTGCTGCCACCGCCACCATGGCCGGTGAAGGTGATTGGCGGTTCAGTAATCTCGGCGGGAATGGAGTTTGAGGGTCCTAATTAGGAGTTTCTCGAACAGATATTACCCAACAAGCTTTCGTGGTTGGATGTGGTGAGGCCTACTAGTAATCTGATGGTTGGTGCAACGATTTCTTACCTCCAATCAAGCCGATTGATTTCCTCTGAGTTGTGACACGCGGCAGAGTGGTTGTTCCACGTGGGGCAAAAGTTTTGTGGGCGATATTATTTTATTCTATGCTTTGTTTTTATGTTTAAGTTTTAATTTTTTAATAAAGGAGGTAGTTTCTCCACCTCCGGTTTGTTTTTATGTATGTGTAGTTCCTCTTGAGTTGCTTTCTAGCGGTATGTCTATAGGTTCCATTAGTGTTATGCTTATGCGGAATTTATTACAGTCTCTGTGCTGCGAGTGACTGTCTCTCGATCAATTGGAATATTCCTTCTATTGTAGATTTTTTTTTTTTTTTGCAAAAAAGATCTTTGCACATGCTCAATTATAAGATTGCCGAGGAATTTGATGAATTTACCTATCACTGGGTCTCGACTTATGTTCTCCTCATTAAGCTTTATCAAATTTTATTAATGGAATCAATCTTAGTTGAAGGTTATATCTCTTGTATCACATTGTTGTTTCATCTTTATTATTAGTATTTATATTAAATTTTATTTTCAATGATAATTTGCCTTTAAAAGAAAAAACAAAAGAGAGTTATACCATAATATTAACTACCACATATCTAAGCAAAAACAAACTAGTGCCATATTAACTATGCTAGAGAAATATGATTGAATGATTTTTTTTTCTCTTTTGAAAATGGTAATTATATACCTTATCAGTCACTTACGAACACTAGTGATGGCTCAAAAGACTCATAATAACACAAAAAATTTAACCCAATCATACATAACGGTTTCACCAATAAAATATAATGTAATGCATAAAGGGGGTAAAATGTTCACTACCGAGTTCCAATTATAGCGACTTAGAAAGGAACAACAATTATTAAGTATACATACGACTTAAAAACATCAACATAATCAATGAAAAACTCCAATCGATCAAAATCAAGAGATCCATAGCAAAAAGATCACTACTAACACTATATAGAACCAAATGTAATAGATTGGACACACAACTAATATTAGAGAGTTAGGAAACCACCACTTTTATTCCAAAACAAAAACACAAAAACAACATCACTTAAAAAAAAAAAAAAAAAAGAGAGAACTGAAAACAACCACAAAATAAAGGAGGTAAATATTGGCATTTCCTTTTCTCATCATGAAAAATACATTATGCGTATTGAATTCCCACTATCGATTTTGTAAGTAAACAAATAATTAGAAGGAAGAGAGAATCTTTCATTCTTTGTTCTTTTCCGTTAATATGGAGTAAAAGCGCATTGGATGTTTGCAAATATAGTCTAGTAATAATTTTTTGTCTGACTGGTGTAGAGTTTGAATTGCAGGACGGAGAAGAAGAAGAGATGAACTTTAGATGACCAACGAATGAAGCATTGCTGAAAATTCATGCATCCGCGTACTGTATTAAAACAGCCAAAAAAAATATCTTGGGCACATAAATTATGTTGGGTGATAGGTCTGTCAAAGATTCTTGCTGAGAAACTACATATGTGATATTAAAAAATATTATTGGTACTATAAATTTCTCAAAAAGAATATTTGTATAATATTAATTAAATCTTTAGGAGTAATTAGGCAATGTTAAGAAGACCTCCTCTTCCTTTTTTTTTTTTTTTTGGTTGAACTATAGTTCTCCCCTTCCCTTGCATTTTGTTTTCCATTCTCGCTCTTGTATGCAAACTATATTTTATGATTGGTTCGAATCATAAGTTTGAAAAATAAATTCAAATAATAATTTAAATTTTTATGAGAGAGAGATAGAAAACTTTTAAATAGTGTTAAAAAAAAGTCTCCAGATGGTGATTCAAATGACCGCTTAATGATTTTTTTTTTCAAGTTAAATTCTTAAGTATTTCACATGGATCTAGTATGTATTAATTGAAAGTGTTATAACCATTAAAACTACGCAAATGTTAACTTTTCTTTCTAATTTCTAATTCTCTTAGTGTTTCCGTTTGAAATGTTATTACTGTATTTGAGGAAGAAATTATGTTGTTAACAATTAAACTTTTGCATGTCTAATGTTTAAATAGGATTATTTAACTAAATGAAGTACTTTTTTCTATGTTTTTTGTTAGATCAACTTTATCTATGTTTTAGTACGTAAGAGACATATACTTTGTACCATGCAAATTTTCTATAAGAGAAGCAGTAATCAAATTGTAAAAACTGTGATTTTTTTTTTCCCTGAAAAAACAAAAACTGAGTTTTGTTTCCCATATAATTTGGCCTGAAGTGAAAGATATTTATCCCTGATTGGAGTAAAAACTCTAGGGGTATTTTTTGGATTTTTTTCCATAAAACTTTGTTCTGTATACGTCTGACGTCCAATGGACAAAATCTTGTTGGCTTTCCTTCTTTTGTTTTGATTCTATTAATCAAATTCGTGCTGTTCTTATAGTGTCCCGGCCACGAGTACAGGAGGGCTTTGGTTTGCTTCTCTCTTTTATAGAGTACACAACAAAAGGGGGGCCTCGTTTGTTTATTTGTTTCTAAGAAAAGAGCAGAAGAGAGTACCATTATATTAACTACCATATATATATATATATATATATATATATCCAAGCAAAAACAAACTATTACCATGTTATGACGAGCAAAAAACTAATATCATATTAACCATGCTAGAGAAATATGATTGAGTGACTGAATTCCAACCACCAATTTGTTTCAATATAAATTCCAATGTAATGTACAAGGGGATATATATAATAAGATGTGCACCGAGTTCTAAAAATGGAAGTTCTAAAAGATGCACAAATTATCGGCACACATATAACTATTTGAACAACATTACTACAATTGTTCAGTAAATCCGAAGATTTAAAGATCTATAATAAAAAAATCACCGCCTAACATTTTATAGAACCAAACTAGCAGATTTGATATAAAACCAATGCCAGAGAGTAGTGGAGCGACCACCGCCATTATTCTAGAACAAAAAAGCAACAAACGCCGCAGCTGCATGGAAACGACATCGTTTCCATTTCAAAAAAAAATCTACCACAAAAAGAAGAAAAGGCCCAAACTACACCAATAATGCGTTCGGCGACAAGCCAGCCAACCCGACGAAAGAGGCCAAAAGATAGCAGTGCAGCCAAGAACCAGAACAGCCACAGAAGAAGCTCCACGTCACCACCGCCGACCGAGCCTAAGCATGGCACGTGGCCTTCCAATCTTTTCGTCACAACACGTGGAGCAAAACCTCAGAGTCCCATACCCAACAAAGAACCGACGAACCCCAACGGAAACACCTCCAACGCCAATCTCCATTCCACACATGCCTTTTTAGACTTTAGATTTCAGATCACAAACTGACACTTGAATGACATTTTCACTCAATAGATTTTTCTTTTTCATTTAATGATGAGAGGGGTAATTAGCATCAAGTTGATCCTAACTAGATTAACACATATTAAAAAGAAAAAAATTCCCACACCAAATCTCCCACTAATTTTATTAGAAATAAAAAAGAAAAGCAGTACATAATAGAAGATAACATAAACAAAATAAGTCTAAAAAAATCAAGATTGTATTTTGAACATGAATAAGAAAATGAAAAAAGATGGAAAAAAAAAAAAAAAAAAACTCAAAATCATCTACTTTCTTGACGAAAAGGCCGCAGTAAACTCTTAAATCAATAAAATCCATTGAAAAAAACCTAGAGAAGGGATCGAAAAAGAGTGAATGATCGACAACCGGGCTTCACAGTAGAAATCTTCAATGAAACTCATGAGACGTGATAGAACGACAAAGAGATACGATCCATATTAAGAATCGACAATGAAATAAAAGAAAATTTTCTGGACTAGCAAACCACCAAATACAAAATCAGAGTGATGAACACCAATAGTGGCCAATTTATCAGCAACTTAATTACCTCCTTGTAACTCTTGAGAAATTTGCATATTCATACTACTTGAAACTAAGTGTAGAGCCAATTGCCATCTGTTACGGTATTTTCAGAGAACAAGATGGCTATTATTGTGCAAGAGAAAAACCATATAGATAGAGTTACATTCAATACACAAAATTTCCAATAATTGCCTAGAGTAAAAGAGAAAATCCTCTAATAAAACCTCGACAATTCTTGAAAACGTCACCAAAAATCGAAGTACCTAGATCACCTATACAAAACCATCAGTGTTAACTTTTATCTGGTCTACGGAGGCGGTTGCCACACAATCTGAAAAATCCTAGGAACATTAGGAGTCCTCCAAACAAAGATGCAGGTTCTACACATCCATCTTCAGTTTTTTGTACGTGATTTTTACAAATAGATTTTTTAAAAAATTAAAAAAAAAGTTCACTAACTTTTCTTTTTTCTGATATTAACAAAAATTGAATATGTACTTAGCTTTCTCAAAACAGTTCCGAAAGCTTTTTTTACTAGAGATTGCCAATCTAGTTGGGATGTCATAGTTGTAACGACCCGCCTAGTACAGGCCGTTACCGTACATATATACATACTTAATGTGGCGTACTTACTTATTTAGCGGAAATAGCGGAAATATTTTTTTATACGAAGTGTACGAGCATCTATAAAATACTAAATCGAGATGTTTGAACATAAAAATAATATACATAAAATGCCAAAACGCGTAGCGGCTATGATTCTCATATTTCACAGCTCGACCTGCTACGCTCCACCATCTTGCATCAGAGGTTATCCGTAGGTTGCTTACCTACAGCATAGACGTAAGACAATGAGCTTTCGCTCAGCAAGTACAACTACTATATACCGCGACACAACATTAACATAACACAACATAACATATCGTAACTTAACATATCATGGCATAGCAT
>CM046381.1:10652780-10702780 GCA_025413485.1 Ficus microcarpa
GCTCATACAAACCTCAACTTGAAATACAATTTAAATTTCAAATTGAAAACTTGATTAAAAAAGGGTTAGGGTTTGAGAAAAATACCTTGATCAAAACAAGGAGTTGGCTAGGGTTAGGTTTGGCACCAAAATCTCACCATTTCCTCCCTAACTCCCACAACCGGCCTCACATCCACGAATGGCACCAGAAATTTTCTTTGGCCCTTAGGTTGAACCTCCACCAAGGCTCGGCCACACCAAGCACTTCCCCTAAAAATTTCAAATTTTTCTCTTCCTTTTTCCCACTCAAAGCCGTGGGCTTCACCACCTCCAAAATGGCATAAAAAAAATTCTTTTCAAGCTTGTTCTTGATCTTTGCTCAAAACCGAACTCTCCCCTAAATTTCCCCCTAGAAATTTTTGGTTTTCTCTTGTCTTTCTTCTCTCCCAAACAGTCGGCCTCCTTACCCAAAAGGGCACTAAAAAAATTTTCCAACCTTCCTCTTGGTTTCTTGAGCAAACCGAACACTAACCTAGAATCCCCCCTCAGAAAAATTTTGATTTTCTTTCCTCACTCTCTCTTCCTCACACTCGGTTTTCCTAGAAAAAATTTGCAAGAGTTTCACTAGATTTTTCTTTTAAAATGAATAACACCACCACCTATTTATAGAGGTGGGAAATCTTTTGGAAATTCTAGAAAAACCCCACAAAAATCAATATTTACCCAAATGGAGGGTGAGGTGGCCGGCCATGAAGGGTCTAGGGTGTTCCAAAATTTCTTTCCAAGCTTCCTTTAATGAATTATGATGTCATAAATCAAAAGTAGGTGATATCATCCTAAGGCCTTGTTTGGCACTTTTTGAAAGAAGCAGTCCAATTTTTAAGCTAACACAGATAAATCTAATACTGTGTTCACTAATACACAGTATTATTAAATTATACTGCGGTCAAAAATTTATCTGTGTAAAAATAGACTGTAAAAATTTTTTCTTTGTTTCTTCAAGCCCTTTAGCCCTTTACCCTAACTTAGTGTGCTTGATTTTTCTATGGTGGTTTTAGCTTTAATTTATGCTATCTTACCCGAAAAATGGGTTTTCGCAGTATATTCTCCATACTGCTTGTCACAAAATCACACAGTCGTCACTTTGACAATTTTGGTCAAACTTTGACTTTCCCGGGTCAAAGTTGACTTTTTCAGTCAAACTTTTGACCGACCTAAAATCATGCAATTTTCATCCTTTTTCATTCGAAAAGGCTATTTGCTTATCTACGCAATTATCTTTAAGTCTTATAAAGCCATAAGAACTCACAACACATAATAAGCTCTGCATCGAACTTTTTCGTAAATGCTTTCACGGTATACAATTAATTCATTTAAAAGGAAACAGTAACATAGAAAATTTAGATATTACAGGTACTTTGTTACCTTGAGGAGGAACCTCGTTAACCTGAGGTCTCTGATTCATTCGAGCTATCTGCACTAGAAGTCTATCCATTTCTTGCTGTTGCTCTAACAGCTACCGTTGCAGATTAGCTACAACGGTCGCGAGATCTGGCTCAGGCGGATTTACGGGTATCATTCTGCGAGGACGTACCATCTTCTAATTTTCCTATTAAATCATAAGAAAAGATATTATCGTACTATTAATATCCTTTCTTTCATGCATATCATATCATATCATACCTCAACACATCATATCATAACATTGTCATACTTATCATACCATAACATAATAGTATCACATCATATGCTTATCATATCTTATCATAACTTATCATAACATGGCTTTTGTAACATAACATATTCTTATCATATATCTCATACTTGAACTGTCTTTTTGTATACTTACAAAAAGTACGTCATATTTACAATACCGTAAATACATATTTGTTACATCATACTGTACATACATAGTCAAAACTGCGATGGAAGTGTCTATCATTTTACCATCATACATGATCAAAACTGAGATGGAAGTGGCTACCACTTTACCATCATACATAAGTACAAGCCTATCGTCAAAAAGAAATATGCTAGTACAAGTCGGTCCTAAGGTCAAAAAGATATACACGGTCGATCTAGGTCTAATCTACGTACTCGATCGTAACCAAGGAGGAAGCGTCGGAGTCTGCCTCCCAGTCTCCGTCATCAAACAAAATCTCCTCCAGGTCGTCCCCGAAATCCTCTACATCTTCCACCCAGCCTCCTCGCTCGGGCTCTTCCTCTATTTCCTCTTCCTCTTCATCGCTTGAAATGTCGATAATTGGGGGATCTTCCTGTTGATCCTCCGGAGCAGCTATAATGTCGACAGTGTCCTGGTCCTCGGCATCCATCTCATCCTCAGCCTCCTGGGCTGGCACCTCCTGCATTGGGACGGTAGGAATCGGATCCTTGGGTAATATCGGGCCTACCTCGTACTGTGGCTCTCCAATCCCGACGTCATCGACGGGTGCTTGGTGATCATCTACGTAAGCATCGGCCTGCATCATATGAGTAATGATCTCAGCCTCCGACAATAATGACTCATGGACTCGTGGGGGTAGGCATGCCAGTCGGCTACGTAACTAAGGTATCGTGTGTGATGCATATCCCGAAAAATCTCAGGGTCACGATACGGCACACCTGCTCCCTTGTCAGGTACCGGCCCATAACGCGCGATCACTATAGCACGGAAATGTGCCCAGGTACGACTCGGCATCTCTCTCTCGCCCAACGTCATCCACCATAATCGGGCGTCCGCTATCAAACATCGGCTGGCTAAAGAGACCTGTAAGCGGGCCTCGATATGACAGATACAGAAGATCAACTCCATATCATACAGCCATGCCGCTAATGATACTATCCGTCTCGTAGCATCAAACAATAGGGGATGCGACTCATAAAACGACGTTACTGCGTCCCGATCCTCGTCTACTCAGTCAGGATCCATGTCGTCGAGTCTACCATAACATAATCACAAAATAAATATTTATGCTTAAAAATAAATTCAACTTACAATGATGGTAGCGATGGCAGGCAAACTGTGAAATCAGATAGCAGAAAACCGCTTTGATACCAACTCTATAACGACCTGCCTAGCACAGGCCGTTACCGTATATACATACATACTTAACGTGGCGTACTTACTGATTGAGCAGAAATAACGGAAATTTTTTTTTATACAAAGCGTACGAGCATCTATCGAATACTAAATCGAGATGTTTGAACATAACAATAATATACATAAAATGCCAAAACGCGTAGCGGCTATCATTCCCATATTTCACAGCTCGCCCTGCTACCCTCCACCATCTTGCATCAGAGGTTGCCCGTAGGTTGCTTACCTACAGCATAGACGTAAGACAATGAGCTTTCGCTCAGCAAGTACAACTCCTATATACCGCGACACAACATCAACATAACACAACATAACATATCGTAACTTAACATATCATCGCATAGCACAACTTAACTTAACCATGCATGAACCAGTTATGCTTCATTATGCTTTCTTATTCCTTCATAACATTCTTTCATAACTTAACTTGCTTATTGGCCCCTTAACATAAGTATCCGTACCGGGCGCGCAACTATAGAGTGGTTGGGGCGGCCAGTCCATTTCCAACTCAAACCATAGTCCAACCCGACTTGACGCTGGTCGGTACGACACAGGCAAGCTTGCTTGCCATCTTGCTTACTTGTCATCATGTCATACTTTGATCTTATTCTTATCGTAAGAATTTGGTGAACATGCCTCATGATGTCCCACATACATAATTCATAATCATATCTTAGCCATATCATAACCTTAACATAGCATGTATCATAACATAGCCATATCATAATCTTGACATATCATACATCATATCCTAGCAAATCACTTAATTTTAACATATCATTTAATCATACTTCATAGCATGCATCATAGCACATACTAGGCAAGTAATACAACAAAAGCCTATGCTGTAGGAGGAGTTGTACTTACCTCGTATGCTATGTCCGATATAATGCTGCTCCGAGTCAGGACACAACAGTAGGTTACCTCCTACTATAATAAAGGACATAGGTAAGGATTCATAATCATAACCATAAAATGTTGGTGACCTAATCAACATTCATACATAACCTTAGTTATATGTCCCCCATATAAGCACATGATAACTTACTTGGTTACAACAAGTAACCCTAGTGTTCAAGGTCTACCATACTTGGATTATAACTTATTAGGTTACATAGGGTAACCTTAGGTACTAAGCCCACGTACATACAAGTAGGGTTATGTTACCATCCTAACCTTGGACCTATGCCTTAACATCCTTAGTCCATAATCCATTGGATTATTACAAGTAACCCTAGGTCTTAGCCCATCATTAAACTTGGTATCTTGTTGGGTTACATTGGGTAACCCTTGAGGTGGTCAAACTTGGTCAACTAAAGTCAACATCCTATGGGGTCAACTTGGGCTTTGGGCCAAGCCCAGTAACTCGGGTAGCCTTTCCGGTTACCATCCGTCATCGTCTTATTATCAAACTTTAAGACAACTTGGGTTCAAAAATACATTTTCCTCTACTTTGGAAAACTTGGCAATTTAAATCAAAAAAAAAAAAAAATCATTTGTTTAACTTAAGAAAAATTGTGGCTCTTAGAGTGGGACTTGTAAAAATTATTAAGTGCTGAAAACTGCCGTTGGAACAGTTTTCACAGTCAAATTATCAGTGTTGGTGCAAGAATATCATTTTCCTGCACTGTTTTAAAAAATCCTATGCAGGAATTTCCTATTTCCTGCATAATTTTTTAGAAATCCAATTATATTTAAAAATCTGGGTTTAATTAGAAAACGTTGTCTTCATGAAAGTTTTAGATCTCGAAAAACCCTACAACTTTTATGTTTTTCACAAAACCCAGTTCAGACTCTAACCTACTCTTATTCCCTGTTGAACCCACCTGGCCGTGCATGAAGTTTAGGCACGATCAAGCTCAGATTTTTATAAAAACCGAGGCTGTTGGAGTCTTATTTTGGAAAACGGTCTATGCTACCCTCTAGGAAAAATCCTTCTATACAACTTTCATGTTTTAAGTTTTTCCAAATTCGGCCTCTAAGGGCCTCAAATCCGACTTTCCAGAAAACTGGCCAGTTTTACCCGAATTGGCAGTTTTCTTGTTTAAGTTGGTTTTACGTCCTAATTTGTGCATTCGAACTCAACCAGTCATGCGGGAGCCTAGAAATCAGTCATGCAGTGTTTTCTAATGTACCAACCCATCATTCACATAACCCAACATACTCATGCAAACCATTGATGAATTGCGTCAACTAGGGTTTGCATGGGTTTTAGGTTTGAACAAACCATTCCATACTTCCAACAACCTAACAGGCACATTCTACATCATTCTCACATATTTGGGGACATACAACCATAACATGCATCAAACAGGTAAACCCTAATTTCATGCAACCAAAGCATAAAATCATGCATAACTTGACAAAATAAACCACCTAAGCACCTAAATCAAGCACCAACCTAAATTTCTAAACTAGGGCATAAAAATTAAATTGAGCTTAAGCTCTTACAAACCAACTTGAAATACACTTAAATTTTCAAATTGAAGCTCAATTTAAGAAGCTTAGGGCCAAGGGAGATTTACCTTGATTCAACACAAGAATTTGGTTGGGATTTGATCCAAACTTTCTACCCCCCCTTGGTCTCTTTCACAAACGGTCTCCCTCCAATGGGGTTCCAAAAATTTTGGCCACTCCTACTCGGTTTTCCACCGAAATCCGGTCACCTTGGTCTCTTTCTTCCTCACTTTTTCTTCTCTTTTTTCCTTCCCCACAACTGGCCTCCCTAGCCTAAATGGGTATCAAAAATTTTCCAATCTCTTTGCTTGTGGTTCTAACTAAAAATCCAACCATCCTAAAGGCTTTTCCCTTTGGGTTTTTATTTTTTTTCTCTTCCTTTCTTCTTGAGTTCGGTTTTTGAGAGGGAGGAAGTGAAGAAAATTTGGGCATAGTCTAGTTAGGTTTCTCAAATTTGTGAACCAAATGGTCCATCCCCCTCCACCTATTTATAGGTGACTTGAAACTTTTCAAAATTACCCATCAGTCCTTGAACTAGGATTTATTTACCCAAAGGGCTCTTAGGTGGCCGGCCACATGCTCTAGAACCACCCAAATATTTCTTTCCATCATTTATTTTATTTAAAGAAATGATGTCATTAATTGGTGATTAGGTGATGTAAGCTCCCTTAAGGCTTGTTTGGCTTTTTCCTTAATATACAGTCCACTTTTATGCTAACACAGATATTTCTAATACTGTGCTCACTAATACACAGTACTGCTATACTGAACTGCAGTCCAAAATTTATCTGTGTAAAAATAGACTATATAAAATGTTTCTTATAACTTAAAACCATTTGGCCTTGATATCCTAATTAATGTGCTTGATTTTTCTATGGTGGTTTTAAATCTTATTCATGCTATCTTGCCTGTAAAGACGATTTTTGCAGTATATTTCCCATACTGCTTATCATATTACTGTACAGTCATACCTTCGACCGTTCTGGTCAACCTTTAACTTTCTCGGTCAACTTTGACTTTCTCGGTCAAACTTTAACCAATATAAAATCATGGATTTTTATTCTACCTTCTTGCCCAAAAGGCTATTTGCTTGACTAAGCAATTCATCATTGAGTCTTATAAGGTCATAAGAACTCATAAAATTAAATGAAAACCCTAATCAGGCTTTTTCATAAATACCTTCATGATACAGCTTAAATTCTTTACAAGAAATCGTAACGTTAAAAAATTTAGTTATTACAATAGTAAACCATGATATTAATTATCTACTTTCTTGATTCATTAAAAAAAATATTTAGCTTACCGTAGAAAAATATAGTGGGATTAGATATTAACATAAGTAAAAGACAAAAAAATTGAGGGTTATTGATTTCTTTCCTATTATTTAAATAATTATATTGGCTTGTTTTATGCAAATTTATCAAGGGTAGGTACCCATGAACTAAAACGGAATATTGTGTAAGTATTAACATTCTTTTTTTCTCTCGTTACTTGAAATTTATAAGGCCTATTAAATTCGCACTATCTGTTTTGTAAATAATGTAATAATTATAAAAAGAAAATGAAATGTGATTTTAGGTATAGTTTAGCAGTAATATCATATCTAACTCCATGTTAAGGTGTAAAGTTTGAATCCATTCACCCCCCAGTTAAAAAAAAAAGGAAAAAAAATAAAAGAAAAGAGTAGAAATCACTCATCCTTTATTTATTTTTTTCCTTTAAGTGGCATTAGGGTTAAAAAAAAAAAAGAAAAAAAAAAGACAAGAAAGAAAGAAAGATGGCAATGTCATGTGTGAAGTAGTGATGGCTACAAATCGAACTTAGACAACCAAGGAATTCATGCATCCGCCAGACCACAGTGCATAAAACAGGCAAAAACATCTTGCACTAGAGCCGGCAATTTCGGACACGATACGAGAACGACACATAATAAATGGGTTTGGACCGCACGATTAATAATTGGATCGAAATTGGGTCGACACGTTTAACATGAAAATAAATTGGTCGGAAATGGGCTGACACGATTAACACGTTTAACACATTTATATTAGAAATTTAAATTATTGTTAGAATTTTCAAATTATTCGTACATGACACGGTGACACGACACGAGAACGACACGTAATAAATGGGTTTGGACTGCACGATTAATAATTGGGTCGAAATTGGGTCGACACGTTTAACACGAAAATAAATGGGCCGGAAATGAGCTGACACGATTGACATGTTTAACACGAATTGCCAGGTGTATCTTGCATACAAATATATGTTGGATGATAGGTCAGTCGAAAAACACTCTTGCTGGGAAATTAGAACCTATTTTGTAGAGCTTTTTAGAAGTTGTTTTAGGTTTTCTAGATCCAAAAAAAGCTTCTAAAAGTATTTGGTAATATGTTAGAATAGCTTCTAGTCTCCAGAAATGTTTTCTGTTGAAACCAAAAAAATATGACTTCTGATATAAGCTCTTTTGAGTTTACTTTAAAGATCATTTCGACTTTGAAAGCTACTTTATTCCAAACACTTATTGAGAAATCATAGCTTTTGTTTCTCTTCAAAAAGCAAAAATTTTGCCAAATGGGCTATTATCGGTGACGCCCCAAATTCTGCTCCACGTACGTAGGGCCGTTACCATGCTTTCTTAACTTAAACGTCCCGACCATCCACGTAGAATCGACTACGTAAATGTGGGCCGTTACTTAACGTACTTAACTTAGTTTCTAAATCTAATACTTCGATTAATCGGGAAATTTCAAAATAAAATTTTCTTTTCTTCTTTCTTTTAAATTTCATTTTAAAATCGTAACTTGAAAACATTACATACATGAAACGTAACATGTTTCTTCATCATACATGTACAACTTCATAATTTAAACAGTTTGCGGAAAATCGCGTAGTGGTATCCCACACCGCTCTTTACTTGCTGCATTGTCTCTAAGGCCCACCAAGTAATGCTGTAGGCATCTTACCTTTACCTACAGTATGAAATATACTGATGAGCTTTCGCCCAACAAGTACAAACATAATCTCACAAAAACATGTCAACATCATATAATTTATGCATGATCCATTTATGATTGGTTTATGAATCTTTTATGATCAATTATTGACTTGAACTTATTATCTTGATTACATGTGGGCCCCTTGTATGTACGTACCGAATGCGCGCTTTCCAGAGAAAGTTAGGGTTTGCAAGGTCCCTAACAATTCTGGGAATCATAAACTTGAACTTGAACATAAATAATCCTCCACCTGGCCGGAGGTTGGTACGACACCTTACTTGTATGTTCTTACCATGTGGTTTAACATTAGTGAACATGCCTCATGATGTCACTATATCATAACATATATATACACATGGCATAACCATAACATGACATAACTTATCATGACATAACTTGAAAACATGACATTCTTGTAAACATGGCATTCTTGAAAATGTGGCATTCTTGAAAACATGACATACTTGAAAACATGGCATTTTTAAAAACATGGCATTCTAGAAAACGTGGCATACTTGAAAACATGGTATACGTAGCATAACATAGCATACTTGAAAATAGTATTTACTATTTTCACACTGTAGGTGAGGTTTGTACTTACCTGGTATGCTCTATCTTAGGTTTTGTTGCTTCAAAACACGTTGCAACAGCAGTTTACTTCCTGCTTATTTAAAATAACAACATAGGATAAGAATCCTATTATAATCATAAAGTGTTAGTAAACTAACCAACATCCATGCATAAGCTTAGTTATATGTCACCCATACATATACATGCTAACTTACTTGGTTACAATAAGTAACCTTAGGGTTCGTGGATTATAACTTATCAGGTTACTTAAGGTAACCTTGGGTACTAAGCCCAATCATATTTAATCCATAATCCATTGGGTTACAAGGAGTAATCCTAGATTCTAGGCCCAATACAAACTTAGTATCCTGTTGGGTTACATTAGGTAACCCTTGGTGTGAACTAATTTGAGTCTACTTAAGTCAACTTCCTATGGGCAACCTTAGGTTTTGGGCCCAGTCCAATAACTCGGGTATCCTGCCCGATTACTGTTGGTCATCATATCATTACTAAATTTTAAGACAACTTGTGTCCAAAATTTTTTTTCCTTTATTTGGAAAAACTTATCATTTTATGTCTTATTTTTGAACAAAAATCCTTGGTTCAACTTGTAAAAATTATAACTCTTGGAGTAGGGTTTGTAAAAATTACTAAGTGTTGAAAACTGCTCTTGAAATCAGTTTCCATAGTTAATTTATCAGTGTATGTGCAGGAATGTCCTTTTCCTGCACTGTTTTAAAAAATCCTGTGCAGGAATTTCCTATTTCCTGCACAGCGTTTGAAATCCAAATTTTATTTAAAAATTTGGGTCAAATCTAAAAAACTTGCCTTCATGAAAGTTTTAGATCTTGACTTCATGAAAATTTTAGATCTTGAAAATCCCTACAATTTTCATGTTTTACTCAAGACCTAGTTCAGCCTCTAACCTACTCGTTTTCCTTGTTGAACCTGCCTGACCGTGCATGAAGTCTGGGCACGGTCAGGCTCGGATTTTTATAAAAACGAAGGCCATTGGAGCCTTATTTTCAAAAACTGTCCATGCTTTTCACTAGGAAAATCCTTTTTCTACAACTTTGTAGTTTTGAGTTTTTCCTAATTCGGCCTCTAAGGGTCTCAAATTCCACTTTCTAGATCACTGCCCAGTCTTGACCCAAGACTGGCAGTTTCTTCTCTTAAATTTCGTTTTACGTCCTAATTCACGTATTCTAACTCAACCGATCACTCGGGAGCCTAAAATCAAGCATGCAGCATTTTTCTAACGTAAGCTCCATCATCATGCATCCATATATCATCCATGTATAGCCAAACATTTTCATGCAAACCCTTGGGTGTTCTTGCACCAATTAGGGTTTGTAAAACTTTAGGTTTGCATATCCATTCATCAATCAAGCTTCTAATCTAGCTTATTCAACATCATGCATAACCTACAACTTCTTAGGCATATTGGGAACATACAACAAATACTTTAAAGGTGTAACGACCTGCCTAGCACAAGCCGTTACCATATTTACATACATACATTTATGAGATAACATATACGAGACTTACTTACTTAATATGTGAAAAACAGCGGAAAATTTTTTTTTTCTACGGCGTATACAAACGAATATGGGAGATAAAAGAGCAAACGTATAATAGTATTAGTGTACACGAGTGTCAACATTAACTAAATAATAGTTATTAAACATTCCATAATATACATAAAATTTCGAAACGCGTAGCGGTTTCCATTCTCCACGTTTCACAGTGCCCGGCCACGCGACCCCATCTTGTATCATCAATTGCTGACAGGTTGTTTATCTACAGCATAAACTTAAGACAATTAGCTTTCGCTCAGCAAGTACAACTCCTATACCGTGAACATAACCTAACATACATCTTAACTTATCCTATTTATGACATAACAATCCATTTCATTACGTAGCACATCATTGCATATTGCATGCATGAACCAATTATGTTTATATTATGCTTTCTTATTTCATCATAGCTTACTTTCATTTCTTATCTTACTTAGGGGCCCTTAACATAAATGTCCGTACCCGGCGTGCAACTATGGATTGGTTGGGACGGCCAGTCCAAGTCCAAATCAATCCATAGTCCAACCCGACCTTGGACGGGTGGTACGACACAGGCAACTTGTCGCCTAGGCAACTTGTTGCCCTTCTCTTCTTTTCATCTTATCATTCTTGAATTCGTTATTCTTGTTAGAATTAGTGAGCATACATCCTAATGTCACCTATTCATACTTCATAATCATACCTTACTCTTAACTTAACATGCATCTCTTACTTAGCATACCTCATAACATAAACATATCACACTGCATATAACATGGCATCGAGTATAAAATATAGCACCTAGCACATAACACATCAATTATATCTAGGTAAGTATACAAGTAATAGCCTATGCTGTAGGCGGCGTTGTACTTACCTTGTCTATGTTTGATGTTAAGCTGCTCTGCTTCTGGGTTCAGCCGCAAGGTACTTCCTACTTAATCGAAGGACGTAGGTAAGGTTCTAATCTATGACCATAATATGTTGGTTCTCAACCAACATTCATGCAATGCTTTGGTTATATGTCCCCTATTGAATGCATACCATAACTTAGTAGGTTACGTTGGATAACCTTCCGTGCTAATCCCACATGCAGACATATAGGATGAGGTTGTCACCTAACCTCGGCTTATATCTTAACTTACTCCATAGCCTAATGGGTTGTATTGAGAAACCCCTTATGTGATTAGTTCTGAGCCGTATTAGGTTAACTAATGTTAACCTCTAAGGTTACTAAAGTCAACCATCTTCGGGTCAACCTTGGGCTTTGGGGCTAAGCCCGGTAACTCTAGTAAAATTTTCTGGTTACCATCCGTTTGTGCTTGATTTTATAAACTTGGCTTGAAAACTTCCTTTTTTTTATCTTTGAAAAAGTTTGGCAATCAAGCCCAAAACTTCTTTGATTTCTTACAAAAATTCTTGGTTCTTGGAACATAGTTTTATAAAATGGTTGAAGGTCGAAAACTGCCTTTGGAACAGTTTTCGTAGTTAAAACAGTGCTTTTTGGAAAGAAAAACAGTTTTTCTAGGTTGGTTCTAGAAAATCCTGTGCAGGAATTTCTTGTTCCCTGCACAGTTTTTAGAAATCAGTTTCTATTTGAAAATCCGAATTGAATTAGAAAATGTTGTCTTCACGAAAGTCCTAGCTCTCGAAGAGTTCTAAAACTTTCATGTTTTAAGAAAAATCCAGTTCTACTTGTATTCTTGTCAGTTTTTGTTTGAATCTCGCTGGTCGTGTAAACTAGGTATGGGCAGACCAGTCTCGGTTTTCTGTAAAAACGGAGGCCATTGGAGTCTCATTTTGGGAAACGGTCTGCAGTGTCCCATAGGAAAAACCCTGTTCTACAACTTTCATGTTTTATGTTTCACCAAGTTCGGCCTCTAAGGGCCTTAAATTTCTACTTTCCCGAAACTGGCCAGTTTTGAATCCGAACTGGCAGCTTCGATTGTTAGGTCCGGTTTACGTCCTAATGCGCAAAGTCTAACTCAACCGACCACTTCGGGAGCCTACACAGCAAACATGCAGCGTTTCTAACATCCCACATATTCAAACATGTTAACCCAGCGTGCCCATGCAGCCCCTAACCGATTGCCCTAATCCTTGGGTTGCATGGTTTCTAACTTGCATACACACATCCATACCACTTCAATTTACATCATCTAACATGCTTTCACATTTTCATACACATAATTGGGGACATATAACCTTATTTAAACAATCTAACATGCAATCCTAACATTCAATTAGGCATATGCAATAATAATTCAAAAACTTGAACGAAACCACCCTTAGAATCTAATCAAGCACCATAAACTAAACTAAGGGCAAGAAAATAAAATTTGAGCTTATGCTCTTACAAACTTTCCTTGAAATACACTTTAAATTTCAACTTGAAAACTTTGAATGGAAAGAGATTAGGGTTTTGAGAAAATACCTTGAACAAGGCTAGGGTTAGCACCAAACTCTCACCCTTTTCTTCTAGCTCCTAGAACCGACCTCACCACTAACCAAGGCACCAAAAATTTTCTTTTGCCCCCTTGATTGGTCCTCCACCAAGGCTCGGCCACACCAAGCAATTTTCATCAAAATTTCAACTTTTTCCTTCCTTTTTCCCACTAAACCCGTGGGCTGCCCTTGACCCAAAAATGGCTCCAAAATTTTGTTTTCAACTTGCTCTTGGTTGCTTGCTCAAAACCGAACTCTCACCTAAATTTTTCCCTAGAAATTTTTGGTTTTCTCTTGTTTCTCTTTTCTCCCCACAGTCGGCAGTTTACCTAGAAGGAGTGCTAGAAAATTTTTCAAACTTTTCCCTCTTGATTTCTAGAGCAAACCGAACACTAACCCCTAAAATCTCACTTGGAAAAATTTTGTTTTTCTTCTTCACTCTCCCTTTCTCTCTCTCGGATTTTGTGGAGAAAAATTGTAAGAGTTTGGCTAGGATTTTAAATTAAAATGAATAATGCTCACCCCTATTTATAGACAAAGGTGAACTTTTGGAAATTCTAGAAAAACCCCACAAATTTATAAAATTTGCACAAAAACCATGCTAGGTGGCCGACCATTAACTTGGTGAAGAAGGAAAAATTTTTCTAGAACAAGACACTTGTCTTGCTTTGCCTGGTTCAAAGAATTATGATGTCATAATTCAAAAATAGGTGATGTCATAAATATAAGGCTTTGTTTGGCTATTTTTTTAAAAAGCAGTCTAATTTCAAACTTAACACAGATAAATCCAATACTATGTTTGCTAATACACAGTACTAATATTTTATACTGCAGTCAAAATTTTATCTGTGTAAAATCGAACTGAAAATTTTTTTTCTTATTTTCTCGAGCCTTTTTGCCCTATGTCCTAATTTAGTGTGCTTGATTTTTCTACGGCGGTTTTAGTTCTCATTTATGCTATCTTACCCGAAAAATAGGTTTTCGCAGTATTTTTTCCCATACTGTGTGTCACAAAATTACACAGCCATCACTTTGACTATTTTGGTCAAACTTTGACTTTCTCGGGTCAAAGTTGACTTTTTCGGTCAAACCTTTGACCATCCTAAAAGCTAAAATCATGCAAATTTCATCCATTTTTGTCCGAAAAGGCCATTTGCTTATCAAAACAATCATTTTTGAGTCTTATAAAGCTATAAGAACTCATAACACATAATAAAGTTCTATATCGAACTTTTTCGTAAATGCCTTTACGGCATACATTTAATTCCTTTAAAAAGAAAATAGTAACACAGAAAAATCAGGTATTACAAAAGGCATGCAAGTAAACCTTAAAATCATGCAAGCAATAATCACATAATCAAGCATAAAATCATAAAACCACCACCATAAACCTAATCAAGCACCAATATAAAAATTTCTAAACTAGAGCAATAAAATAGGATGCGCTTATGCTCTTACATCCAAAGCTTGAAATACACTTAAATCTCCAATTTAAAGATCAAATTAAAAGCTTAGGGATCAAAGGGAATTTACCTTGATTCAACACAAGGTTGGTGCTAGGTTTGATTCAACTTTTCCTTTACCCTTTGGTTTCCTCTACAACCGGCCATCCCTTGGCTTAGGGGCTCCAAATTTTTCAGCCACTTCCTTGGCTGCCTCACCAAAGTCCGGCCACCCCCTAACTCAAATCTTCCTCACTTTTTTTTTCTTTCTTTTCTTTTCCTTTTTGGCTTTGGATTTTAGGGGGAAGGGTGAGAGAATTTTTTTGGCCATAGTTTTCGGGTGTTTCCTTATTTTTTCTGAGCAAAATCAGCTGCCCTCTTCACCTATTTATAGGTGAAAAATCCTTAATTTTTAGATTTATTTTTATTTCCAAAAATTACATTTTGACCCCTAAAGCAAAAATATTTGCTTAGATGCCCTCCAAGTGGCATGTGGCCGGCCATGGGCTTGCTCTCCAAGCAAAATCATGACATCATCATGCTTACCTCATCATGCTTACATCACCTTTTTCCAAAAATTATATTTTGACCCCTAAGGACAAAATATTTACAATTTGGCCCAACATGTGGCCGGCCATGGCTTTCCCTTACAAGGCAAGTTCTTGCATTATTATGACATCATCTTGATGACATCACCTTGCTTACATCACATATTTTTCTAAAATTACATTTTAGCCCCTAAGGACAAAATATTTACAATTTTACCCCTACATGTGGCCGGCCTTCCTTGGGTGCTTGGTGGATAAGTTTTTGATTTCTTTCCACCTTTTCTTAATTCCAAAAATTATATAATTATCCTTGATGAGGTGTCTACCTTTTAGGCCTCGTTTGGCTTTTTCCTTAATCTACAGTCCATTTTTATGCTACACAGATATTTTCAATACTGTTATCAACTAATAACAGTATTTTATACTGATCTGCAATCCAAAATTTATCTGTGTAAAATCGGACTGTATAAAAATTTTTCTTATTTTTTGAAACTTTTTTGCCCTTAATATCCTTCTTGGTGTGCTTGATTTTTCTATAGTGGTTTTGAATTTAAATCTTCATATCTTGTCTGTAATGATGGTTTTTTATAGTATATTTTTCATACTGCTTATCGTATTACAGTACCGTCATACCTTTGACCTCTATGGTCAACCTTTGACTTTTCTGGTCAAACTTTGACTTTTCCGGTCAAATTTTGACCAATGTAAAATCATGAATTTTTGTGGTGCCTTTGTCACAAAAAGCCCTATGCATGACTAAGTAACTATTTATTGAGTCTCATAATTAATTAAATGAGAACTCAAACATTTACTGATATTTAACTCATATTATGAGTTTCGTATCATCATACATGATTCAATCTTAAATTTTCCTTGTCTTAAAGGAAATCTTAAGTCATAAAAATTCGGGGTATTACATTATCAATTATTGGTAGTATAATATTGTGTTCTCCATATAATGTTGGTATAATTCTAGTTGTGCTTTCATCGATGAACTAATTAATCAATGTTAAATAAGTCCCTTTTTCCTTCTTTGGGGAACTGTAATTCCTTTCTTTTCTTTCATACTTATAATCCATTTAGATCATCATTTTACAATTTAAAAAATTTTTCTATGATCTTTTCTATTATAAAAATTTGAATATATTTTTCAAATCTATGATATAAATACCAACTATGCTACTTTTATTTCTTTATTTTTTTTAAAGGTATACTACAGTTTAATTAAAAAAGAAAAAAATTGTCATGATGGTACCTGTGAAAGTATTGTGGGCTGGAGAGATCATGGGGCCTTTTCCTAGCCCTTTTAACAAAGTATGGACGTGTCTGCAAAGAAATAGTGTTCAGCTTTACCTTCGCTTTATAATGTGCAATTAATTTACAATTTTTTTTGAAGCTTAATTTAGATTTCAACCATAATTTTTTTTTTTGGTAAATAGATTAATTGTACCCATAATTATATTTTTTACAAGTAATCAATTATGTACATAATTAAATGTTACATAGATTATACACAATTGAATGTAATTTGTTGTTGGGAGCAAATAACGATATTGCTGGTTCGGATCTCTAGACTTGAACAATTAATTAGGAGGAAAATTTGACTTCTAAATGTTTTGTTAGAAATTTTCATTAGTTTTTTGGCTTTAAAGTTTTTTGTGTTTGAGATTTTTTGAATTTTTTTGGGGGTTTAAAATTAGATTGTGTGATTAGTTTGATACACGTTCGAGATTGATATGATTGTGGTATTGAAAAAGTTCTTTTTCTTTTTGTAATGTTTTAGAGTTGAATTATCAAAATAGTTTAGACTATAATAAATAAAAACCCAACAACATTTTGATTAACGGCCTTTTTTATAATTGGTATTGAAATTACTATTAGAAAGGGAGTTTTCAGAAATGACACGTAAAAAAAATAATAAATATAATAAAAGAAACGAAAAATAAAAGAGCACATCTTAATAATTATAAAGTGAAAGCTTGAAGTCATAAGTTATTAAAAAAAAAAAAACCAAAAACCTGAGAAACAGTCAAAAAAAAAAAAGTTTAAAAATTACTCACCTCAAATGAAAAATGTAAAGCAATCATTTAAAAAAAAAATGTGAAGCAAAGGCTAGGATTTTAGAATATATGAGGTGAGAATTTGTATTTTGAAAAAAATATAGACCATTTGTTGGTATTATTTCCATTGCGCTTTGGCTGTGATTCAGATTTAAAGAGACCATGTGAATCTTCAATGAGTTTCAATGAAAGCCACTTGATTACATTACACTATACCAGTGGGAAAAAAGTTTTGTTTGCTACTACAAACTTTCCCTTTAATTTAAGACGTTTTCATAAATTAAAGAGTAGTTTTAGAAATATAAACTCTAATTTTAATTTTTGAGTATTAAAATTATGTGACGGTGAGTTATGATCTTTCAAATGATGGATGCTTTTAATTAATGTGACAATTATATCAACGAAAAAAATGAAATTCACACTATAGTACTCAAAATTTATGATTAGACTTTATGTTTCTATACTATTTTTCCAAAACAAAATATCATTTGAGAAGTCTATACTGTTGCAACTTTTATTTCATTTTCATTGTACATTTCAACTTGGCACAGTCATGCATTTTTCAGCCACTTACTAAATTATTGTCCTTCTTTGGTTAAAAATTACAAAAAGAAAGAAAGAAAGGAAAAAAAAAAAAAAAAAAAACTATGGTCTTTGTCTTTTATCTTGTCTTCTTTTTTTCCCTTTTCAAAAAAAGATAGTGGTTACGAGAGTTGGCCCTATCTACCTCTCACAACGCTGGTGGTTTTGTTTTGTTTTGTTTTTTTTAATTTCCGGTTTTGTCTTTTACGAGAGTTGGCCCTATTCTATTCGTTAATAGTACGTTGATGTGAGCTAACTACATCATATTGAACTTAAAAAAAGAACAACAAAAAGAAAGCAACAAATTAACACAAAAACAAAAAACCAACAGATCTTTATCTTTACCTCTAAAATATCACTCGAAGTTATTTTTATTGGGTGGAAATAGTGTACAGCGAGAGCAAATTGTAGTTCCTAAAACTCTTTGGAGGGGAAAAAAAAAAGTTACTCCTATAGCCCTATTGATAGAACAAGTTTTTTAGTCATTGACCTAAATCTTAACAAATCTAATCATTAAAAATTTAATTTGATAGTTAAAAAATTTTTAAAAACTCTCTACCAGTAGAGAAAATAACATAATCTAATGTATAAGTACAGAGAGAGAGAGAGATTGTAAAGAATATCACATATTTACATCTTTTTTTAAGGCATTTTAACATCTTGTGGTGGTAAATATATAACATAATTTAGTACCATTAAAAATTAATAACACTTTTAATTTTAAAACATATGTGGTTTCCATTTTGACCCTTGATGAGTTTTCTCCTTCGTATTCTTAGATCTAGGGCTTTCTCCCCAAACTCTCTCTCTCATCTCTTTATCCCTCTATGTGACGCAACATGACGTTTGTTTCCGTTGCTCGCCTCACCACAGTGACAGTGACGGGTGAGATCACAATAGTTGTACGAGGAACGAGGGAGGGGGCAAGAGAAGAGAACATATAGCATAGGATTTAAGCTATTTTATTAATTCTATTTAATTAATTACACTAGATTCTGTGGCATTTCACAAAAACAAAACAGTACAAGAAGTTATTTTGAGAACTTATTTAAATCTAAAAATGTTACAAACAGTCAAGATTCATCCTAAATTTTCAAGCCAAAAGTTGAAAAAAAAAAAAAAAAGAAGAAGAAGAAGAAGAAGATAATTCCAACACCCGGATAAGATTAATCGGTAACCATTATCTCCATGATGATTCAGATATTCAAAGTATCGGAAGTTATCTCACATATGCATGTCCACTTCAGGAAAGTCGAAAATGCTGATTCACACTAAAAAGTCGACCAACAATGGTGATTCACACTAAAAAGTCGACCAACATGAGTGTAGGCGTGTTCCAATTAAGGAAAGGCATGTATGTAATTTTACATCATTGTCAACCCTAGATCTAGTGCAAAAATAAGTACCTTTATAAATGTCTCTCAGGTCATATTCTTTTTCGTCTCCATCTAGGATTCCTAGTTTCTTCCCTTTAGAGATAAGCAAGCCTCTGCATTAAGAATTGGAAGAAGAAAACCGATCAAGTTGAGAATTAGCTAGTACTCAAACACTGCTTGTCCGAAGAAGAAGAGAATAACATGGAAGATCTTATGTTGAAAAATCTTGGAGGTTCTACCGCTTTACAAGGATGTTCGTTGTGGGAAAGACTGACAGAGCCTTGTTGATAATTATTACTATTAGGTAATTAATTATTCTGATTATTATTTTATGCAATAAATATGCATGTGAGATAAATAGGGCAATCGTGAAGAATTCTTAAAATCTATTCCAATGCGTTAAATCATATCACTATAATCAATGTTAGTGTGTTATCTAGAGAAGAGACCTTGAGAAAGATTTTTTTTTTTTTTTTTTTGGTTTGAAAATCCTTCCCTCCTAATTCTATTTTATTTTTTTATTTAGTTGCAAACATATTGAAGAATTAATAAAAGAGTATTTGTGTAGTCTTGAAAAGAGGGCTTGAGAAAGATTATTTTATTTTTTCTCCTTTTTTTATTTTATTTTATTTTATTTTATGTTTGGAGAAAGAAAAAGAAATGTTTACTATTTCTTTTCTTAATTTGGGGGTGAGGGATTGGAGTTCTATATCATGTGATGAAAAAATGTGTGAAATTATCACTTAATTATGTTTGTAACCACTAGCATTTACTATAGGAGCGTGTAAAAGTAGGGGAGGGGGGGAGGAAGAAGAACAGAAACATTTACTATTTTAAATTTGCCAATATATAAAATACTTGTTGACGTTGTTGGTATCCCTGAAAAACATCCATAATTACAAGCAAGCATGAAGTAATAAATAATTAGTGAAGGAAAGTACAATATACAATTATTTATAGAAGTTCGTCATTTAAAGAATGCCTATGTCCTTTTTAATGTTGGGATTTTCGCTATCTTGAGCAATTACACAGCACTGTAATATATAAAAAGTGACTTAGGGTTTCAAAGGCCTCAATCATTTATTTACATCCTCTTAAGATATAACCATTCATAATATTTGAATTACAAATAACATATTCAAAACAATTACAAATTGCCGTAATCTATAGAAAGTGTGTGCTGATTCCGAGTGCATTCTCCACGAGATATTAAGGGTCCGTTTGGTGAATGAGTAGAGTTTGAGTTGAGATGAAATTTTTAAATTTTAGTTAAGTTGACTTTTTAAAAAATAGTTATAAACTTTGTTAACTTTTCAGAATAAGACAAAAATTGAGATGAAAAAAGACAGTTTAGTTGGAGTTAAACTTTATTACCAAACAGAGCATAAAAATCGATAATTTCAATATTCCAAGTTGTAGTATTCATATCTTGTTCCAATAGAGGAGATAATCATGATCTCTTAATCGAACTTATGTGAGTAAAGAAAGTACTGGAATTCAACAAATCCTGGCTAAGGTGTTGAAACTGGAATCTCTACTACCTATCAACAATATTAGTTATTATTTTTCCAAATTTCAATATATCCTTTATTTTTGGTTAAGTCGTCGGCTAAACTAAAATTATGAGAAAGAAAATTAATATTTCAGCAAAGGAAAAAAAAAACCAAAAAAAAAAAAAAAAGGGAAAGAAACTACTAAAATTATTAGAGTACGTAGTACTGGTTGTTTAACTTAGATTGGTTGTTTAACTTGCCTAGTGGCTAATTAAGCCACTAATATACTTACAACACCTTTCGGTAGCCCCTTAACTTTATCCTTTTTAAGCCCCGATAAAAATATTAACTTTACGACACATTTCAGAAAATTTTAACCTATCATTTCTGTTTCTTTAATTTGCTCCAAAAAAAACATATCGCTTTCATGCTCTTTAAAGTACTTTGCGAATAGTTATGGCCGACATGCCAAACTCAAAAGTCCATTCGAAGGAACTATATATGTATATATAAATATATATATACACACATTTATATGATATTTTGATCAATTTTGAGGAGGAGAGAGATCCTTGTAAATTTAATTTATTTGTTTTTTTCTTTTTTTTCAAATTTTCTAAACAAGAAGCGATTGACGTCGATAGATTTGATATTTTGCTTAGTGGAACGGCAAAAAAAGGATAATTGGAACACTAATTATAGAATAAACAGACATGACACTCTTCTCTCTCTCTCTCTCTCTCTCTCTCTTTTTTTTTTTTTTCCTCTGACTAAATAATCTTCAGATGCGTGTTCCAGATGCAACCATATATTCTCAATCAGCATATTACCATTTCCTCATTATAAGCTTATAAATATGCTCCAAACTTGGAGTCTTAACGTATTATTGTAATAATTATATATATATATAAAGATACTGCTCTTATGTTAATGTTTAGGCATCGGTCAGAAGCAGTTTTTCCTTCCACAGGTTTTCGCAAAGATCAAAAGCTCTACTAGGTATTTATTTTTCTTTTTCCCTCGTTTTGCCCTTATATACAGACATATACGATATATATATTTATGCGTGTGCGTATGTTTATATATATATATATATACATGTATATATGTGTGTGTGTATGTTTTTCAAGTTGATTGTGAATGAACTTTGCCATGTGATCATATGTTTCAGACATCAGTGATGAAGAAGTTGAGGAAAACAAAGATTTTAAGTCAATTATTCACCATGTGTTCCCTTAAACATTAATTTAACAAACCTTTTTTTTTTTTTTTTTGGTTAAGTTGTAGCTAACACGTATGTGGACATGGAAACTTATCAGGACAAATGGAATTCTGACTGCAAATTAATACAGTTGAATTAAGACCTTCTACTTTTCACTACCGAATAAGAACTATTTTAATTATAATTAATTTTTGAGAAGTACCCGATTTATGACTATAGTAGTTCTGTTTCGCGTGGTACAAACTTTTAAATGCAGACTTATAGAGTAGACCATTACACTAAAATTAATCAAATGAAAAAAAAAAAAAAAAAAAAAAAAAAAAAAACTCCTGTAAACTTTATGCTGAAATTTAAGGATCCAGATAGTAAAATATTCAACATCGATTTCACCGTGACTTTTAACGGTCAACAATTATGTATTTTAATATTTTAAGAACTTGAGATAAATTGAAAAAACTCAATAAGATGTGAATAGACATAATTATTGATCCAGAAAAGAAAAGTACCTACAAACTTCGTGTGCGAAAGATAAAGGGTTTCAAGATAAGAAAATAACTTCAACTTTAGGTTTGGGTTTGTCTGCCTTATATGAAGGATTGGGTTTTTTTTCTTTTGTTTATTATTGTGGCTGGATTCTGAATTTATTTTTTTAATTTTACTTTTAATGAATTTGAGTTGTGGAGGTTTTAATCCCTCGTCTTCGTTTATTTATTTATTTTTAAATTACGGCTATTTGTCAAGTAAATTTCAGACCGTGTAAGTGGTAATCAAACAAGAAACGGTCTAAAAGCTAAGCTTAGCGAGTGTTTGGTGCATCGGTTCGAAATGAAATTTTTAAGTTAAAATTAGTTGATTTTTCAAAAACTACATATAATTTTTATTGGTTTTTTAGAAAAAGATAAGAACTGAAATAAAAATTTTAGGTCCGGACCTTGAAACTGACTGCACCCTTACATTAATGTCTAAATAAAATAGTAAGTTTACCCTCAAACTATATTAATATTAGTTCAATTTGAAGAAAAGTACATGCAAGTGTGCTGTTCATCCAGGCAGAGCTAACTTTCGATTGGTTACTATAAAATGCATGCAAGCACTTTTGGTTTTTCTAATTTTTTGCGCGCGCGCGCACACATATTGCTGAAATTTTTGCAAATATATTCCTAATTAAGTAAGTTTTCTTATTGATCAGGGTGAAGAGGAAAGAGTCCAAGGCATATTCATTATCCCTAATTCATTTCTTAATTCTCCTCTTGCCCTCCATGGATTCTGAACCTCCATTTGAAGATACCTACAAAACCCTCTTACAAAACTCCCTCAACACAATGGAAGTGACAGGTATTGATAAGTTCGATATCATAGAGGATTGTAATCTACCTTTAGTCAATCTTATCCATATAAGGTCAAATGACCAACTAGAGAGAGAAAGTTGCATCCAAGAGATTGTTGAAGCTGCAAGAAATTGGGGTTTCTTTCAAGTTGTTAATCATGGAATTTCAATACAAGTACTTGAGAGCTTGAAAATTGAGCAGAAGAAAGTTTTCCAACAGCCTTTTGAAAAGAAGATTCAAAATAAGTTTCTGAATTTATCATCCAATAGTTATAGATGGGGTAATCAAAAGGCCACATGTCTCAAGCAGTTCTCATGGTCAGAAGCCTTTCATGTGTCTGTAAAAGATATATCATCAATGACTGAATGCAACAATCTCAGGTATGTTGTGTGTATATATATATATTACTTTGGAGTTCTACGGTAGGAATCTTTATGTTTCAGTAATATAGGTATGAAGTGTTGTTTTAATTGTTAGCTTAACTTTTTAATGGTTTGATCTACAACTATTAGCATTTATGTATTATGTGTTGTAAATTTTTAACGTAGACAATCCTTTATCGCACCACTAAAAATTAATCAAACATTTTGTTGGGAAAAAACACAGCCTTATATACAAATTCAACAAGGAAAAAAAAAAAAACGAAACAAATTAACAGAACCATCGAGAAGACAAAGATAACTTAGTTTAGAAAAATTGCCTATGTCGTGGGAGAAGAAGAATCAATTTACTAGAAACCTCATAATTATACACTCAACAAAGTCTCTCTGCCTCTCTTTACCCAAAATCTCTTTTATACCCTTTGTCTGTCCCTGTGTGTCCCTTTTCTCAGTCTTTCTCAAAAAGAAGCACACTTTGATCTTAACTTCTCTAATCACTCGTAACCCTAAACAAAAAGAGAAGTCCATTAATTAACCCTAAACCAAACTCACAAAATATAACATAGCCCAAAACAAAATCAATTCATTTGAGTCACAGACAAGACAGTCAAAAAGCGGTTCCTATCGGTAGCCTGAAAAAGAGGACCAATCACTGTAGAAACTCTCTCTCTCTCTCTCGCTCTCTCCTGTCTCTATTTTTTAAGTGTTTAATTGTTTTTTCTATTTAATATAGGAATGTGCTTGAATACATGGTTGCTAATTAAAAAGGAGAGTTTCTTGATTACGAAGAAGCAACTTCCAAGTTCAAAAACTGCTTTTTCTCTGCATAATTGCATAATTTTTCAGAGAAGCTTACAATCAAAGCCACACAAGATTTCTCATGGAAAGTATTTCTAATTTAGAGTTTTAATACTAACAGTGTTTTTGGGGATGCATTCAAACAGTATGTGTGTGTGTGTGTGTAATATCTATAAACTATAAGTGCACACGGACAGATATCGATCTTCATACATGCCTAGTTAGAATCCAAAAAAGAGTACATAGTACTAAGCACACAGGATGAACAAATTTTGTAGCTACCATTGGACACCACGTGAACAAAAAAGAATGGCTGTCTCTTTGGTGACAGGCTTGTCAGAGTGGGCCATGTGACGTCAAGTGTCTGTTGTTTCTAGGTCATGACAAGTTTTGGCCTCTTTGTGCATATTGTAATATGCTCAGAATCTGTAGTTCTTCATTTCATGGTACCTTATGCGTATACGACCTATCACTCTCATTTATAATAATAATAAAAAAAAAAAAAAAAAAACATTCTCAGATCTTGAATTTGAGAGCTCCCACTCAATCTTCTCCTTTCACTTGCTGAGTTAGGGATCGGGATCTCAGACTCTACAGTTTGACTTTGCAGCTTTTAATTTCTTCATCTTTGCTTAGTTAAAACGCTTCAGTCTATCTTAGTCCACTCGTGATCAAGATCTATACATGTCACGTGTATTTGTGCATATATATATATATGCGTGTGTTTGTGTGTGTGTATATTTACAGGACATGAGTTTATTACTTGTGAAGTTTTGGAGATTGGAATTCTGTGTTGGTTTTCCTAATTTATTTTTGGATCTTATAATTCTATTCAAAATATATACTCGGATCTACAGGTTAACAATCGAAAGATATGCGAGAACAGCATCTGGTCTTGCTGAAACCTTGGCTAAAATTCTGGCAGAAAATGTGGGAGTCAAATTCACCTATTTCCAAGAGAATTGTCCTCCAAGCTCTAGTTTTCTCCGGTTGAACCGATACCCGCCGTGTCCTTACTCTCCTTCTGAGCTGGTCTGTGGACTAATCCCTCACACTGATACCGATTTCCTCTCGGTCGTGTACCAAGACTGTATCGGAGGCCTGCAATTGCTCAAAGATGGGAGATGGTTTGGCGTAAAACCTAATCCAGAAGCTCTTGTTATCAACATTGGTGACTTGTTTCAGGTATGTAAATATGACTGGACATTAAAAATTATTTAGTTGTAATTTAATGTCTATATATGACCAAATTGTTTATAATTTTGTGATAAATAAAAAAATCTACAAATTTCAATGCAATAACTTAATTTACATTTGAAAGTTGGAAATTTAAGTCATAGTACTTAATCACATATTTCATTATTGGAGATCGATTCCTTTTCTTTTTCTTTCTCTTTCTCTTTTTCTTTTTCTTAGAGCGATCTAAAAAATCGAGATACCAATTTTCATCTCTCATCATTTGATTTAAAAAAAAAAAATAGGGATCGGTGAAAACTTACCGAATCGATTTTGAAGAATCCCTTGAATAAACACGTTCAATGATGATGCTGATATTACGTTGTTTTGATCGATTTAGGCCTTAAGCAATGGAGTTTACATGAGCGTCAAACACCGAGTGGTTGCAACTCAATTTGAGAGGTTTTCTGCGGCATATTTCTACTGCCCGGCCAATGAAGCGATGGTGGAGAGTCATGGCCAACCGGCGATTTATAGGAAGTTCAGCTTCAAAGAATACAAACAGCAAAGCCAGAAAGATGTTGAAGACACCGGTAATAAAGTTGGGCTCCAAAGGTTTCTTCTATGAAAAGTACAAGACCAAACAATAATAACTTTAATAATGTATATTGAAAATGGAAAGTAACTGGAAACATACCGGAGAAGAAGATAGAATTATAAGCATGGTTAGACTGCAAAACGAGCTATATTTCACTAGATCTCTATTTCACAAGTACTTTTTGTTTCAAAATAGATTGAAATCGTTGAAATATTTTGTTATTTGGCCACACCTGACAAACGTAGCTCAAATCTTAACGGTTTAGATCAATTTGTCAATTGCGATCAAACGTGGTACAATCAAGAAATGATTAGTCATATCGTAGTTCTGCCTTTTTAACTCTTAATATGAAGTTTTGAGGGAAAAAAAAAAGTATAAATTTTGTAACTTAAAGGATCAATCTTCCTTCAAATTTAAACAAAAGAAATAAAACTGAAAATTAAAAAGGAAAATTCCTTTTTTTTTTTCCTTGTAAAATGTGTTGCTAAAGTGGTTGCTGGTTAACGTACTAAATGGTAATTATATATTAATTTACTCCATCAAAGTTGTACACCTAGGATCTTCCTTTCCTTTAATTCAAAAAAAAAAAAAAAAACTGAAAGAAAGAAGAAAGAATAAAACAAAGTCTTAAGTACTTCAGAATGAACAAGTGTGTATATTAAATATTGAAAATGTACAATGGAGATGGAATTATAGAAGCTACCAAATGTTAACTTTTCTTTCTTTCTAATTTTCTTTGTATTTTGTTTGGAAATGATATTAATATTGAGAAAGAAATGTTATTAATAATTAAACTTTTACTTAACTAATTAATGATTAAATAGGATTGATATTTGTGTGCTTAAATCAAGTACTCTCAACCATAAAAGTTAGGGCCTCACATTTATGAACTGATCATCGATCTTATTTATAATCGATGTGTGATTACTTGAACAATCTCCCCTATCACACATTGGGCTTTGATTTGGATAACCCTTAACTTGTTTTCTTCTGAGTTGGACTGAAACTTATTGGCTAACCCGTTTTCGATGTCATATTTGGTGGTATTGAACCTTTCTCAACCCTAAAAGCTAACTTCAAAGGTGAAGCTTTCTTTCATATTTATAAACTGACCATTAAACCTTTTCACAACTAATATGGGATTAACCACACACGATACTTTGTACCATTCAAATTTTCTATAAGAAAAACACTAATCACATAGGGAAAACAGTGATTTCTGTCTCTGAAAGATATTTAGGATTGGTGTTGCAATCCTAAAATTTGCCACCTTTAGTGACTTGGTCAGCTTTACAACTTTGGACGGCAAAAAGTTATTTTGTAATATATGACGTCCAATGGGCAAAAGCATGTTGGCTTTCTTTTTTGAGCGCTTTTTGTCTTGACTCTCTCCGTCAACTTCCCACTCTTCTTATGGTGTTCTACGAGGACAGGTGGGCTTCTTTTGTTTGCTTCCATCTCTTACAGAGAAATAAAAACAGGAGGGGCCATGTTTAATTATTTATTTTAAGAAAAGAACAAACTAGTATAAGTACCATATTATGACAAGCAAAAAACAAACTAGTACCATATTAACTATGACAGAGAAATATGATTGACTGACATTTTTATTCAAATTATTATTATTACAGTTATTATCATTATCATTATTCTTGTTATTATCTATAATGAGATGGGATAACAGGCAGCTATTCAAGTTAGGCCATCTTTAATGTAAATATTCGTGCTAGGGTTATATCATGGAAAATAACATATTTAAAATTTGCACTTACATATGTAATGCAATTTTTAATGTAATTGTATCCACCTTCTATCATCCATCATTAAGTTTTGAAATCTGTAAAAGTAAAGTTTTAGTGTTTGAATAGTTTTGAAATGACATAACTGTAATGATTAGATAAAAAAAAAATTGAAAAACTAACTAATAGAAATGAAATACTAAATTGAACATTGCGTGTACTTGGCGAGAAATTTTCACTCAACTATGAAAATTTTTGGGTATACTATAGTACTAGTGTTTTCACAGATATCGACATTGTCATCTTTGTTGGCTGGTTTAATATATGTCTTTCAATTCTTGAGGTTTTTTTTTTTTTAATTTATTTTTAATTTTTTTTTTTAGCGAGGATCAAATTCATAGTTTTTTTTTTTTTTTTTTGAGATTTTGATTTTTTTTTTTTTACTACTATTTCTGAGGATATATATTTTGACCTTCTTTATTGAATATTAAATTTCTGAACTTTTGAGTTTAGTTATTTTTTTAATGAAATTTTGATCTTTTTTTAAAGTGTATGATATTAAAATTTTAATTAAAAAAAATATTTATTTACTCAAAACTAAAATTTAAAGATAACTTTGTCCTCCACAAACAGTTATGACCACCTCTGATCCCTATTTCTACCTCCATTTTGGACACAGCCGGTTCCACTGGAAAGCTCTCGACGAGCAGAGTTGAACGACATTCCGATCGCAATATCTTTGTCGTCTGATGTTTGATCAACATGAATCCTTTTAGGTTATTAATTAATTTGCATTTCTACCATATTAATTTCTTTGAGCGGCACATTAATTTCATTTAAATATATTAACATGCATGTATGGTAGCCACAATATAAGCACTATTTAACCAAAAAATATATATTTTTGTCACAAAACATATACTTTGAGCCACAGTAATTTCAACCAAATTATTTTGTGGCTAATAAACTACTGTAGTTAAAATTTGCGACAAAAATATATTTTTCTTATCTTAAAACTCATCTTCAGGCGTAAAATTGATCTCTTGATCTTACTGTCCAGCAACCTACAGACTGCATACTACATAATGCATACTGCATCATACTGTATACTTTTTTCATCTCATACCTTCATACTTTCATACTATCATCGTACTTTCATATATTCATACTTTCATCTTGCATACTTTTATACTGCATACTTCCATACTTTCATACTGTATCATAAGAACTATCTACATAAAATTTCTTAGCAACTATATCATATAACTTGTCATATTTTGAAAGCGTATCATATCATATCATATAGCTTTTACATGCTTGAAAAGTATATCATATCTTACATTTAAAATACTTCTCTTTAACTTTAGGTGAGGGGCTTCAGCGAATATATCATATTTAAAATATTTTTCTTTAAATTTAGCTGAAGCTGAGGACCCTCTATTACAATGTTAATCTTATGCTATTAGAACCCTTTACTTTTCATGATGGCTCCTTTCTTGAAACTTTGTTCCTCAAGGATTTTGGCCCTTTACTTTTCATGATCGCCCCTTTCTTGGAACTCTGTTCCTCAAGGATTGGCCCTTTCCATAACATAACATGAGTTGGTTCTAATAAGCATAAGATCAAGCACCATACATAAAACTAATTTCCTTGAATCTTTTTGAAGTTAATCATAGAATAGCATAATTGAAAACATTTTTTTTTAAACATAATATCATTCGAGCAATGCAGTGAAGGGTATACTTATATCAACTAGCTACTTGCTAGATAGTAGAAGTTTCTCTCATTGCTTCTAACATTTCCTTTATAGCATAAGTGCATAATCATAACCTTTTTAGGAATATCTAAAACTTCCCATCATTACATAATTTCAGTTTCTAAAGAATCATATCATCAATTTCATCATCAACTCATAGTCATCATCATTATCATAGCCTAATAAATTGTTATTGGTAACATCCAACTCATATTTGCACATTGCCTGGTTGCCACCCCCAAGCTAAGGCACCACCAAACTTTTCCCGTATTTAATATTATTCTTATGGGGGCAAAAGTTTCACAAGCATGAAACTTAACTTTCATGGTGTCAGTCCAACTCCTTAGAATGAAAAGTTCCTAGTTATCACCATTCCAAGGTGAGGTAATAGGCTATCTGATCTCGAAGTCTATTCATTTTCTTATTGCTACTGTAGCAATTATTATGATAACTTAGCTACTACAATTGTAAGATTAGGCTCTTGCAAAAATTTGGTTTGTTCGTATGCACAGCGAACCATGGTCTAATTCTAGTTTCTAATTCCTCACATTTCGTATACCCATTCTTTTCTTTCATTCGTATCTTCTCGTATCATATCATAGAAACGTCATAACTCATCATATCATGCTAGAGATGCATCATGATCTCTTCATATTATATCGAAAGCTTAGGTGTGTAGCTTATCCACCACATACACATCATGGTAAATTTCAGGATCACAGTAATGCATATGTATAGCATATGCGGCCCCACAAAATCAAAAGTATCATGGGTATCATCCTCCGTGTGGCCATTGATGGGATATGTTCATTACGTAAGCAAGATCTTAACTAATTCTAATTAAAGGAAAATAACTAAACTTACTTGGACACGTGTAGAAACGATGTGAAATAAGGTGAAGTAGGCTTGGACACGTGTAGAAACGATGTGAAATAAGGTGAAGTAGGCTAGCAGGATACCGTTCTGATACCACCTGTGCGCCCCCCTCCACGTAGGGCCGTTACTATGCTTACTTAATTTAAATCTCGGTCTTAATACTTAAGCTTACTGAAAATTGGAGAATAAATTTTTTTTTTCTTCTCTCTAAACACCATATAAATGGATTAGTCTATATAGGTAAACTTTCCATGAATACATACTAAAATATAAGATACACATATGTCTTACTTTTAACTCAAGTCTTCAAACATCATATATATATATAATATAACACAATTTATTTAAATAGATGTACATATGTATTTGGTTCAAAAGAGTTTGTGGAAAAACTTGCGTAGTAGTATCCCACACCGCCCTTCACTTGCCGCATCATCCGCATGGCCCACCAATTAAGCTGCAAGCTTTTTACCTACCGTATGCAATATACTAGTGAGCTTACGCTCAACAAGTACAAACTTAATCTCATAAAAACATGTCAAGCATCATGTAACTTATGCATGAACCATTTATAATTAATTATAAATCTCTTATGCTCCATTATGGACTTATTATGAACTTATTATCTTGATTAACATGTGGGCCCTTTGTGTACGTACCAAATGCGCACAATCTACATAAAATTAAGGTTTCCAAGGTCCCTAACAATTCTGAGAATCATATACATTAACCTTCATGATCTGATGGAAGGTTGATTATACCCTCACGCATCAACGAGAGGTTGATAATCATATACATAACCCTTCACGATCTGGCAGAAGGTCTTAGTATCTTGAATTTAAAACATGTATAATCCTTCACGATCTGGCGGGAGGTTGGTACGACACTTTACTTGTCTTGGTTTAGTCATCGTCTTGTTACTTTTCCAAGACTAAGATTTTTTACTTGTGATCTTATTAGTCATGATGCATAGATATAGTATGACATAAAGATCACTAACATAAAATGACTTGTGGCATATTAATAAGGTATGGCTTTTTCATAAAACGTGACATTATCTTAAAACATGGCATATATATAAATATGGTATCATCATAAAACATGGTATAAACATAAACATGGCATATCATGGTATACATGTAAATAAGTTATGCTTGAAAATAGTTTATTATTTTTCATACTGTAGGTGAGGTTTGTACTTACCAGTCTAAGCTCTTGTCCTAATGTACGACAAGACGAAACAACAGGTTATATTCCTGTTCCAAAAAGGACGTAAATAAGAATCATCCTATCTTATTATAAATCATAATCATTAAATATTGGTATCCTAACCAACATCCATGAGTAACCCTAATTACAATTATATGTCCCCCACATCTTCTTATAATAACTTGTTTGGTTACTTGCCGTAACTTTAGGGCTCATGGCCCAATCAAACTTAAACAGTATCTTGTTAAGTTACTTAAAGTAACCCTGGGTACCAGGCCTAGTCATGCTTAAATAGTGTCTTCTTAGGTTACTATTAGTAATCTTGAGCCTAAGCCCAATTACTTTTAATTCATATCCCACTAGGTTACTGTGGGTAACCCTGGGTTTTAGGCCCAACTAATTTTGAATGATACCCTAATGGGTTACTAGGGCCCAATTACTTTCAAAGTGTTACCCCATTAAGTTACTATTGGTAACCATAGGGTAAGGCCTAACCCAATAACTTGGGTATCCTATCCGGTTACTATCGGTCATCTTTTGTTATTATAGCTTCGAAATAATTTTTGGCCTAAGTATTTATTTTTTCTCTTTTCTTGACAAACTTTGTCAAGTTTTTTCTTAAAAATCTTTTGTAAAACTTATATTTCTTATGAAAACCGTATTTTTTTTAATAAAACCGTCACTTTTAAGCAAAAACAGTTAAAAACTATCAAACTCTGAAAATAATCTTTAAAAACAGTTTCTTAATTTCAGTATCGGTGCATATGCAGGAATTTCCTGCTTTGGCACTGTTTTTTGAAAATCCTGTGCAGGAATTTCCTGTTTCCTGCACATTTTTTAAGATATAATTTTATCTTAATAATCTATTTAGAATTTGAAAAAGCTTTCTTCATGAAAGTTGTAGACATCGAATAATACTACAACTTTTGTTTAAACTCAAAACCTAATTCTAACTTTAACTTATTCATATCCCTGGTTGAAACCAGCTGGCTGTGCACAGGGTCTGGGCAGACTAGGGCTCGGGTTTTCACAAAAACGGAAGCCTTTGGAGCTTACTTTTCAAAATCTATCCATACTAACCCCTAGGATTTTTAATTTTCTACAACTTTGTAGTTTTGAGTTTTCCCAAATTCAGCCTCTAAGGGCCTCAAAATCATGTTTTCAGAAAGCTGCCCAGTTTTACCCGAAAACTGGCAATTTTATTTTAGGTCAAATTTTATGTAAAATTATGCGCACACTACCTCAAACGGTTAAAACCATGAGCCTACATCAAGTATGCAGCACTTTAACATAAGTTTTTCATCAACATGCATTGGTTCAACCCATGCAACCTGTGTGGTATTCTTGTATCAAACTAGGGTTTTAGGATTGGTTTATGTCCTAGATTCACATACCAATCTCATTCCATCATCGATGCATAACATACTTCTTCTTGAATATATGGGGACATATAACAAACACCTACTAGGCATACACACATACCATAATTTCTCTTAAGCATATAATTAAAAACATGCATCAAACCATAAATCAAGACTAGTAAACCCTAATCAAGCACATATCAAGCACTCTAAGCTTTTGCATGGAAAATAAAGGGTGAGCTTATGCTCTTACAAACCCAACTTGAAATACACATAAACTCTTAAATCAAAACTTAATTGAATCGCTTGGGGGGTTTAGAAGAGTTACCTTAACTCCTTGAGATTGGATCTACAACTTGGATCACAAATTTTTCTTCTTGCTTTTCTTTCTCAAAAATCCGGCCACTCTTTTTTTTTTTTTTTTTTTTTCTTTTCTTTCTTTGGCTTTGGTTCCTAGGGGAGGGAGAGAGTTGAGTTGGAAATGAGCTAGAGTTTTGGGGTAGAACTAAATAAAAATAGTCCAACATCCTCCCCATCATTACCTATTTATAGGTGAAAATTAATTTCTTTTCTAGAATTATTTTTATTCTTAAATTTGCACATCTAACCTTAAAAATAAAATATTTGCTAAAAGGACCTCTTAGGTGGCTGGCCATGTGGCTGAATTTTGGGGCCAAATTCTCTTCAAAGTTAGCCACTAAATCATCCAATCAAAACCTTCCACACATTTCTTTTTAATTTCCAAAAATCCCAGAATTCATATAATTGTCCTTACTTGGCCTCCAAGTAATGTCATGTTTGGCATTCTCTCCTAATACACAGTCCATTTTCTTACTAATGTAGATTTACAAATACTGTTTTCAACTATTAACAGTACTACAATACTAAATGCAGTCCAGAATTTATCTGCACTTAACTGGACTGCGTATGGATTTTTCTTAGGACTTGAAACTACTAAGTCCTTATTGCTCCAAATATTATTCATGATTTTTCTAGAGTGGTCCCATACCTTATTCTTACTTTTTCATCCGTAATTACGGTTTTTCACAGTATAATTCGATACTGCTTACTATACTGCAGTACTGTCTTAATCATATCTTAAATTATCCTAGTCAAACTTTGACCGGAACAAAATCATAAATCGTTATTCTACCTCTTTCATCAAAAGACCTTATACTTAACATAATAACTTATTATTGAGTTTCATAGCTAATTAAACGAGAACTCAAACATATACTAATAATAAAATTATGAATTTCACATTGATATTCATAATTTTCATGATGCATTACATAACACATAGTACGGACTTAAATTTCTTTACATATATGAGTCCATAAAAGTTCTAGGTATTACAAATATATTAAGGCTCAACACGCAAATAATATGGATTAAATAGTGCAATTTCATGGACAGAAAGCACCTGAATAACACAAATTTTAGAGACCATTGTATAACATGACACAAAAAATTAATACTAGACCAATATGATACAAAATTAAACTAAAGTTAATTAAAATTTATGTCATTTTAGTTAACAGTGAAGAATTTGTGTCATATTAGTCAATAGATGAAAGAAAAGGGGTTATTTAGGTAATTTTAATTTTCATTATTAGTTCAAAAATATTTAAATTTGTGTCATTCAGGCATTTTTCCCTTTTTTATTTTGAGAGTCCAACACAAATAACTACTAAGAAACTCGAACCATATCAAAGGCCTAACATACGAATGGTAAGGATTAAATAATGAGGGGTTCGAACTCAATATCTCTTGCTGTGATATTATGCTAGTTTATGAATTCTCCCAAAAACTTATATTATTAGGATGTGAGCTAATAATTGTTTTATATTTCAACGTATATATATCCCCAAACCATAAGTTTCAAAGGAACAACTTTCTTTCTCCTATAATAATATATTCTCAAGATTGTGATCAACGGAATGAAAGTCTGGATCTCTTTGTGACACCCCCTTACTACGTAGGGCCGTCACTCCTTAGATTACTTACTTACTTGCTTGAAAATTAGGGATATATATATATATATATTTTTGAAACATACTTATAAAACATTTGTCTTTAGTAATACATCATTACTACTTAAGTAAACGTTTACTTAAGGTATTTAGTTCCAAAATACCATAAAGCATAATTTGTCTTTATCATACATGCTTATATACAAAAACTTCTTTACATCAAAAGATTTGCGGAAACTATGCGTAGTGGTATCCATACCGCCTTTGTCTGCCGCCACACCGCTCCAATAATGCCCAGCATTAAGCTGCGGGTTTCTTACCTACAGTATGAAATATAACTTGATGAGCTTTCGCCCAGTAAGCACAAACATAATCTCACAAAACATTTAAAACATCATAAAAACATTCATCATCATATGCATATGCGTGAACCATTTATGTTCCATTTATGCATTTCTTTTAACTTTCTTATCTTTCTTATGGGCCCCTTAGTGTACGTACCCTTAACATATAGCGCGCCTCCAGATACAGTTAGATGGGGTTGCAAGTCCCTAACTGCTCCAGGAAAACAGAAGTGATTACACCCTCTTACAACAACGAGAGGGCGAATCCATAACTTCATCATAAAAATCCCCCACCTTGGTGGAGGTTGGTACGACACTTTACTTATGACTTCTTACCATGTTATTTTTCTTTAGTGAACATACCCTATGATGTCACTATATGATAACATACTTTTCATCTCATTAATAACATGGCATGGCATTCTTTTCATTCATGGCATTTGCAAACATGACATTTTCATAAACATGACATTTTGCAATTATAGCACCTTTATAATCTTTTGCAAAAATAGCACTTTTTATAAAACATGACATTTTACGAAAATAGCACCTTTTATAAACATGGCATTTCGCAAAAATAGCACTTTTCATAAAACATGGCATTTCATAGATATAGCACACAACATATTGCAGCATATTTGAAAACCACATACTTGAACATAATTTACTAGTTTTCATACTGCAGGTGAGGTTTGTACTTACCTCTAGTGCCGTATCCTTAGAATCGCGTTCCTTAAATTCGTCGACAACGGCAATTCACTTTCCTGATATACCAAAAATATAGGATCAGGACCCTTTCGTAAGGTGTTGGTGACCTACCAACACTCACATCTACTTTTGGTTGTATGTCCCCTATACATGGTATCCATCTTGGCCACTTAAATCCCCATTCTTTATTGGACTTTGATAAATCCTTATGAGGTTACATTGGGTAACCTTTTTAATTAGAGCCTTGTTCTCTTATTGCGCTTTGCTCATACATTCTTGTTATTGGGTTATTTCCATTAACCATTTAAATCTTAGCCCAATTATACATGTGGGTATCCCTTAGGGTTATATTGGGTAACCCGTAAGGTTAACCTTATTTAACCTTGGGTCAACCTTTTGTCAACCCTTGGTTATCCTTGGGTTTGTAACTCGGATATAATATCCGGTTACCATTCGTAATCGGCTTGCTTACCAATTTTTCTTTAAAGTTCCTCTTCCTTATCTTTGGAAAATCTTGTGTAATTTAACTTCCAAAAATCCTTCATTCTTCTTATAAAAATTCTAACTCCTTTAATTAGAGAATACCTTGGTTAAATCTTATTATTTTCTTTAACTTGGAATGTTTGGTATGAAACCCTCTTTTTCTTTTCTTTGTGAAGAAAATGTGAATTTCAAACCCGAGCCCTTAAAATTCATAGTTTTCGAAATAAATCTTTTATAAAATCATTTGGGGTCGGAAACCACCTTTGGAATGGTTTCCGAAGCTAAAATGACCATTTAAGAACACTTCATAATTTTTCTAGAAAATATTTTCGTGAGACTCATTTGCAATATTTCAGGCTCTCTGCGCGTCTCTCACAAAACGCGCCCAGTTTAAAAATCGGCTTGGAATCTAAAAAACTTGTCTTCACGAAAGTTGTAGCTATCAAAAAATGATAAAACTTTCATGTTTTGCACAAAATCCAGTTCGGCCTAGATCAGTACCAGTTTTTATTTGAAAATGGGTTAACTCTGAAAAACTGGGTGGAGAACGTCCCAGGGTTCAGCCACGGGTTTCAGGTAAAACAGAGGCCTTTGGAGTCTTATTTCGAGATTCTGTCCACGCTGTCCTCTAGGAAAAGTTGTTCCGAACAACTTTCATGTTTTGAGTTTTACCTCATTCGGCCTCTAAGGGCCTTGAAATTACCCTTTCCCGAAACTGGCCAGATTCGAATCCGAATTGGCAGTTTCGGTTCTTCTCTTCGGTTTACGTCCTATTCGCGGAATCTATATTGACCGATCACATCGGGAGCTTAGACAACATCAAGCAGCGCTTCTAACGTCCCATTACAATCCATAAATCCATCTCATTCTACTCATGCAACCCCAAATCCGAAATTTAAAAAGACTAGGGTTACATGGTTCTAACTCATGCATCATCACATACCATCACACAAAATCCAACCCTAAGTCTAGCATGCTCTCATGGCTGCCAAGGGCAGATTTTTGGCCTAATATTATGGGACATACAACCTAATTTCTAGCATGAAAAATCCATCATTTTCAAGCACAAATTTGAAAACAATCAAGCATTAAAATCAGCCAACCAACCCTAATCTTATCAAGCACACACACACCATAAATGAGGGCAGAAATTAAGGTGGACTTATGTCCTTACAAACCACTTGAATCAACATCAAAAACACTTAAATAAAGCTTAGATTCAAGGTGGTTTAAGAGATTTTACCTCAACCCAAGTTAGGGTTTTGAAATCCAAAGATTTCCTTTCTTCCTTGGCTTGCTCTTAGCCCACGGTTTCTTCCAAGAAAATGCATCCAAAATTTTTTTTGTTAGCTCTTCTTGCTTCTAACCAAAAACCGAAACTCACAAGAAGAGTAACCAAGTTTTTCTTACCTTTTCTCCTCCTCCTCTTGCTCGGTTTCCTTCCCAAAAGTTCACCAAAAATTTCTTAACTCCTTCCTTGTTGGTGGCTCACGGTCTTGCACAAGAAAATGAGATCCAAGAGATTTTTCTTTGTTAGCTTTTTCTCATCTCTAGCCGAGCACTATCAAGGAGGAAAACCAAGGATTTTTCAAGATCCATATACCTCTTTTCCTCTTGCTCTTGGTCGGCTAACACTTGGTAGAACTCACCAAAAATTTTTCCAATCTTTCTCTAGCACTCTCCCTTGCAAAAACCGAAACCCTTGAGATGGAAAAACCCAAAATTTCTCTTTGCTCTCACTCACCCTTTCTCTCCCCCTTTGCTGCCGGATATGCTCAAGGAAAGTGAGAGTTTTGGCTCACTTTTTCCAACAAAAAGTATAAGGGATGGAAGGGTTTCTTTGATTGACCAAAGTGGGTGGAGACTTGTCCTTAATTCAAGGCTTTCAGTCTTGTCTTGCTTTCCTTTCCTTGCAGTTGAATCTAAGGGGATTAAGGGGGGTTGCTTGCTGCTGAAAGTGAAGGGTGAGAGGGGGAGACAAGGCAGCCGGATTTGTGGAGAAAAAAGGGGAATAGGTTAGCTTATTTTAATGGCTTGTTGACCAACCCTTTTTCCTTAAAAAAAAACTTTTTCCCATGATCCTTTTTCTTTCCTTGGTGCAGCCGAAACTCATGAGGAGAGGGGGGGGAGTGCTGCCGGATTTGGTGGAGAGAAAAGCAGCCCCACATGGCTAGCTTTGGCTAGAAAAAAGTGAGTCATAGGCATGGGTAGGTGTCCTTGACTTGGTTAGACTTTAGTTGGTCATTTAGTTCCCAAAACTAAGCCAATTTCTTTCCTTTTTCTTTGAAGTTGCCGACCATGATGGAGGGGGTAGAGCTGCCGGCTGTTTGTGGGGGATTGGACAAGGGATTTAGTCCATTTTTTTAGACAAAAAGTGACTAAGGATGGGGGACCTTTGATGGACAAAAGTTGGTGCACCTTTTCCTTGATTTATGGCTTTATGTCTAGTCTTGTTCCCATTTCTTTTCCAATTCCTTGTGGCTACCGAATGAAAGAGGGGGGGTTGCCATGTGAAATCTTGAGTTAGTGGAGGGTGATGTCAAGAGTTGATGTCATCTTCCACTAGCTCTTCCAAGGCCTTGTTTGGCCATTTCGTTCTTTCACAGCTCCTTTCGCGCTCTACAGTTATTTCCGATACTGTGATGAGCATTCTTATTTTATATTTTTGTCCAAAAATTATTCCATGTAAATTTGGACCGAAACTCTTTTTCTCTAATTTTTCGGAGACCTTTTTGCCCTTAATTCTTTTTCGGTGTGCTTGATTTTTCTAGGGTGGATTTATGGCTTATAAAACTTTATTTTCGAAGATTCTTTTCATATTCCTTCATCATACTTGTAAAGTCGACGTTGTGACCCGTCCCGGTCAAACTTTGACTTTTTGGTCAACCCTTTGACTTTTGGTCAACCCTTTAACTTTTTGGTCAACCCTTTGACTTTTGTAAATTTTCATCCTTTTTCGTTCTTTTTCCTTTAAAAACCTCATTCTTGGCTCGTAAAACATTAATTGAATCTCAAAATCATTAAATGAGGACTCGAACATCGTTTAAATAAAATTATGAATTTCTCATTATTATCCATAATTTTTCATATAACATTTCATAAATACATAAATTAGACTCTAATTCCTTATGAACAAGGAGATTACAAGTCTACAAAATTTCGGGTCTTACACTCTTAACCCCATTTGAATCTCCCTCTTTTTTTTCTAGCACCAAAGACATGAAGATCTTTTATCATGATATTAGCAACCGCGAGGAGAATTTCCCACCAAAACAAACAAGGCCTTAACAAATTTGGAAAGGTGGTAGTACTTAAATAGACTCAAAGTGTTAGTCTCAAAATTCTTTCTTCTTAGATCAAATGTACGAATTCTTAAGTTCATTTATTTTCCCTCTCGTTAAAAATCTTGAAAAAAATGTAATTTTTTGTAATAACTAAATTTTCTTCAATACAATTTCTTGTAGAGAAGTTTAAGTTGAACCATGGAGGTATTTGTGTAAATTTCTAATTAGGGTTTCTGAATGATTTTATGAGATCTTATTAGCTTTACAAGACTCGGAAATGAATGGTTTAGTTAAACAAATGACTTTTTGGGTAAAAAGAGGAAGAAAACCTATGATTTTATGATTGGTCAAAGAAAGTCAACGAAAGTCAAACTTTGACCAAGAAAGTCAAAGAAAGTCAAAGAGAGTCAAAGAGAGTCAAAGGAGGTCAAAGAAAGTCAACGAAAGTCAAAATTTGACCAAAAGAGCCAAGGTTGACCAATGAGGTCAAGTTTGGTCAAGGAAGTCAAAGGTTGACCAAAGGTGGTCAAAGAGTTGACCACATAGGAAAATGACAAGCGGTATGGAAAATATACTGTAAAAACTAAAATTTTGATCAAGGAAATGTAGATAAGAAATCAAACTACCATAGAAAAATCAAGCACAATATATAAGTATTTTTGGGCCAAAAAGTTTTAAGCAAAAAGAAAATTTTTCATACTGTCCATTTTCGCACAGATAAATTTTGGACTACTGTACTATGTCACAGTATTGTGTATTAGTGAGCTCAGTATCAAAAATATCTGTGTGGACTTTAAATTAGACAGCTTTTATGCAGAAAAGCCAAACAAGCCCTATGACATCATGCATGACCTCACATATGAGATTTATGGCATCATTAAGGTTTTAATTAAAAAATAAAATGATTAAAAAATTGGATAATCTTGACAGCTCACTCCTTGTTAGCTGGCCACTTTGGGGTCAAAATTAAATTAAGAGAACTTATGGGGTTTTATCAAAAAGGAGAGCCAAAAATAATTACAAAACTACCCCATTTTTCACCTATAAATAGCCCCCCCCTTGGTGCACGTTTTTGGGTCCAAAAAAATTAGAAAATACAGCCAAGCTCTGCCCATTTTCCCTCTCCAAAAATATGCAAATCCAAGGGTGAGTTTGAGTGAAGAAAAAATTCAAGGAAGTTAGGGGTTTCGGTGTTTGTAGTGTGAGATTGCTACTAGTGTGCAAAACAGTTTTTTTGGACAGATTTAAGCTCTGTTTTGGGGGCCAAAAACCAGCTGTAAGAGGGTGATAAAGTGACCAAATTTTGGGTCAAGGAGAGCTTAGTTTGAGTGCTAACAACCACCCCAAAAATCAGCCACCATCTTGGTGCAAATTGAGCACAAGGACCGGCCTTAGGGGAGGTGCAAGGAGGGAGAATTTTTGGTGAACCAACTTTAGCTCCCATTTGTGTCTTTAATCAAGGTAACCAATTCTAAACCTTAATCTCTTTCAATTAAGCTTTCAATTTGAAATTTATATGTATTTCAAGTTGAAATTGTAAGAGCATAAGCTCAATTTATGTTTTTATGCCCAAAGTTAGAACCTAGGGTGTGCTTGAGCTCATTTAAGGGTGGTTTAATTTTATCTTTGCATGCTTGCTTTAAATTTGTGAATTTCATGCTAAATGATGGTCTATGGTATGTCCCCTAATCTGCCCTAGGATGTGGTGGATGAAAATTTTATGCTAAGTTGCTAGAAACTCATGATAATGCTTGATATGCATGCTATGACCTTAATTCATGCAACCAAAAATTATTCAAAATTGATAGGCTTGCATGGCTATGATAGAAAATGTGTTTAAACAAAATTTACGTTAGAAAACCACTGCATGTGTGTATTAGGGCTCCCGCGGTGGCTGGTTGAGCTAGATTTCACGTTTAGGACGTAAAACAAACTTCAAACCGAAAAACGGACAGGTTCGGATCAGTCCTGACTAGTTTTCAAAAAAGTAAATTTTGAGGCCTTTAGAGGCCGAATTTGGAAAAACTCAAAACATGAAAGTTGCTCAGAACAGTTTTTCCTAAAGGGTAGCATGAACAGTTTTCCAAAATAAGGCTCCAACAGTCTTCATTTTCACAAAAACCTGAGACTAGTCTGTCCAGACCTAGGATACACGACCCGTCCGTTCAAATTAAAACTGGCGTAGATACAGGCCGAACTGGGTTTTGCAGTAAACATGAAAGTTCTAGAATTTTTCGAGATCTAAAAGTTTTGTGAAGAAAACTTTTTCAGATTCTACTTAGATCTTTAAGTATAACTGGATTTACAAAGATTGTACAGAAAGCAATAAAATTCGGTACAAGGTTTTCCAGAAAAATGAAAGGATTTAGTATTTTTGAACCAAAACTGTTAATTCGACTTCAGGAACTGTTCCAAAGGTAGTTCCGATTTTTAATAACATTTTCAAATATTTTTATGAGAAAACCCAAATTTTTATAAGATGGATAAAGAGGATTTTTGTAAAAAGGTGGTGGAAACACCCCCATTTTCTAAAGAAAACAAGTGGAACTATAGACTTAGGTTTTCTTAAAATTGAGGTAAGTAAGAAGTTTACCACCAATAACCAAGTATTACACCCGAACTATAGTACTGGGTCCAAAGCCCAGGGTTACCTATAATCACCCAATAGGTTACCCCTTAATTGGACCTTAGTAACCAAATAAGAGTTAACTTAAGATAAGTCACCCCAAGGGTTACTCTATGTAACCCAATGTGATACCAAGGTTAGTAAGACTAAGGGTTACCTAATGTAACCCAACATGGTATCAAATTAATAAGACCATGGGTTACCCAATATTACCCAATATTGTATCAAGATAGTAATACTAAAGGTGACCGATAATAACCGAGTAGGTTATGGGTTACAACAAAGTTTAAGAATGGAATAATGATCTAGTCCTAAGTATCTATGTATGAACTTAGCCTACAAGATTACCCTAGGTAACTTAATAAGGTAAGATCCAAGGTTGATTATGCTAAACCACGAAGGTTACTTGTAGTAACCCCACAAGCTATTAAGAGTTATAAAGGGGACATATAACTAGGTCGATATGTGAATGTTGGTTAGGTTACCAACATTTTATAAGATCAAGATCTCTCACTTTTGTCCTTTAATATAGCAGGGGAAAACCTGCAGTTGCACCCTAGACAGAGACAGCCATATCTCGGACATAAGGTAAGTACAACTCCGCCTACAGCATAGGCATTTGTTGTGATGCTTACCTAAGCATGTTAATATAGTGTTCGATGTATGCTATATTGGTTGTTATGTGATATGTTAAGCATGTGATTAATGTTTAATACGATACATGCTAGGCTATGTGATATGTTGAGGTATGTAGTATGAAATGTTAAGATCATGAGTATGGTACGAGTAGGTGTAACATCATGAAGTATGTTCACCCATGATTAAGATAAGACCAAGATCAAGAAATAGATCATGAAAAACAAGTAAAATGGCAAGCAAGCTTGCCAGTGTCGTACCACCCGTCCGAGGTCGGGTTGGACTATGGTTTGAGTTGGAACTGGTCTGGCCGCCCCAACCACTCCATAGTTGTGCACCAGGTACGAACACTTATATAAGGGGCCCATAAGTAAGAGGAGTCAAGATAAGATAGGAAGTATGTTATGAAAGCATAATGAAACATAAATGGTTCATGCATGTTTAAGTACGTTATGCTGTTATATTATGACATGTTGAGAATGCCAAGTTTTATTATGTGTTATTTTGTTATGTCGCAGATTAACAAGTTGTACTTGCTGAGCGAAAGCTCACGTCTTACGTCTATGCTGTAGGTAAGCAACCTATGAGCAACGACTGATGCAATGATGGAGGAGCGTGGCGGAGCGACTGTGAAAAAGTGGGAACATGACCGCTACGCATTTTGTATTAATAAGTATTTTATTTCAAATAGAACAAAGTTGTAATTATGGTATATACGTACGCAAAACATCGTATGTCAGTTAAAGTGTGTATGTTTATATGCTTGTGAAAAAAAAAAAATTTCTGCTAAATTTTACTAAGTCACTAGATATGTAAGTACGGTAACGGCCTGGCTAGGCGGGTCGTTACATTTTTTGCCCTAATGTCGTCGATTCCTCATTGAATTCGGGGGCTCCAAGGCTTCCAATTTTCATCTCTTCCGATGGTAAGAATCTCTAGGCATTTCCTATATGATTTACAAGGAGTGGGATTGTGATGTTCATGTTACAATTTAGCCTCACCATTGGAGTGTTCATGATCAAACACCGATCTTGTGTGAAGCAGGCCAAGGCAGATTATGTATTTTAAGTGATGTCGAGTTCCTAACGTGATGCTTGTCCGTGTCATCCTGATAGAAGTGTTCTCGCTCCACCATCAGTCTATCGGTAGGTAAACCTATCTTTGTTGTCCCTTGCAAAATCGGGATCCATTATGTTGTCCAAGTTCCTTGTACAGAAAGAGTCCAGTTCATCACCAAATTTGAGAGACAACTCTCTTGGTATTTGAAGAAATATGTCCCTTCACAAAATCGAGATCTTCACCCGCTTGAGGTAATTTTAGGGTTGCAAATTTTTGAATGAGTTCATTTACATTCTCAGATTTGTCATTGCTCTCCATGTTTTCAATGTCAAGAAACTTTGCATAGCCAAAAATATTGAAAGAGAAACAGAATTAGAGAAGAACTTGAGATTAAAAAGAATGTGGCGGGAAAAAAAAATACAGAGTTGAAACAAATTTGGCAAGAAAAATTAAAGTTCAAAGAAGAATAATATTAACAAGTGACTATTTTACAGTCAAGTAGATTAAAGAGATAAAAGAATCTAAAATGGGATTTTGACAAACAGACTGTTGAATATTGCCAGGTTGTGAAAGTTTATAATATAAAAAATTAGTCTGCAACTTATTATGAATTTATAGGCTCTGAATCTTTCTAGTTCATTTTATAGGGTTTGTTAAAGAGATTTTTCCTTTTTCCACCTCTGTTAAATGTTTTAGTAGATCATTTTTCCTCAATAGTGGTCGTTTCAATAATTTCCTAAAAGCTATAAGGTTTTCTTTTGATTTGCTATTTATTTCTATAGTTTTTCTTTTTGCTTCTGCAAAAATTAACAAATAGAATAAGAAAATCAAAAATTGTGATTTTTCATTAAGTATTTGAAAATCATATTTTTAAAATATTTTTGAAGTCAAAATAATTTTCAAGCTTTTTAATACATAATAGTAATATTAAAATAAAGTTTATAATATATATCTTAAACTCTTATTTAAGTTTTAGAAGAATTTTTTCAAGAGGCTATATTTTATAATTTTGAAAGAAAGCTCTTTGTGGAATGAGCAGAATCTTCATCAATGCTCGTCTTGTCTTACCTATCTCTAGTGTTTGCACCGAATTTAGCCCAATTTTCTTGGGCCTCGAAGTGGAAGCTCTGGTACTACTAAATGAGAGGAAACTTATAAAAGCCCATCGAGCTTTAACATCATTTTCTACCACAGAAAGAGATAAATAATAGTTTTAGTAAATAATAAAAATAAATAAGAGATTTTGAAAATATTTAAAGCAAATAATAAATTTTGTATATAAATAATCTATTTATTAGAGTCGAATGAGTTTAATACCAGTGCGTTGCCCGGGGAAGGAAGAAGAAAATAAATAAAAAAACTGAGTATTATATAATAAAAAAGTTTGTTAAGATAAAAACTAAGTATTATAATATAAGCAAAAACACAATATAATAATATATCGGAATCTTCATTTCTTCCCGAAATTTCACCCAATAGTGAAGATACAAAATCAAAATCAAAATGACAATAGCACTAACAATAATAAAAACGAAAACAAAAGCCCAAAAAAAAATTTCTTCTCTACTCATACTCATTTAAAGGAAAAAAATTAAAACAGAAAAAAAAAATAAAACAGGAAAAAACATAAAAAATAAAAAGAACAAAAATCTTTAGACTCAAAAGAACGGGGAAAACTAACCCTAATAAAAAAAAATTGTAACAAAATAAAATATATATATCACATTTTCTCCTTTTTTTACTGTTTAAAAAAAACTAAAAAAAATCAAAATTTTATCAGGTTATATACATGGAAAAACCTTTTAAAAAAGGATTTTTTAAATATAAAACAAAACAAACAAAAAAGACACACAAAAAAATGCATGTAGAATCCTTTAAAAAAAAGGGTCTATAAAAAAATAAAACAAAAGAAACAAAAAAAGACACACAAAAAAAAAACTCCAAAAAAAGAAAAAAAGGAACTTGAAATAAAGAAAAAAAAGTTAAAGTAAAAATCATTTAAAAATTAAAAAAAAAAAAAAGGTAAAGTGAGCAAAAACACAATACAACAATATATTGGAATCCAATGTCTAAAATTTAGCTTAAAAAAAGCCAAAAACAATATTAAGGGAAAAAAAAAAAAAACAAAGGATACAAAACACAGATCAGAAAGAGAAAAAAAATTCAAAGTAAAAAGGCTTTAAACTAAATAAAAAAACCCAAAAATATATTTCCATTGGAACAAAAATGAGCATGCACAGAAGAGGAAAGAAGTGAATAAAAAAAATTGTGAAGAAAAAGAAGATGAATGGTAGAGAAGGAGAGGGACACAGAGATAGAGAGAAAGTGTAATAATCGAATTTTCTTACGGATATGTAATTTCCTAGCATGTAAAGAAATTTAAGTCCGTATTATGTGTTTATAGAATGTTTCATGAAAATTATGAATATCAATGTGAAATTCATAATTTTATCAGTAAATGTTTAAGTTCTCATTCAATTAGCTATGAGACTCAATAAGTAATTGTTTAGTCATGCATGAAGCCTTTTATGGAAAAAGACTTACTAAAATTCATGATTTTATGTTGGTCGAAGTTTGACCGGAAAAAGTCAAAGGTGACCAAAAAGTCAAAGGTTGACCATAAAGGTCAAAGGTATGACGGTACAATTATATGATAAGCAGTATGGAAAATATACTGTGAAAAACCGTCATTACAGACAAGATAGCAAGATTAAGATTCAAAACCACTATAGAAAAATCAAGCACGCCAAGTTAGGAATAAAGGGCAAAATGGCTTTTAAAAAATAAGAAAAATTTTATGCAGTCCAGTTTTACACAGATAAATTTTGGACTGCAGTACAGTATAAAAATACTGTGTATAAGTGACCACAGTATTAGAAATATCTGTGTTAGCCTAAAAGTGGACTGCATATTGAAGAAAAAGCCAAACAATGCCTAAATGGTGACATTACCTCACCAAGAATTATGACATCATTTTGATTTAAAGAAATTTTGGAAAGAAATCCTTGCCACCTAGCACCATAATGGTTGGCCACCTAAGGGGGTGAAATTGCAAATATTTTGTCCTTAGGGGCTAAAATGTAATTTTTGGAAAAATAGGTGATGTAAGTAAGGTGATGTCATCAAGGTGATGTAAGCACTTGCTTGGAGAACAAGGCCATGACCGGCCAACATGACACTTGGAGGGTGTTTTTGCAAATATTTTTGCAAAAAGGACTATTTTACAATTTTAGGATTAAAAATAAATCCAAGAGTAATTTAATTTTCACCTATAAAAATTGGGAAAACTTCCCTAGACCATGCCAAAATAATTCCTCACACTTTTTCCCTCTAGAACCCGAAACCCAAAGGACCAAAAAGGAAGAAAAGAAAAAGTGAGGAAAGATTTGATCTAGGCTAGTGACCGGATTTTGGGTAAGAACTAAGGAAGTGGCTGAAAATTTTTGGAACCCCTTAAGCCAAGGAGAGGCCGGTTGTTGGAGGAAACCAAGGGGGGAGAAATTTTTGGACCTAAACCCTAACCTAGCCTTGCATTGAACCAAGGTAATCTCCCTTAGCCCTAAACTTTTTAAATTGAGCTTCAATTTGAAATTTAGGTGTATTTCAAGTTGATTTTGTAAGAGCACAAGCTCAATTTAATTTTATGCCCTAGTTTAGGAAAATTAAGATTTTGTGCTTGATTAGGTTTAAGGATGGTTTGATTTATGAGTTTTGAATGGTTGTATGCTTATGCTTGTTTGATTTATAGGGTTTGCATGCTAAATGTTTGATAGTTGTATGTCCCCCAAATAGGTTCAAGCATGATTTAGAATGGCATGTTAGGTTGCAAGAATAGAACTTGAAACTGGTTGCTAGAATATGTTCAAGCATGATTTAGAATAGAATGGAATGGCTTGATTCAACCTAGAACCATGCAAACCCTAGTTGATGCAAAAGTTTAAATGGTTTGCATGGGCATGATCAAGTCACATGAATGTTGAATTGGGACGTTAGAAAATGCTGCATGTCTGCTTTCTAGGCTCCCGCGTGTTCGGTTGAGATAGATTGCGCGAAATAGGATGTAAAACGAATTTAAGAACAAAAACTACCAGTTCGGGTACAAACTGACCAGTTTTCTAGAAAGTGAAATTTGAGGCCTTTAGAGGCCGAATTGGGAAAAACGTAAAACATAAAAGTTGTAGATAAGGGTTTTTCCTAGAGGGTAGCGTGGAAATTTTTCTAAAACGAGGCTCCAATGGCCTCGATTTTTATGAAAATCCGAGCCTGACCGTGTCCAGGTTTCATGCACGGCCAGGTGAGTTCAACAGAGAATAAGAGTACGCTAGAGTCCGAACTGGGTTTTCTTCAAAACATAAAAGTTGTAGGATTTTCGAGAACTAAAACTTTTGTGAAGACAACTTTTTCAAATTCAATATAGATTTTTAAATAGAAACTGATTTATAAACACTGTGCAGGAAACAGGAAATTCCTGCACAGGATTTTCTAAAACAATGCAGGAAAAACTGTATTTTTGCACCAACACCAATGTTTTGACTTTGAAAATTGTTCCAATGGCAGTTTTCAGCCCTTAATGATTTTATAAAGTCCCACTTTAAGAACCACGAATTTTTATAAGTTAATTAAAGGATTTTGGATTTAAAATTACCAAAATTTCCAAAGATAATGGAAATTGGAGTTTTTAAGACAAAGTTTAGTAATAAAACAATGACGGATGGTAACCGGGGAGGATACCCGAGTTACTGGCCTTGACCCAAAGCCCAAGTTTGACCCATAAGATGATGACTTTGGTTGATCAGGTTTGACCATCTCAAGGGTTACCAAATGTAACCCAATGGATTATGGATTAAGAATGTTAAGACCTAGGCCAAGGTTAGGATGGTAACCTAACCCTACGTATGAATGGGCTTAGTAACCAAGGTTACCCTATGTAACCTAATAAGTTATCATGTGGGGACATATAACTAAGATTGTGTATGAATGTTGGTTAGGTCACCAGCATTTTTATGATTATGATTTATAGGATTCTTATCCTATGATCCTTTAAATAGCAGGAAGTAACCTGCTGCTGCTATCTGAATTGAAGCAGCGACACTCAGGACATAGCACATGAGGTAAGTATAAACCTACCTACAGTATCAAAATAGTAAATACTATTTACAAATATGCCATGTTTTCAAGTATGCCATGTTTACAAATATGCCATGTTTTCAAGTATGCCATATTTTCAAGTATGCCATGTTTACATGTATGCCATATTTTCAAAAGTGCTATGTTTACAGAAATGCCATGTTTATAAAAGTGCTATGTTTACAGAAATGCCATGTTTACAAAAGCACCATGTTTTCAAGAATGCCATGTTATGCCATGATATCTCAAGATATGCCATGTTATGGTTAAAATGTTAAGTTATGATATAATATAGTGACATCATGAGACATGTTCACTAATGTTAAACTACATGGTAAGAATATACAAGCAAGGTGTCGTACTCACCTCCCGCTAGGTAGAGGATTATTCATGTTCATGTTCAAGTTCAAGTTTATGATTCCCAGAATGGTTAGGGACCTTGCAAACCCTAACTTTCTCTGGAGAGCGCGCATTCGGTACGTACACACAAGGGGCCTACATGTTAAAATAAGATAATAAGTTCAAGTCAATAATAGATCATAAAAAATTCATAATTGGACATAATTGGTTCATGCATAAGTGCACGACATGTGTTAAGTTTTGTGAGATTATATTTGTGCTTATTGGGCGAAAGCTTATCAGTATATTTCATACTGTAGGTAAGAAGCATGCAGCTTAATTGGTGGGCTATGTAGACGATGCGGCGAGTG
>CM046381.1:10702880-10751514 GCA_025413485.1 Ficus microcarpa
AAGGGCAGTGTGGGATACCACTACACAAAAATTTTCTGCAACCTCTTTTAAGTCGATATGTATATATGTATATATTTCAAAACCAAGTTATGATGTTGAAAACTTGGATATGTCTTTTTATCTCAGTATAGTATGTATGCATGGCAAGCTTGCTATGTGAATTAAACTATCTACATATGTTTATGTATTAAAAAAAAATATTCTCAAATTTTCAAGTAGGTTTAAGTTATTAAAATCAAGATGTAGTACAAGTATGTATGGTGACGGCTCTACGTAGATCGGGGCGTGACAGAAAGAGAGGACATTATAGGGTTATGAGGGTAAAAGAGTCCAAATACTACACACACAACACACCGGAGTCTAATTCCGAAAGGCAAAACGGTCTTTCCCCTCTAAATAGGGGTAAAACCGGCAACCCACTGTAAGAAGGAAAAAAGCAACTAAAAAAAAAAGGGCTAAAACAGTCATTGTATTGTAGGGGCAGCAGTAAATGACTGTAGAGTAGGGGTAAAAACGGCAAGTCACTGTAGGGAGGAGAAAAACAATAAAAATGAGGGGTAAAAAGGTCATTTTATTGTGCAGCCAACTGTAATTTCTGCATAATAGGGATGGAAAGGTCAACTTCATATAAATGAGGAAAAACTAACTAAATCGAGGGGCAAAAAAGACTTTGCACTATAGAAATAAAAGCAAAAATATGCATCCTTTTAGTATATTATAATAATTTGTTATTTACCTAGGAAATTAAGTTTACGCAATAAATATATTATTCATTTTAAATATGTTAACATCTACTATTTGTTTTGATTATTTATTACAACTTATTATTTGCTACAATTGTCGAAGAACGTTCAGCAAGCCAGCACCTACTTGCCAAAAACAAAAAACTGGAAAATGGCTTTACTAATAAAAAAAATATAGGAAAATTCTAGTAAAACATATATATACACACACATACAAAGTCTCACATTTAATATGGTATGGTATCGTGATATGTGAATTTTAGTTGCTATGAATGTGAACTTCAGTTACTAGAAATATAAATTTATGCAGAAGAAAATGTAGTTAAAGTAAACATAAATTTCCCTAATTTTTTTTTATATATAAATTTACATTTTTAGTAGTTGAAGTTTACATTTATCGAATACCATCCGGTATCGATAAGAAACCAACACTATAGATATATTAAAAAGTCCGTTATTTTTTACTTTTTAAGCTAATATGCATATGTGGACCTCTGCTTAAACAAAAATTGACCCACAAAAAAAAAAGTATTTAAACTTATCAAAATTTGAAAAAAGCACACTAATCTTAAAATCCCATAACGACAAATAGAAATGCTAAAGGAATTTTGCGAAAACGACGTTGGTGCAAAGTGGCAAAGGAAGATTGCCCCTCACAAGGGCAACTTTTTAGAAACAACATGTATTAAAGATAAGAAAGGGTCATGAACGCAAAGTGGTTTTATTATTTTCTTTAAGCACTCAATCTGAATCACTTTCCTTTTCTATTATTTTGTTCCATAAAGAAAAAATAAAGCTTTTTTTTTTTTTTTTTTAATGCCTGCACACAGAACAGACGTTTTTCACATTAAGTATAAAACTGTCCCCACCAAGACTTTATTGCAAACAACACCTTTTTTTTTTTTTTTTTTTTTTAATTTACACAAAAAAATGACATACACACAATCTTACAAGATAATTTGACCACAAAATGTCTTTAAAAAGAGGAAAATAATGAATCATAACACTGGACTTTATCAAAAATATTCCAGACTGTTATTCACTATGAGAGAACTTGTGATACTTATAAATTATTTAAAGTCCTCACTTCCCATCGAAATTCAATATTTAAAGGAAGAGAAACACTTTAATATTTGTTGCCGAGGCTTAACTTTTTTTCCCCCTAACCAGTATACAATATAATTACTAGTACTTAAAAGTTAAAACCTAAACCGCGTCCCTTTCAAGCTGCATTTCTAGGAAAGCACGTCGCCACGGTGCGGACCAGTTTGGGCTAAATCAAATATTAGGGAAAAAAAATGGAAAACAAATTCATGTAATAGAGATTTTGAAGATAAGACCTCTTATTTGATGTTATTTAAGGAACTATATTTATCCGCACGATCCATTGATCAAGATCTATACATGTCACGTGTATGTGTGTGTGTATTTACAGGACATGAGTTTATTACTTATGAATTTTTGGAGATTGGAATTCCGTGTAGGTTTTCCTAATTTATTTTTGGATCTTATAATTCTATTCGAAATATATACTCAAATCTACAGGTTAACAACGGAAAGATTTGCGAGAACAGCATCTGGTCTTGCTGAAACCTTAGTTGAAATTCTGGCAGAAAATGTGGGAGTCAAATTCACCTATTTCCAAGAGAATTAATTGTCCTCCAAGCTCTAGTGTTCTCCGGTTGAACCGATACCCGCCATGTCCTTACTCTTCTTCTGAGCTGGTCTGTGGACTAATCCCTCACACCGATACCAATTTCCTCTCGGTCGTGTACCAATACCATATCGGAGGCCTGCAATTGCTCAAAGATGGGAGATGGATTGGCGTAAAACCTAATCCAGAAGCTCTTATTATCAACATTGGCGACTTGTTTCGGGTATGTAAAAATGACTGGTCATTAAAAATTAGTTATTAGTAATTTAATTTCTATATATGACCACATTGTTTATAATTTTGTGATAAATAAAAAAAATCTACAAATTTCAATGCATTAACTTAATTGACATTTGAAAAGTTGGAAATTTAAGTCGTAGTACTTAATCACATATTTCATTATTATAGATCGATTCCTTTTCTTTTTCTTTTTCTTTTTCTTAGAGCGATATAAAAAATCGAGATGCCAATTTTCATCTCTCATCATTTGAATAAAGAAAAAAATAGGGATCGGCAAAAACTTACCGGAATTGATTTTGAAGAATCCCTTGAATAAACACGTTCAATGATGATGATGATATTTCGATTTAGGCCTTAAGCAATGGAGTTTACAAGAGCGTCAAACACCGAGTGGTTGCGACTCAATTTGAGAAGTTTTCTGCTGCATATTTCTACTGCCCGGCCAATGAAGCGATGGTGGAGAGTCATGGCCAACCGGCGATTTATAGGAAGTTCAGCTTCAAAGAATACAAACAGCAAAGCCAGAAAGATGTTGAAGACACCGGTAATAAAGTTGGGCTCCAAAGGTTTCTTCTATGAAAAGTACAAGACCAAACAATAATAACTTTAATAATGTATATTGAAAATGGAAAGTAGCTGGAAATATACCGGAGAAGAAGAGAGAATAATAAGCATAGTTAAGACTGCAAAACGAGCTACATTTCACTAGATCTCTATTTTTCAAGTACTTTTTGTTTCAAAATAGATTGAAATTGTTGAAATATTTTGTTATTTGGCCTCACCTGACAAACATAGCTCAAATCTTAATGGTTTAGATCAATTTGTAAATTGCGATCAAACGCGGTACAACCAAGAAATAATTAGTCATATCGTAGTTTTGCCTTTTAACTCTTAATATAAAGTTTTGAGAAGGGAAAAAAAAAGTATAACTTTTGTAACTTAAAGGATCAATCTTCCTTCAAATTTAAACAAAAGAAATAAAACTAAAAATTAAAAAGGAACATTCCTTTTTTTTTTTTCCTTGTAAAATGTGTTGTTAAAGTGGCTGCTGGCTAACGTACTAAATGGTAATTATACATTAATTTACTCCATCAAAGTTGTACACCTAGGATCTTCCTTTCCTTTAATTCAAAAAAAAAAAAAAAAAAAAAAAAAACTGAAAGAAAGAAGAAAGAATAAAACAAAGTAAGTCTTAAGTACTTCAGAATGAACAAGTGTGTATATTAAATATTGAAAATGTACAATGGAGATGGAATTATAGAAGCTACCAAATGTTAACTTTTCTTTCTTTCTAATTTTCTTTGTATTTTGTTTGGAAATGATATTAATATTGAGAAAGAAATTTTATTAATAATTAAACTTTTGCTTAACTAATTAATGATTAAATAGGATTGATATTTGTATGCTTAAATGAAGTACTCTCAACCGTAAAAGTTAGGGCCTCACAGTTATAAACTGATCACCGATCCTATTTATAATCGATGTGTGATTACCTAAACAATCTCCCCCATCACACATTGGACTTTGAGTCGGATAACCCTCAACTCGTTTTCTTCTAGGTTAGGCTAAGACTTGTTGGCTAATCTGTTTTCGATATCATATTTGATGGTATTGAGCCTTTCTCAACCCTAAAAACTAGCTTCAGAGCTGAAGCCTTTTTTCATATTTATAAACTGACCGTTAAACCTTTTCACTACTAATATGGGATTACCCAAACACGATACTTTGTACAATTCAAATTTTCTATAAGAAAAACAGTAATCACATAGGGAAAACAGTGACTTCTGTGTCTGAAAGATATTTCGGATTGGTGTTCCAGTCCTAGAATTTGCTACCTTTGGTGACTTGGTCAGCTTTACAACTTTGGACGGCAAAAAGTTATTTTGTAATATATGACGTCCAATGGGCAAAATCATGACGGCTTTCTTTTTTGAGCGCTTTTTGTCTTGAATCTCGCCATCAACTTCCCACCCTTCTTATGGTGTTCTACGAGGACAGGTGGGCTTCTTTTGTTTGCTTCTATCTTTTACAGAAAGAAAGAAAAGGGAGGGGCCATGTTTATTTATTTATTTTAAGAAAAGAACAAGCTAGTATAAGTACCATATTGTGACACGCAAAAAACAAACTAGTACCATATTAACTATGACAGAGAAATATGATTGACTGACATTTTTATTCAAATTATTATTATTACAGTTATTATCATTATCATTATGCTTATTATATACATATACTAAAAGAGAGATTAGTTTTATTGTTCAAATAACAGTGATGAATAGTATTTTTCGGGTTTTTTTTTTTATTTTTCACGTTATAGCTACAGTAATGCACAGTACCGCACAGTAAAACAGTGCAAAACAGTGAAATGACGCTCTTACCCCTCTGTTTCTTATTCTTTTTGGGCATGAACAGTGAACTGCCCATTTTACCCCTCATTTACCCCCTGCCAGCCTGCCAGCTGCCTTGCGCGTCACTGTTCACTGAACAGTGATTTCACTGTTCATGAACAGTGATTCACTGTTCAGTGAACAGTTTCAGGTTTTTTTTTTCTTTTCTTTTCTTTTTCTTTTTCTTTCTTTCTTTCTTTCTTTCTTTCTTTCCGTCTGCTGTCTTTTTTCTTTTTTTTTTTTTGCTGCTTTTTTTTTTCTTTTTTTAACATTTGCTGCTCTCTTTTTTTTTCTTTTTTTTTTTTTTTTACATTTGCTTTTTTTTTTCTTTTTTTACTTTTGTTGTTTTTTTTTTCCTTTTTTTTTTTGACTTTTGCTGATTTTTTTTTCCTTTTTTTACTTTTGTTGTTGTATTTTTTTTTTTACTTTTGTTATTGTTGTATTTTTTTTTTTGGTGCTTTGTTACGTTTTTTTTTTACTTTTACTGTTTTGTTTTATTATTTGATAAATAGTTTTTTTTTTAACTTTTATTTCTTTGTTACAGTTTTTTTTTTAAATTTTTGCTGCTTTGCTATAGTAAAAAAATGTAATATTTCATTGTTTAATAAATAGTGATTTTTATTTTTGTTTTTTTTTTTTTATTTTTGTTACTTTTGCTGTATGGTTCTTTTTTCCTACAGTAATGCACAGTAGCTGCTTTTCTTATATTAAACTGTCAATTTTTCCCTTAACCTATGTACTGATTTTGGCTTATCTACAGTGGAATGACAGTTTTATTCTCACATATTTTGCCTTTTTTTTTTTCTGTGAAATTTTAGATATTAGATTTTGATCTATTGTTGTATTGTGTTTTTGTTCACTTTGTCTTTTTTGATTTTTAAACAATTTTTTTACTTTAAATTTTTTATCTTTATTTCAGATTTTTTTTGTGTATCTTTTTTGTTTCTTTTGTTCTATTTTTTAAAGATCCATTTTTTTTAAGGATTATGCATGCAATTTTTTTTTGTTTGTTTTGTTTTATATTTTAAAAATCATGTTTTTTAGTTTTTACATGTATATAACCTAATAAAAAAAATTTTTATTTTTTTTAAAACAGTAAAAAAAGAAGAAAATGAGTTATATATTTTATTTTATTATAATTTTTTTGTTAGGGTTAGTTTTTTCAGATTCTTTTGAATTTAAAGATTTTTTTTCTTTTTTTTCTGCTTTATTTTTCTTTAAATAAGTATAACTACAGAAGATTTTTTTTCTTTTTTGCTTTTGTTTTCATTTTTATTATTATTAGTTCTATTATTATTTTGATTTTGCATCTTCATTGTTGGGAGAAATCTTGAGAAAAATTATATTGATTATAATTATAATATTTATCTTAACCAACTGTTTTTATCATATAATATTTAATTTTTTTATTTATTTTTTTCTTCATTTCCCGTACAACGAACGGGTATTAAACTCGTTATTATCTATAATGAGATGGGATAACAGACAGCTATTCAAGTTAGGCCATCTTTAATGCAAATATTCATGCTCGGGTTATATCATGGAAAATAACATATTTAAAATTTGCACTTACATATGTAATGTAATTTTTAATGTAATTATATCCTCATCATTAAGTTTTGAAATTCGTAAAAGTAAAGTTTTAGTATTTGAATAGTTTTGAAATGACATAATTGTAATGATTAGATAAAAAACTTGAGAAACTAACTATTAGAAATGTAATACTAAATTGAACATCTTGCATACTTAATGAGAAATTTTCACCCAAATATGTAAATTTTTGGGTATAACTAATGATTTCACAGATATCGATATTTTCATCTTTATTGGCTGGTTTAATATATGTCTTTCAATTCTTGAGTTTTTTTATTTTTTTATTTTTTTATTTTTTTATTTTTTTAAGCGAGGATCACATTCATAGTTCTTTTTTTTTTTTTTTTTTTTTTTTTTTGAGATTTTGATTTTTTTTTTTTACTACTATTTCTGAGGATATATATTTTTACCCTCTGTATTGAATATTAACTTTCTGAACTTTTGAGTAGTTATTGTTTTATGAAATTTTGATCTTTTTTTTTTTAGTGTATGATATTAAAAATTTAATATAAAAATATATTTATTTACTCAAAACTAAAATTTAAAGATAACTTTGTCCTCCACAAACAGTTATGACCATCTCTGATCCCTATTTCTACCTCCATTTTGGACACAGCAGGTTCCACTGGAAAGCTCTCGACGAGCAGAGTTGAACAACATTCCGATCGCAATATCTTTGTCGTCTGATGTTTGATCAACATGATTGAACAAAAACTAAAAAGCTCAGAGAGCAACTCAAATATCCAAACCTCTCAATTAATTTTGAGGTCCTGCCGTGAGAAGACAGAGATTTGGGCCCTCGCATTAAGCCGTCACACGTTGTTGAATTCCGGCAGTATAAGCGGTGGTGATCTACACCTCCACCGCTTTGCTCAAAGGATATCAGGCAAAATTTTGAGTTTCCACACTACTAAGTTTTAACTTTTTAAAAAAATATTAAAGGTTTTCAAATTTAAGGAAAAACACCTATGCAAATATTGGAAAACCATATTAATAATAGACCCTTATCCCTCACCATTTAGATTACGAAAACAAAAGGAAAAAATACGTGCATCACCGGCGGTGAAAAAGTTACGTATCCTAACTATAACTTTTTCCTTTTTTTCGGGGGAAAAAAAAAGGCCATTATTTTCTTTGTGGTCCTTTGTTGCCCCGAAGACTCTTTGTAGTCGATCTGCTAGTGAATTCTGCATGTATGTTAAAAAAAATAAAAAAAGGGTCATTATTGTACCTATAAGACGTGACAAATATGGCGGGCTCCAGAGATTATGGGCTCCTTCTCACAAATTATTGTTTTTTAAGAAAAAGTGTTCAGCTTTATCGTTACTTTATACTTGAAACAACGCAACTTTTGACGGACTTATGATTTCCATAAATACAAAGAAAATCTAAGTCTATACTATATATGTTAATATGAAGCTGATGATCTGATTTGATAATCCGAGTATGTTTGAGTTCTTACAAGTATTATGAGACTCAATGATAGTTTATTAAGTCATGGATAAGGCTTTATGATGAAAAAGATAGAACCATCATTTATGATTTTGTTCTGGCCATTGAATGACCAAGATAATTTACGACATGATTAAGACGATACTGCCGTATTATAAGTAGTATTGAAATTATATTATGGCCGACTGTCATTACGAATATAGAATTGAGAATAAGGATTGGGATCACTCTAGAATAATCATGAATAATATTTGGAGCAAGGACTAAGTAATTTCAAGTCCTAAGAAAAACCTATACGCAGTCCATTTAAGTGCAAATAAATTCTGGACTACTGTGTAGCCTTATTATACTATTGATAGTTAAAACAGTATTGATACTATCTTGATTATTAAGAAAATGGACTGCGTATTAGGAGGAATGCTAAACATGGCCCTACTTGGAGGCCAAGTAATTGTAGATAAGTATGAAAGGATATTTTGGCAACAAGCCTCCACATGACCGGCCATTTTGAGGGATTTGGAAGGCAAAAAATTTTGTTTTTAAGGACCAATATGCAATTCAAGAAGAATTTAAAACAATAATTGTGAAAAATTATAACGACCCGACTTTTTGGACCGTTTATTAGCTTACTTATTCTTATTTATTTTAGTCTTAACATTTATTTATATTCGGTTCTAAAAAAGTACATAATTTTTTTAAAAAATCATATTCGTACTACAAAAGTTAGAATTACTAAAAATTTTTAACTGAGGAAATTAAAAACCTCTAGCAAATAATTATCCTATTCAAATTCGTATGTAGATAGTAATTAAAAAGCTAATACTTCATGCTGATTAAAATGAAAGAGTCTAAAGTTTTTTTCTCGTAAAGTATTCATACTAATTTAGTAGTATCAAAACATTAGAACATAACTATAAATATAGTCGTTATAAAATAATTTAGGAAGTCTAAATGCGAAAATTAAATTCGTGGTGGTATCCCGCTCACTTCCTTCACCGCCTCCGCATAGCTTTGCCTGTTCATAAGAACATCTAAGTAATGAGCTGTTTACCCGCATTACCTACAACACGAACACACATACGTATGAGCTGTCGCTCAGCAAGTACAAACAATATCTCACAAAATATTTTATAAAGTCATATCATCACACGTAATATCAAGAATGTTAAAAAGTGCATGTGATCATGCGTGTTCATTTATGCTTTATTATATACATGTCTTGTCTACTTAAGGCCCCTATGTCGTACCCATATGCGCGCAACCAATGGGGAGTTAGGGGAGCGACCCTCCAACAGCCTTCAAGGTCATATCTTATAACTTTCTTTTTTATCATATCCTCTCACTAATTGGAGGTTGATACAACACTTAATCCTATTTTTTATTTGCCTTATTCTCATTAATTGTGACAATATATAGATTTACATGTTACTATACATATATCATTATGGCAAAATTATCTGTGAAGCATGCCGATCATATCAATGCAAGAGAAATTATGCACATCAAATACTTAATCAAAGCAATACGTATAATTTATATACTCATCACATCATCAAGTTAAGTCATAGCAAACGTAGAACATCAACAAAGAAAAACATTTTGTTCCATGCTGTAGGTGAGGTTTGTACTTACTTATCTTATGTGCTTAAACTTCCGGAGTTGTATCTCCTACTTTGCAAATTTGAGAAATTGTCCTGATTTAACAATATCTCATTATTAGATAGAATCATAGTTATATTACTTTATTCAATTATTTAATTATTTTATAAACTATAGTGAACTTAATTTACTTATATCATAATTAACCTTAACAATTACTTCTTATTAATTATTAAGTGTTAAAATAAATTTCTACTAATTATCATTTAATTAATTTAATTTAATTAATTTATTTTGATTAATTAATTAATTAATTGATTAACTAATTAATTAAGTAATAGTTAATTATTACTTTAATTAATTGAGTAATTATAATTAAATTATATAATTTTAATTGACTTATTAATAATTATCTTGTTAATAATTTAATTATGTTACTTAAATATTTTTTTCTCATATAATAATTAATAATTATTAATTCTAATAATAATTTGATTAACATAATAATTAATGTTTGATTAATCTCTAGTTAATCATCTCTAATTATTTTGATGATTATATCAATGATTAATTATTAATTAATCTCTAATTAATCATGTACTATAATTATATAGTTATTTAACATAATAATCTTGATTATCATACATTAACTCTTATAATTAATTAATTAATTAATTATCAATCAATTAATTGATTAATTTCTTTATTAATCACATTTGATTATGTATTAATTAATCAATTAATTAATTAATCAATCAAGGTGACGAGGAGTCACCTAAGGGTATACCTCTATTTTATTATTGGGCTAGTCCAATCTTCTTAGTTATGTTCATTTAGTTGGGCTAAGGTAAGCTTTTGATTTATGCCCAGTAACCCTCTAGTATACTTTATCTTAGCCCATCAAAACTTGTGATTTAATTTATGAAATTAGGGTTTTTCACATTATTTGGTCATACACTTAAAATCAACTCATTTCATAATTAGATATATTCATACGTTATGACTTACCCTTATGTCACATTTTAATGTTTAATCGTTTTATCGGTGTAGGATTTTAATTTGTAAGATTTATTTAGATTTGAGTACAACTCTGTTTTGGACACTTGATGACTTGTTACCTTGTTGGAAAACTTGAAACATCTAGTTTCTGTTTTTATAATTTGTTTTTTAAGATTTCAAGCATTGCAAATATTAATGTGGACGTTTTCCTAAGTGTCTTATGGTAAAATCTCAGATTACCAGATTACAATACAATTTTAAGGGATTTATTAAAATTTATGTACATATACGTTTTAAACGCATGATATCTCATTTTGACGCTTAAGATATCTACTTTACAGTAGTAAAGTTATTTCCTTTACTACTTGAGCATTTCACATCATAAACTTAGGTTTTGTCACTGTTGGTCCCATGTTTGTACCACAAGTCTAGATTTATAGGTAAGATTAGAAAAATCATAACAATTTACTTACATGTCCAAATAAGACAAAAGATATGTCATTAAAAAGCTTATAATGTATATTTTATATGATAAAAACAGTTTTATAAAAAGTTATGGTTTACTAACTCAAAATCTACAAAATCCGTGGCTAGTACAGGTTTCCAACAAGGATTTTCGGTTCGTAGTCCAAATTTTTAAAATTCACCAAAATTTTCACATTTATCCGTTCAAGGCGTATGATACCTTGTTGGAAAGATTGAAGAATCTAGTTTTTATTTCTCTAACTTATAATCCAAAATTTTGGGTCTAAAGGGTTCGGAGTATAATAAAGGCTGGTCTATGCCCTAGAGATCCATTTTCTCCCTAGTTTTGTGTCACAACTTCAAATGCACATAACTTTAGACATATAAAAGCAAATCAAGTGATTCCAAAGCCTAAAATGAAGCTTATCATTTGTAAAATCTTAATATATAATTTATTTTTCATACCAAAGTTTTTAATACATGCTATATCACCACAATAGCTGTAAACTTCAACAAGGTTCATAGATCTTACCGAAATGCTCCGGGGACCCTTTAAGATCTCAAACCTCCCAAGTTCTTCCCAAAACTTTTTCTTAGATAAGAAGAAGTCTAATATTAAGATCATAACTAAACATCATGCTTTAGTTCTCCAAAAAAGACTAAAACACAAAGAATACCACTAGGTTACCTCTAGTAAAACGTCTTCTAACTCCGTTCCACACTTCTCGAACTTCATAACGGGGTTGCTTAGAGCTTGAAAATGGAGGGAGGATAGTGCTTGAGGGGTGTTGGAGATGGAGAATAGAGTTGGTGATTCTTCTTTTTGTTTTAAGCTTGGTGGTAGCTAGAAAGTTAGGGTTTTTTAGCTTAATTTGTGTGAGACCAAAATGAAGCACTACTACAAACGGTAGATTACACGACGGGGATTACATGACGGTTTCCAAAACCCGTTGTGTAAAATATAGTTTACACGATGGTTTACAGAAAACCGTCGTGTAATTACAACTTACACGACGGTCACTAGCGACCGTCGTGTAAGCCTCCCTTTTGTGGGGGCTTACACGACGGTCACTATGGACCATCGTGTAAGGTCTGACCTTACACGACAGTCCCCAGGGACTGTCATGTAAGGTCCCGAATGTTAGGACCTTACACGATGGTCCCTGGGGACCGTCGTGTAAGCCCCCACATGTGGACCGTCGTGTAAGAACATTACACAACGGTCCCTCGGGACCGTCGTGTAGGGGTGGTAATATGGGTCGCAACACGACGACACGACTCGAAAACAACATGAATTTTACGGGTTCGGGTTGGGAAAAAAAGGAGGCGGGTCGTGTTCGGGTTGGGAAAAATTGACACGAAAAAAAAAAACGTGTCTTATTCGAGTTGGACCCGTTTTTTTTGTGTCAATTTTCGTGTCACTTTTCGTGTCGATTTCGGGTCAAGTTCGTGTCGCGGGTCAATTTCGTGTCAATTTCGGGTCGTGGGTCAATTTTGGTTCGTGTCGTGTCGACCCGTTACGGGTTCGTGTCGCAGTTTCGTTTCGTGTTCGTGTCGCTGGTCGTGTTTGGGTCGGAGAAGAAAAAAATCAACACAGCTCTAACACGACACGTGACAAGAATTGCCACATCTACCATCGTGTAATCTCCCTTTTGTGGGGGATTACACGACGGTCGATAGGGACCGTCGTGTAATCTCCTCGGTTTGAAAAATTACACCACGGTTTGTGGTGACCGTTGTGTAATTCTTAGCTTAACACGACGATCTTAATACTGACCGTCGTGTAATCTTCCTGCTTTTTTAAAACCCTGTTTCCTGCCTCTTCCTTTTAATCTGGACAGAACTATTCCGCAGCCGCGGAAAAAATTACAGATCCCGCTGCCGCGAAAAATTGCAGAACTAGAGGCTTGCGAAACCAGATCTCCTCAACTATCATGGTCCAGAACTACCACATCTATTGTAGTAATTATTTGTAAGTAGATATTATTACTTCCGCTGTTGACTTATTAATTAAATTTATTTTGATAAATTATTGTCGATATATATCTAAATTAATGGTAAATTCTTGTTTTTTTCTTTTATTTTTTACAGTTTGATTTGTTAAATTATTTAGAAAGCTTAATTAATATGTTGTATGTTAATTAAGTGGAGAAATCTTTATTGTTGAATGAATTGTATGATCTTCAATTTTGATTTAGGTCGGGTTCTTGGAAATGGATCGAAAATGGATGTGGGCAAATAGATTGACTAGAAAATATCGAGATGGTGTTGAAGAATTTTTGTTCTTTGCCAAAACTGACATGAAGAATGATAAGATTCGATGTCCTTGTGTGGATTGCGAAAATCATATATCTCATTCAGTTGATGAAGTTAGAAGACATTTGCTTGCCCGTGGGATTATTTGTTCGTACCAAACATGGTATTTACATGGTGAGGAGTGTTTGAATATTCCAACATCGAAGAAAAAAGGAAAAGAACCTCTTGTTGATGAAGAAGTAGGAGATAATTTGTTTGATATGGTTAATGATTTGGAAGAACAATTTGTGCATCGGCCGGAGTTATTTGATGCAATGATGAATGATACCGAGTTGCCCTTGTACGACGGGTATAGTTAGGGGTGGCAATATGGATCGCGACACAATGATACGAATCGAAAATGACACAAATTTCGCGGATTCGGGTTAGGAAAAATAATGGTCGTGTCGATTTCGGGTGACCCAAAATCAACATGAAAAAATTCGTGTCGTGTTCGGGTTGGACCCACAGAACCCGAACACGACATGAATTTTTCCGTGTCAATCTCGGGTCAAATGTCATGTTAAATTCGTGTCAATTTCGGGTCCAACCCGAATTTCGTGTCAATTTCGGGTCAATTTTGTGTCAATTTCGGGTCCAACCCAAATTTCGTGTCAATTTCGTGTTGTGGGTCAATTCCATATCGCGGGTCAATTTCGTGTCGCGGTTTAATTTCGGTTCGTGTCGTGTCAACCCGTTACGGGTTCATGTCGTGTTCGTGTCGCGGTTTCGAGTCGTTTTTGTGTCACAGGTCGTGTTCGGGTTGGAGAAGAAAAAATTCGACACGGCTCTAACACGACACGAATCCGACACGTGACACGAATTGCCACCCCTAGGTGTAGTAAATATACGAAATTGTCCGCATTAGTCAAACTATGGAACATGAAGGCTTCGGGAGGGTGGACAAATTCTAGTTTCACGGCTCTTTTAGAATTTCTAAGAGAGGTTCTACCGGTTGATAATAAGATACCGGCTAGTATGTACGAAGCTAAGAAGACGTTGAGCACTTTAGGAATGGAATATGAAAAAATTCATGCTTGTCCAAATGATTGCGCCCTTTACCGAAATGAGTATGAGGATTTGGATGAATGCCCGGTTTGTAAGGAGTCAAGATGGAAGAATGGCAAGAAGCTAACGAATGATAACAAAGGAGTGCCGGCAAAGGTGTTATGGTACATTCCTCAAGCGCCGCGTTTGCGCCGTTTATTCCGTAATGCCGATCATGCTAAGAATTTGACTTGGCACCATGATAAATATGTTAAAGATGGTATGCTTAGACATCCAGCCGATGCACCACAATGGAAGAGCTTCGATGCTGATCATCCTGAATTTAGTGCGGAACCACAGAATCTACGTCTTGATTTGTCAGCGGACGGAATGAACCCACACGGTAATATGAGTAGTAGGCATAGTACTTGGCCCGTCATACTTGTCAATTACAATCTCCCACCGAAGTTGAGCATGAAGCGGAAGTTCTTGATGTTGACTTTATTGATATCGGGTCCTCAACAACCAGGGAATGACATTGATGTGTACTTGGCACCATTAATCGATGATCTAAAGATCTTATGGGAAAAGGGAATCGAAGTTAGAGATGCTTACCGTCAAGAGACATTCACACTCTGTGCAATGTTGATGTGGACAATTAATGACTTTCCCGCTTATGGAAACCTATCTGATTATTCAATAAAGAGTTCTATCGGTTGTCCCGTTTGTATGAAAGAAACATCTTCCATCCGCTTGAAAAATGGTAAGAAAACCGTTTTCCTTGGTCATAGGAGATTCTTACCAAAAAATCATCGATACCTCAAACAAAAAAAGGCTTTCAATGGTAATACGGATGAAAGAATCCCTCTCCCGATTTTGACGGGTGAAGACGTTTTCGAGATGGTTAAGGATTTGAAAGTGGTGCTCGGGAAAAGAAAACGGAGTTACAAGGATCCAGTGGTTGATGGACCTTGGAAAAAACGGTCAATCTTCTAGAACTTCCATATTGGAGAACGCTTTACGTTCGTCATTGCTTGGATGTTATGCATATTGAAAAAAATGTTTATGAATCAATAGTGGGCACGTTGCTTGACATTCCTAATAAGAGCAAAGATGGTGAAAAGGCACGGCTGGATCTTCAGGATTTGAAGATTAGACTTAACTTGATCCCTACGAAAAGAGGGAATGCCACTTACTTACCACCGGCAAAGTACACATTGTCAAGACAAGAAAAAAGAAAGTTTTGTGAGTGGCTCGCTGCTGTAAAATGTCGAACGGGTATTCTTCCAACTTTAAAAGGTTAGTGTCGATGAAGGATCTGAGGTTGGTTGGAATGAAAACACATGATTGTTATATCTTGATGCAACAGTTATTACCTCTTGCCTTGCGAGGAGTGTTAACGAGGGATGTGAGATTCGCAATTACCAAGTTATGCTCATTTTTCAATTCGATTTGCTCCAAGGTTATTGATCCATTGACACTAGATTTGCTACAATCAGAGTTAGTTAAGACATTGTGCTTGCTTGAGAAGTACTTTCCTCCCTCATTTTTTGACATAATGATTCATCTAACGGTGCACTTAGTCCGGGAAGTGAAGTTATGTGGACCGGTGTACTTGAGATGGATGTATCCTTTTGAAAGTTACATGAAGGTTTTGAAGGGTTATGTCAAAAACCGAAATAGGGCGGAAGGATGTATAGTAGAAAGCTACATAGCGAAGGAATCGGTCGAATTTTGCTCCCAGTATTTGTCTACCGCGGAAGCGATTGGGTTGCCCAAGACTACAAACATTGAATCGAAAGGACTATCGGTCGGCATTCCATCTTCGGCAAATCGAGGTGAATGGGAGAAAGCTTGTCTCTATACCTTACATAATAAAGTTGAAGTTGAGCTATTTATTGAGGTTCACCTGCAGGAATTAAGAGATAGAAATCCAAGAAGAGGCAGAAATGAAAAGTTGTTACAAGATGAACACAATCGGACATTTCGTATGTGGATTCGAAGACATGTCTTTGAGAAGGACGGCTTTTCGTAAGACTTAATGAACCTCGCTAGAGGACCGTCGACGGTTGTTACTCGTTATACATCATATTTCGTCAACAGTTATACATTCTACACTCGCGAAAAAGATGAGAAGCATCCTGTTCAAAATAATGGTGTTAGTATCCGTGCTAAGTCCATGCATATTTCATCTGCAAAGGACAAGAATCCAGTCTATGCAGCCATGAACTACTTCAGTTTCATTGAAGATATTTGCGAACTTGATTACTGTAGTTTTCATGTAGCACTCTTTAAGTGCAAGTGGGTTGACAATAATTTTGTAAGGATTGACAGAGACGGAATCACAGTGGTGGACTTTCGACGATTGGATTACAAAAATGATCCATTCATTATGGCATCACAAGCAATCCAGGTATTTTACACATCGGATCCTAGCAATGAAGAGTTGTCCTTAGTTATGCCGATGAAGCCAAAATTTTTCCGTGTTGGTCACGAAGATGATGAGGAAGATTGCTCCGACATTCCAGCATTCACACAGGGATTGCCACCGGTTGAGGAGATTGACGATTTCGATGACGATGTTTCTCACTTGCTTCGACCAGATATAGAATGGACACGTGTTGAGCAAGCAAAGAGGAAAAAGAATAAAACTTGAACATTATGTCATTCATTTAATTTGTACAACATTAATTACTATTTATTTTAATTAATTAAGATGCATGTGTTATGTATATTTCGTTATATTATTTGTTCTCAACATATATATTGAACAGGGCTCAATACTATATGATGGTTCAGTGAGAATCAGGAATAATTTACAAAAATTTTTTAAGAATCTAACATCAGTCAATTCAAAATTTTCGAGGAATTTTGAAAATTATTAAATTTTCTGCGAAATTTCAAAACTTTTAGGGGATTTTTACCGTGGTGTATTAATAGATAGAAATAGAAAAATTTTTTTTTTTTTTAAGAATCTCTTAAACGACGGTCAAATGACCATCGTGTAAGATAGGCTTACACGACGGTCATTTAAAGACCGTCGTGTAATAGCTCCGAAATTTCAAATTTTTAGCCTCCTTTTCATTTAAAATTTCAAATTTCGTGTTCGATATCCGCGCGAAAACACATTATTTATACAAAAACTCTCCCTTCCCCACACAAAAAACCGCCCCTCTGCTCATTTCTCCAATCTCTCCAAATTTTTCCAAACTTTGGCCACCCTCCGACAAGTCCGGTAAAGCCGCCGCCACCGCCGTTACCGCCGTCGGTCATCAATCCCATTTTTTCTCCAAGCTCAACGTGACATTTATCTTCTTCAAAAAATCGAAGGTGACATTTCTCCACCCTCAATCCCGTTTCTTGCAATAAGACAATAATCACACAATGGTTATATTTGTATTCTTGTTTGCTTTGTGAATGGGATTTTATGTTTTGAATGGGATTGATGACAACAATCACACATTTTTGTATTTTATGTTTTGTGAATGGGATTGATGACTGAATATACCCACATTTATGAACCCGGATTTTGTCCGCCCACAACATGCCCGATCAAATGCCGAAATGAGTTTTTTTTTTTTGAAAAATCGTACATAACTTGCTCAATATTCGTGGGGCCGTCTGGGGCCGTGGGTGGGCACCAGGCCACGATTGGGTGGGGTGCCATTGGCGCCCCTTGCTGGCCCCTAGGGGCGCCACTTGCTGGCGCCCGTGGGGTCACCAGGTAGCAAGGGGCGCCAGTGGCGCCACTTGCTGGTGCCTGGGGGCGTCAGTGGCGGCCATTACTGGCGCCCAGGGGCGTCAGTGGCGGCCCTTACTGGCGCCCAGGGGCGACAGGTGCCCCTGGTGGGGCGCTAGGCGCCCGTGGGGGCTCTAGGCGCCCCTGGGGGTGGGGGCGCCCGTGCGTGGCGCCCCTACACCAATAAAATTTTTTTTTTTTCAGAATTAAAAAAAATTTTGTAAAATTTTTTTAAAAACTTTGTTCAAAAATTTTTTTTTTTTTTACAAAAATTACAAGAAATTTGTTAGAATTTTTTCGATTAGTTTGTGTAAATTTTTCGTTATTCTACAAAATTCATGAAATGTGTGCTTTGTAGTGAAAGACAATTTGTTTTCATTATAATGGTCTGACGGGTTAAAATTTTTTTTTTCGTGTTGCAATAAATAGGTGATGTTTTCGAATAAAATACAATGGAAAAATCCAAAAAGGGACGAGCACGAAGGAGAAACCTGTTTGATCCAACGGGCGATGGAAACGAAGGGCAACTTTAATGAAATGTGTTCATGTAGCAAGGAAGAAAGGTGAACGAATTGAAGTCACATTTGACGAGAAAGGACAACCGGAAGGGAAGCACGGGGATGAATTGATGAGCTGGATTGGTGTGCTCGCTCGAGAGCACATTCCAATATGGATACAAGATTGGAGATCCCATGATTTAGACAGATTGAAAGAAATAATTTGGAAAGAAACTGTTACTTATTTCACCGTGGATGAAAGCTTTCGTACGGCTTGTTTAAAATCATGCGGTGAAGCTGCAAGGAATTTTCGATATGATCTTTACAAGACATTTGTGGAGGAATATGTATCCGAGGAGAGTGTGTGGAAACGGCCTCAAAAAATTATTGACAACTACCCGAGTATAGAAGAAGAGGATTGGGCGAAATTCGTTCAGTATAAAACATCCGCACAATTCCAACAACTTTCAGATCGTGGCAACGAAATAAGAGCGAACCACAAATACTCATTGAGAGGAGGCCGAGACGGATATAGAAAGCTCGACCAGGAAAATGTATGTCAATAAGTTTTGTTTCTTCTAAATCGTATGCCGATTCTAGAACATTATATTCTCATGTATAGTAACGATGTTATATTACAGTTTAAGAAGACTGGGCAATGGGAAAAAAGAGATGCTTTGTGGATGGAGCAACAGACAGGCGTAGATAGAGAGTTGAAAGATCCAGCATGTAAAAATATAAGCGACTTGATCGTAAGTTTACTAACTAACAATGACTTATTTAGCACTACTATACTTACAATGTATCCTTAAGCTGAAATGAGTTATGTTAATTATCTTGTAGATGGAGTACAACACATAGGAGAGCCAATGCACTTTCAAATCAGTTGGCACTAGTGATGTATTGTCGCACGCATTATCTAGACCCGAACACAGAGGACGTGTCCATGGCCAATCAAAGTTCGTAAAGCCTTCTCAGTACTTCAACATGGGTCGAAGTTCGAGCAAAGATAATGAAGTACTATCAATGACACGTGAAATTGAAGAACTAAAGGCATTGGTTCGTGGTCTATGTGTGAGCAAAAATGCAGAGCCGGTGTTTGATCCCAACAATGTGCCAACCGTGGACCAACACAACAGCTTTAAGGCTAGTTGCTCTGTCCAAGAAAAACAACATGGAGTGACTGATCCGACAACCGTGCCGGTCGACAGTCAGGAGTGTAAGCTATATATCTTTGATGAAGTTCAGGGTGGACAGTTGCTTGTTGTGTTTGGAAGAGCATGGCTAGGGAGCCTTCCAACTGATAAAGTGCATGGGATTCCATTGGGGGAAGGGAACGTGCGAGTGTCAATCGTCGTGCCAAAATTAAAAAAGCAGCATTACCTATACCGACGGACGAGGCAACCACTGTGGAGGACGTTGTTAATGGGTTTGTTGCTTGGCCTATAACATTGGTCGAGATTGACACAAGTATAAACAAGGCAAGTCGAGGGCCTAGTCACGTTCCTGACCCAGCAGTTGTGAGAAAAAAATGCCAAAAACAAGTTGGAAAGAAAACGATCGACTCTCGAACTGAGGTACAACAGGCTGTGCAACAACAACGACCTTTGTTCGAATTTATTAAAATGAACAGGGCGATGAAGCCTTTGGCTTATTATGCACATAATTCCATGTGTCAAGGTAATCAGATAGAGGTCCCAATACCGTATACGATCATGAGTTTTCAGATGCCTGTCTTTTTGAGCTTCGATGATATTTATGAGTTCATTAATTTACAAGAAATCAGTGCGAATTGTATATTAGTCTACATGAGGTACGACATTCTATCTCTGAATATATTATTTCTGGACATTCTTCCATATTATTAGGTATAATAACAATTTTGTTACATTTATGCAGTTATTTGGAGGAATTATGTAGGATTAATGGGGCAGTAGAGAAGTTTGTTTTTGTGTCTCTAACCTTGATTTCACCTGTGCGAGTAGATACTGAAGATGCTGGCATGAGGGAGCGAGCCGACAATCTTCTAACCTTTTTGCAGGACGCACCTAAAGGACGGTTTTTTCTTGTGTCACATAACAGAGGCAGACATTGGGTTTTGGGAATTATTGACCCATGGGAGGACCTCGTCCTTTATTTTGATCCTCTTCAAAATAATCGTCGAAAATTGGACCTCGTCCAATTTGCTAGGGCCCTAACGGATTGGAAGATTATGGTCGACGAAGGAATTAAAAAGAGACAAGATTGTAAAACGAAAATCTCGAACCGGCCTTGTTCTCTCCAAGAGGGAAGTGTTGAATGTGGTTATTTCATTTTAGGTTTTATGAGGGAAATAGTGTTGAATGGAATTAACGCACTTGAAAGTAAAGAATTTTTCACTTCTGATGATTTGGATTTGATTAGGGGTGAATGGTGTGGTCATGTAATGGAATTCGTTAATTATGACATGTAATCTCTGTAATATATAATAATTGGTATGTTTTTACTTTGATCAATGTTGTTAATATCTTGGATTATCTCTTCATTTTTGCCATTTCACAAGAGAACCGTGGCTTTAGACGACGGTTCACTCCGAAACTTTACACAACGGTTCACTCCGAACCGTCGTGTAAAGTGCCACTTTACACCACGGTTCTACGGAGAACCGTCGTGTAAAGTCGGCTTTACACCACGGTTCTCCGGAGAACCGTCGTGTAAAGTCCGCTTTACACTACGGTCCTCGTTTGAACCATCGTGTAAAGTCTGCTTTACACCACGGTCCTTGTTCTAACCGTGGTGTAAAGTCCGCTTTACACCACGGTCCTCATTCTAACCATTGTGTAAAGTCCGCTTTACACCACGGTTCTCGTAGAACCGTCGTGTAAAGTCCGCTTTACACCACGGTTCTCGTTCTAACCGTCGTGTAAAGTCCGTTTTATACCACGGTTCTCGTAAAACCGTCGTGTAAAGTCTGCTTTACACTACGGTATTTGTATTTTAAATACATGATAGCACGACGGTTGTTGACCGTCGTGTAAAATTGAGATACCACAACGGTTCATATAACCGTCATGGTATCTTCCACGATGGTAGATTACACGACGGTTCTGTAATCGTCGTGTAAACTTTAAACGACTGTTCTGTAACCATCGTGTAAACTTTATACGATGGTCAATAACCGTCGTGTAAACCGTAATTTTTAGTAGTGAAGTGTTAGGGGCTTATTTTCAGCCGACTTTACCTTAAGGGGAGCTGTCTTTTGAGGGGTAAAATTGAAAATTTTTGGCTAAATCAACCCTTGTATTGCTGCCACCTTTGGGAAGGGTTTGGAGGGAAAATTTGGTTCAATAAGGTGGAGACAAGGGGTCACTTTCATTTGTCTCTTCCTTGGGCCAACTTGCCAAAATAAACCATGCCATCTCTTACATGTGGTTGCATGCATGCATCACTTTCTTCTTTTCTCATTTGTTCACATTTCCCCTTGCTTTCTTGAACCAAAATCCGGATTCCCCCCCTAGGATTCTCATTTTTATTTTGTTTTTATTTCTTCCAATTTCCACTCCTGATCCAAGGTTGTCATCTTTATTCTCATCTATTGGATCTTCCATCACACCAATCCTTACCTTAAGCTCTCATTGGTTACTTATCATCCAAAGTTTGGCCATTGATTTACCTAGGATCCCTTAACATAAAATCTACACCATTGATTTCAAATTAAGCACAATTCTTAATCAATCTTCCACCTTTGGATTTCTTAAGAGTAAATACTAATAATTCATCTTCTATCTATGTGACACATTAATTCCCAATCATGCTCTCAAAGCTTAACTATTGGTATTATCAAAATAAATATTAAGATCATTAAATTTACCTACTAATAAAAATCGGGGTCCTTCCCAAAAATTAACATTATCTCTCTAATACGACATAATAAATTTTTTGTATAAATTTATATGTCATTCAACTCATCTTTTATGTATTTAAAAGTTCACATTTAAATAGAGAAATTCAATATTGTTAAATCATCGAAATCATCACACCGATGATACATATACTATCATTTATGATCTCGAAATTTAATATTCATTAAAATAATTCATTAGAAGTATATTAATGAAGAAAATCCAAAATAATAATTCATGAATCAAGCTTATGAATTTCTAGAGCATCACAAAAATTATGAATTTTCTACCCATAAATAGGAATAGGTAGTAGAAACTTGCACTCTTTAATTGGCTTCTCAAACTTCTAATTATTTTTCAACTATTCCTCCCTAGCCTTGGAAAAAAAAAAAGAGAGAGAGAGAGATGTAAGAGTATAAGCTCATGTTTTTTATTTTCCTATATGATGATCTTTTATATTTGGTTTATGCTAGATCTATGCTTAGGTTATCTTGATTGCTAACTCTAAGCTTGGGTTTGATTTTATGCTTTATGATGAATGTTAAGGTTATGTGTGCTCACCATGTATTTGTGATTATGCTCTCACATGTTATGTGTGCTTGTCATGTGTTTGTGATTATGCTCTCACATATTTAAGTATGGAGATTTTATGAATGATGATGATGATGAAGTGAATATTGTGGGTGTGTTGGTTAAGAAATTAACCTAAAGACATAAGTTGGTAAACAAGTAAGTTATCAATATTATGTTTTTCAAGAAAATGAGATAAGTGAATGGTTGAAGTTTAAGAATAAAACCAAAGCAGTGCATGTTGACACAGGGTCACTGCTTTGACCATTTGAGGTAGTGTGTGCGGATTTTTAAGCTAAGAATCCACAAAATACAAACTGCCGATTTTCGAAAATAATTGGGACAGTTTTTTGGAAACCCAATTTTGAGCCCTTTAGAGACTGAATTTGGAAAAAATTATAACTATAAAGTTGTAGAACACAAAAAATCCTAGGGGGTAATGCAAGCAGATTTTGAAGAAAGGGCTCCAAAGACCTCTGTTTTTATGAGTTTTCAAAACTGGTTGGTCCAAGTACTATACACGGCCAAAACTTTTCAAGGGGAAAAACAAGTAATTTAAAGGCAGATTTAAGCTTCAAGAAACATGAAAGTTGTAGATTTCGATGAGATCTACAACTTCTGTGAAGAAAACTTTTTCAAATTCTAAACCGATTTATAGATAGAATTGGATATTCAAAAATTGTGCATGGTACAGGAAATTTCTTGCACAGATACATTCAAGCAAATTAAATGGGTGTTTCAAAATCAATTTTTAAGGTTTTATGATCTCTTGAAAAAGAGACTATGATTTTATGAAAATAGTTTCAAAAAGAGAATCCCTGTTAACAGACCTTGTAAAGTTTGCCTGCATTTTGTCCTCGCTAGATGGCTACTCTGGACCAACGTTCCTCACATTTGTGGCTTTTGAGACCTGGGCCGAACCGTCCATTGGATTGGTGTCAATCATAACTCCTCTTCTACCTTCCTCGGCATGAACAATTGCAATGGTTTCATTTAGTGATGGCAAATTTTCTTTTCCAAGTATTTGAACCCTTACTGCATCAAATTCCATATTTAATCCCACAAGAAAATCATAGATCCGGTCTTTTTCGACAAACCTCTTAAGAAGGGCTGCATCTTCGCTGCACTTCATTGACTGCACTGGTAATGATCCATCTCTTGCCACAAGCTTTGCAGCAAATTAGAATACTCTGTGATGGATCGACTTCCTTGCTTGGTGGATGGAATCTTGGACTTGGTTTCATAGATTTGTGTAGCATCTAGGACTTTAGAATAAGTTTGCTTCATGGCCTCCCATATCTCCTTGGCTGTGTTGAGAAACATACACGTATCACTGATTTCTGGCAGCATAGAATTCCATAACCAGGACATTACCATAGAGTCTTGTTCATCCCAAGCATCAAATTTAGGATCCCCTTGCTTAGGCCCAGTTCCGAGTAAGTGACTTAGTTTGCCTCTTCCCTTCAAGAACGTGCAAACCAATTGAGACCACTTCATATAATTCTTGCCATTTAACCTGTACGCCACCTGGATGTTAGGCAATTCCCCTGTTGGAGTTGAGTTGCTGGCTTCAGTCAAGGAGACCTCTGAGGTATCTGTGGTGACATTGGCTGATGCTGACATGATTCTTTGGTAAAAAAGAAAGAAAGAAAAAAAAACTTTGGTGTTGAAGGGTGATAGTGTGAGGGTTGATGATTGGTCTAGCAAGATGAAAATTTGCAGGACTAGAAAAAAAAAAAAAAAAAAAAAAAAAAAAAAAAAAAACAACTCAATTTCCCAGAATTAAGCATAAAGCTCTGATACCATGATATGAATTGGGAAAAGTTTAATTGTCATTCATAACAAGAGAATTACATTGTTATATACACTTCAGAGAATCAAAACTAGGAAATAATGAAAACTAGGAAACTGTCTAATCCTAGAATCAGGGATTACAGTAACTAGAAAATATTACAAAATCTCCTAGCTAATTACAGCTGTATACACAGTTTTCTTATATAGAAAACCGAACTTTCCCACATAACCAAGAAGAACAAAACCGAAAAATGGTTTAAAATTGCTCTTTTGAGGTAGGCCTGCCTTTTATTTTTTAGAATTAAATATGAGGTGGGTACTCAGCTACGCCTTGGTACTTTTTGAGTCATTAACCTCTTCAATTGTTGGTTGAGGAACTGTCTTCTTCTTTCCAGCTGTTGAATAATTGCTTCTTTTCTTTCGAATATATATATTTTTTTAATTTCTTGCACCTACTAGCTGAAATTATATTTGTTTCCACGGGCTGGTGGTCTTTTTCATCTTATATTAATGTGATAGTTAAATTAAGTTCTTGATTATAGGACACATGGCTTATGAATTTGAGAAGAATTTTTTTAATTATTTACTATAATTTTTTAATATATTTGAGGCTTACACCTTGCCTCACAAAAAGAAAATGCCTCAATACCTGATTGCTCAATTTAAAATCTTGACTGAAAAGAACCAAAAGATGTTCTCATCGAATCTGTAAAATCTGTAAAATGATTGAACACAAGTTTGATAGGATTCTGATAGCCTGTCTCATTCCCCACATCCTAAGCTGAACAATTTCCCTACTATTCTCATTAATTTCCCTTCTACTTATACTCGTTACAATTCCACTAACCACCATGCACAATGGTGTAACCAACATAACAAAACATTATCGGTTCATACCCTTGACTAACCTCTTGATAAGCCATACATCCGTTTCACTTATGCCAGGCGGCCAGAATTGTCCGTAATCATGGCTAGTTAGTTACGCGGTTAGGGGAGAGAGGTGAATTAATGTGGGTAGTGAGGTCAAGAGTGAGCTAAGCAGAGTTTGGTATTGGAATCTGTGGGAGAGAAGAGGACCTCTCGAATATTCTCATTTGTTTCCTGTGATTTTCAGTAATCGTATATCAGTTTATCCTCCGGTTTTCTTGGCAAGGTATGTTGCTCCCATCCCCCACATGACGGAGGCCCCTCCACTCCCAATCCCCATTCTTGCGTTGGAATCAGCTGTTTTTGCTAGGTTTGAGTTTCATATACTTGGAACTTGAAACACTAGAAAATATAGATGTTTAATGCTCTAAATTACTAGAATTTCAAAGTTACAGATGAGTTTTTGTTTTGGTGTGTAAGGTAAAGCTAATTATTACTTCCATGCTGAAATACGATATTTTCCTCCGTTTTTGCTTCTGAATTTCTGTCTGCATGTTTTTGTCTGATGTATCATGTGTTACTCTTACTCTCTGTGTATCTGCTGCTTGTTTGGTCAATGATGTTGCAGAGCCACGTCTGATTGACATCAACTTGAACCAGTATTATCTATTTTATATAGGGTATTATGAACTTTTGCCCCATAAAGCTTTTAGTTTTGGCAAATTGCTCCTTGTATATAATAAATTATAGCAGAGTGCCTGCAAATTGCTATTAAATTTTGAATGGAAATGCTCTTGTATATGACACGTGAGCTTGTTAAGGCAAAAACAAATTTCTGATGGCGACAATGCTCGACATGTCACATGCATGATGGTGTTTCCAAATTTTAGCATGCTTCATCAATTTGAGGAGCACCCTGCAACATTTTATGAAATTCAGAGGGTAATCTGTCAAACCCCAAAAAAAAAAAAAAAAAAAAAAAAAAAAAAAAAAAAAAAAAAAACACACACACACACACGAAGAACCTTTTTCTACATTCGAACTTATGTTTAGCAACGTTGATCTGAGATAGTTTTGGTTGGTTTGCTCTCATCACTCTAATGGTGCTTCTGCAACAGGTTGGTTTCAAGATGTTCTTGGGAGTGACTGCATCTGTGACCAATTGGGACGCTGATGGAACTTCCTGTAGTATTGTTTTGGAGGATAATCCTCTGGTAGACTTTGTAGAGCTTCCCGATACTTGTCAAGGTCTGTACTACTGCAGCATCTTAAGTGGAGTAATTAGAGGAGCTTTAGAGATGGTGAGTTATTCTGTTCTCCACCAACTACTTTTTACCCTTAATTTTGTACTTTTTTATTTTTACATTTCTTGGAATGTATTTTATTGTGAGGTTATGCTTTTGATATTATAGTAGCCAGCTAGTTATTTTTACCTTGTCCGCATTTTCCCAAGGCAATGATTGCATAAGCGGGAGGGCCTTTTAGCACTTCTGCCCCTTATACTTTTCGTACTTTGTCAAATTGCTCCCCTTAACTTTTATATTGATAATTTTCTCCAACTTGCTAAAGTGTTGCAATATGGCCCATTTTACCAATTTTGCTAAAAGTTGGGGAATGGAGAGATTTGTGTCAGGGTTTTAATTAGGATTTTGGACTTTTTTTGGTTGAATATGCTTTTCTGTCACCCATTTCACACAACCATCAACAAAAGGGGTTACGTTGCACCGATTTAGCAAGTTGTTTTTTTAATTTAATTTAATTTTGGAGTGGTTAGTAAATTGCCAAAATTAGAAGTTCATGAGGCAAGTTTGCAAAGTTCGAAAAGTGCAGGTTGCAAATGTGCGAAATACCCTAATTAATCTGATGCAGAGAAGCCAAGCTCACTAGTAGCATACCTTTCTTTCTTTCTTTCTTCTTCTTCTCCTCCCCCCCCCCCCCCTTTTTTTTCCCATTCTTCCTCCTTAACTCATAGATTCTTCTTTTGTCACGTGATTTTAGCCCGTATTGCCTCTGAAAATGCTCGTTGTCCTGTTCTTGAGTTTCGCATACTTCGATTATTATAACAACAACCACCATATTATGGGAATCAGAAGATAATTTCTTTTCACCATTGATTTGCACAAAAAAGAATAGACGTATTCACCACGACTTGAATACAGCATCTCAAGTAGATTGAGAAAACACGGATTTGCTTTTGCCGTCATTTACTTTTGTTGTCATCTCTGACTGTCCTTCAATCTTCGATATTGAGGTGTCAATGAAGACCGAAGTCAACTGGATCCGCGATATGCTTCGAGGCGATGATGCGTTCGAGTTGCAGGTAAAACTCCTAAAGCAAGTTCCGGAAGAGTACCCTTACAAAGATGATGAGTAAAAATGCTATATGTAAACAGCTTTTTATTTTTGACTTTCCTCCGTAGAAAGCAAATGTAGGAGCTTGTCTTCCTTTCTACATATCTATTCCCTAAAAACTTTAACCTGTCCAACTGTTTTGAATCATGTGATTTTACTTCCAAATCACAAAGAAATTCTGATCTAGCAAAACACATGGGTGTCCGCATTTTTTACTTGTGTTTGAGTTCATCCCTTTTTATTTTTGAAAAAGGGTTGTACGAGTAGTAGATAGCGTACCCAGATAACCCTGGGGGACGTCTCCCCACGTGTGATAATATGGATCCTTCATGAAGTGAATTGTCCATATATCATGACTACCAAGTAAGATGGTTCGAACTCAAGGTTTTGATGAGGAGAACAAACTGTCTAACCACTAGCTTCTAAGTGGGGATGTTGTCACGTCTTGGGTGGTAATATGGATGGATTGCCTATATATCCTGACCACTTACTATGAAAAGAACCTTCGGACCATCCTATTTCTTGGTGTTTGTCCCTTCGAGGTTTCTTCTGTCTTGTCCATATGTTTTTAATATCTCTGTCTTGGGACAAACAACAAAGACATATCGAACTTGAGATTGAATGCGAACCTTGACCTAATGGTTCAAGGGCCGTTGCGAAGTCTTGAAAGACGCCAAAGCATGAAACATTGTAACATATTCACGTGCGGATAAAGGTTTTTGGCCGCATTTGGTACGATAGATAAGGATTAGTATCCCACTGTGGATAAGATGAATTATTTAGGCCCACACATATATAGTACAAGCCAGTTCCTTCCATGTCTCATGAAAAGCAAAAAGAGAAATAAGAAGAAAGATAGGAGAGGAGACAATTCCTTTTGTCAATTTCGATATCTTAATTCAGCATTGTACCAAATGTAACTTGGTAGGTAGCACAATCTTCTCCATTACAATCCATGAAAATTCTATGGTAGGGTTTCAAAACAAAAAATATCTTACTAGTAAGGCATGACACTAAACTGATAGAGTATATTATAATTATTATTATGAAGAAAAGCATGACAATTTAACAGAATTTGATAGGGTATTCGAGAATATGACCGATGATTCTTTACTTCTTTCTTCTCTTCGTTCTCCATCTTTGATATCTTAATTTGTATCCTGCTTAGGATAAGATGAATAACTTAGGCCCACACATATATAGTACATCCAGTACCTTCCATGTCTCATGAAAAGGAAAAAGAGAAATTAGAAGAAAGATAAGAGAAGACTATTCCTTCCATCAATTTCGATATCTTAGTTTAGCAGTGTACCAAACATAACTTGATAAGTAGCACAGTCTTCTTCGTTACAATCCATAAAAATTCTATGGTTGGGTGGAAAACCAAAAAATATCTTACTAGTAAGACATCACTCCACTCATATAGTACATTATAATTATTCTTATAAAAAAAAGTATAACAATTTAACAGAATTCGATAGATTATTCGAGTGCATCAAAGAATATGACTAGTAATTCTTTACTTTTTTCTTCTCTCCGGTCTCCATCTTCGATATCTTAATTCAGTAGTGCACCAAATATTAGTAGGTAGCACAATCTTTGTCATTACAATTCATGAAAATTCTATGCTTGAGTTTGGAAAAAAAAAAAAAAAAAATCTTACTAGTAGGATATGACTCCAAATTGTGAGAGTATATTAGAATTAAGTAAAGTATGCCAATTTTACAAAATCTAAAAGGGTAAACTAGCCAATTTTACAGAATCTAAAAGGGTAAACTAGCGCACTGAAGAACATGATTGTTGATTCTTTACTTCTTTCTTTTCTTCATTTTCCATCTTCCCTGTCTTAATTCAGAAGTGCACCAAGCATAGCATGGTAGGTAGCACAATCTTCTCCATAACAATCCACGAAAATTCTATGGTAGGGTTTGAAAACAAAAAATATCTTACTAGAAGGACATGATTCCAAACTGACAGAATATATTATAATTGATCTAATAAATAAAAGTATGACAATTTAACAAAATTTGATGTAGTATTCGAGTGCATTGAAGCATATGACTGGTGATTCTTTACATTTTTCTTCTCTTTGTTCTCTATCCTCAATATCTTAATTCTGCAGTGCATCAAACATAACTTAGTAGGTAGCGTAATCTTCTCCATCACAATCCATGAAAATTCTATGGTAGGGTTTTTACTAGTAGGACATGACTCCAAACTATCAGAGTATATTAGAATTAAGTATGCCAATTTAACACAATCTAAAAGGGTATACAAGTGCATTGAAGAATATGACTATTGATTCTTTACGTCTTTCTTCTCTTCGTTCTCCATCTTTCATGTCTTAATTTAGCATTGCACCAAACATAACTTGGTAGATAGCACAATCTTCTCCATTACAATCTATGAAAATTCTATGGTAGGGTTTGAAAACAAAAAGTATCTTACTAGTAGGACTTGACTCTAAGCTGACAGAGTACATTATAATTGTTTTTAAAAACAAAAGTATGACAATTTAACAGAATCTGATGAGGTATTTGGATGCAACAAAATATATGACTTATGATTCTTCACTTCTTTCTTCTCTTCATTCGCCATCTTCGATATCTTAATTTAGTAGAGTACCAAACATGACTTAGTAGGAAGCACAACCTTATTCCTTACATTCCATGAAAATTCTATGGTAGGGTTTGAAGACAAAAAATATCCTACTAGTAGGACATGACTCCAAGCTGTCAGAGTACATTGTAATTAATGGAATCTGATAAAGTATTCAGATGCAAGAAAGAATATGACTCTTGATTCTTCATTTCTTTCGTCTCTTCGTTCTTCATCTTCTATATCTTAATTCAATAGTGCATTAAACATAACTTAGTAGGTAGCACAATCTTCTCCGTTACAATCAATGAAAACTTCATGATAGGGTTAGAAAACAAAAAATATCTCATTGGTAGAACATAACTCCAAGTCATCAAGAATATATTATAATTATTCTTATTAAGAAAGTATGACAATTTGACGGAATCTGATAAGGTATTTGGATAAAACGAAGAATAGGACTCGCGATTCTTCACTTCTTTCTCTATCATCAATACCTTAATCCAACACTATACCAGACATAACTTAGAAGATAACACAATCTTCTCCATAACAATCCATGAAAATTCTTTGGTAGGGTTCGAAAACAAAAAATATCTTACTAGTAGGACATGATTCCAAACTGACAGAATACATTATAATTACTTTTATTGAGAAAAGTATGACAACTTAACAGGATTTGATTGGAGTGTTTTTATTTCTTTTTTTAAATTTAAATTTTTGTGTATCATACCATGACATTCTCGTACAATCTAATCCTAAATAATAATCATGTCTACTTCTCTGCCCAATCGGAGGCTGAAAAGAAGAGTGGTTAGAGTTTTCAGATAAGTAAAAAGGATGTTTGTGTTTTGTATTGTAGCCTTGCTGGAAGACCAAACAGAACCATGTTGAGCCTAGAAAGATAACAAAGTCGTCGAATTTGGTGTTCTTGTCCTTGAACCTCAATTTATCAAATGACTATTGATTCTACATTTTTTTTCCCTTTTTTTTTTTGGGAATTTTTTTTTTTTTGGGGGCAGCCAATTTTCTATGTACCTGGCCATTGAGATGCTGTCTAGCTCAACAGTGTCGAAAGCACACTTTGAGTTGAATTAACGCCGTCAGGCTAACAGCATCAATAATACCATCACGAATTCGACTCCTGTATGTCTATCTCATTTTATGTCCTGCATGAAGGCATTGTTTTAGATGTCGCTTTATTAATGTTATGTAATGTCAATTGAAATATAATGTCAAATAAAATGTTTTGTCTGTTAAAGTATTTCGGTTGACGTGAGTGGATTAGAAAATGACAGAACAAGAAAACATACGAGCCGAATTTTATCCATGTATAATAAAATGTTAAGCTGGTATGTGTACTTTGCAAAAGGAATAATAATAAAATAAAAAAAATATTGTACGTGTACGTCATTTTTATTTATTCATGTTTATAGGTAGTATGTATACATCTTTAAATTACACTATGTTTGGTAGAGAAGTTTTGTAGAAATGTGGGAGGAGTGAAGTTGGAGGAGAGATTTTCAAGTACAGAAGAGAACATGGTAGAGAGAAAATTGGAAAAGCAAGAAGTGAAAAAATGAGAGATTAGATTTTAATCCTTATATTTTTAGAACCAAAAATGTTAACAAAACGTGTGGATATTATCCGATGAAAAAGGTGTAGACATTAAACAACTATTTTGCTCTTAGTTGTTTCTCAATATTAACTTAGTTTAAGGATATAACAAGTAATTTATTTTCTCATTTCTTTTTCTTCCATCAAACACTAGAAAAGAAAAAGGAACTTTTCATGTGAGAATATCTTTACCAATAATGCATGTTTTTAAACATTAGATTTAATCAAAGTTATATTAAAATTTAAAAAAAATACAAAATTAATAGATTCTTATAGGGATTCGATGAATTCTAACAGTAAGACATTAAAAAAAAAAAAATTCACTTGAATTTTTGTATTTGCCTCCCTGTTTGCCATCTCTCTTGAACTCTTACCAAGCAGTGCAAATGGGCCACCAATTCCTTGCTTATAGTTGTAGAGCATTTTCTATTCTTTTTCTTCTTCTCATTTTAATCAACAAGTAAGAAAAACGGCATCTAACAATTCTAATATTACTCATTTGGGAGTGGTAGAAAGCAAAACTTAGCGGTGATTTTACACCTGATTCCATCAGAAAGCGTAAAGTTTAAATCTCATTTCCTCAAGAGAAGAGCACCTGAATGACATAAATTTAAAGATTATTGTACCAAGGACACAAAAAATTAACATTAGATCAATGTGACACAAACTTAAACTCAAGTTACCTAAAATTTGTGTTATGTTGATCAAGAGTGCGAAATTTGTGTCATATTGGTTAATAGGTGAATTTTTTTTTATTATTAAGGTAACCCCCCCCCCCCCTTTTCAGTTCCAAAAAAAAAAAAAAAAAAGACCTTTCCCAGCCCACTTGGGGTAACAGGCAGTGATAGTTTTTACAAGTAAATCAATTATTTTTTGCGTTTTGACATTTTCTAGGAGAAGAATCATCCGTGATTGAGTATGTTTGGTTGGAGGGAAAGATGGAGGGAGGGAGAGGAGTGGAGGAAGAGGGGTGGAGGGAGAGCACCAATCCATTGTTTTGTTAGTAAGGAAGAGAGGAGGGAGAGGAGAGGTGGAGGGAGACTCTCTCCTTTTGGGCCCACCTTATTGATGGAAGGATGCAAGCTCTCCTTCCCACTTATTTAAAAAGATGATTTTGAACCCAAAAAAACTATTAACAAATGAGAAAATTATTCAAATAACCACATTTTTTTTTTCATTCATTGACTAACATATCACAGACTTTTCTATCTTGACCAATATAACACAAACTTTAGTTTAATTGAGTCATAGTTGTGTAATGATTTTTAAATTTATGTCATTCAGGTAATTTTTTCTTTGCAAATTTTAAAAATTGGAAAATTTAGTAATTGGTCAAAAAATTATTATCAATGATTTCAACTCTTCCTCTTTTTTACTAAACAACATAAAAAATTTAAACGATCCTCTCTATTCCATCTCTCCAACTCTCTCTATCCATCCTCTTCTCCATCCCTCCTACCAAACATAGCCTGAGTGGGGGCTTTCCACCCCTAGTGATTTTTTATTGTTAATTTTACCTTTAAAAATTTTAAAATTTTTTTTCATTTAGCCTTCTATTAAAAATTGATTATTCATATATAAGTCTTTAAAAAAAATATTATTTTTATTATATGCCTTCATTAAAATAATAAACTGATTTTGTTACTGATATTCTCTATAGTCAACAAGGTCAAGGAGCTTAACGTCACACAATTACATGGGTTAAAAATAAAGACCAATTAAATAGAATATTTTCCATACCATGTACTAAGATATTCCTTCAATATATATATACTTATATATGTGTATGTATGTATTTTGAAAAAGGAGTTGTGTGATCGTTTAAACAAGATGATTGCGACCCAACAATCACGTTACAATTACTATCGTCACTAATAGTACTTCTTCCACATCAAGTAGTGATTCGGTGGCTAGTACCAACATGGCCACATTCAAGCAATCGAAACCCTCCAATAAATAAATGCTTAAAAGCACCAATTAATGTCATCATTTCCAAGAAAAAAAAAAGTTGTGTTGACAACTGCAACCAAGTCGGCCGATTAATGCTATGAAAGGGGATGAAAAATATAAAGGACGGAGAAGTCAAATATCTAGATAAGAAGAGGATAAAGATTTTTCTTTGACATTGTTTGGTAGCAGAGGAAAAAAAAAAAAACAATAAAGAGGAAGGGAAAAATGGCCACTGTTTGATCGCTTGATAGATGATCGACCACTGTCAGATAACTCAAAAAATATTTTAACAGTCATATGTCATTTTTTTAAATAAAAAAAGTTTGACAAAAAAATTTTTTTTCTTTCAATAAGTTTTCAAAAACTGCCTAGCTACCTATTTTCCCCATAAAAGAAAATAAAATATCTAGTCTATTATTTTTAAGAATTATATCCTAATGTAAATTAGAAAATGAATAAGGTTTAAGATCAAAATAGTTATTTTACACGTCACCTTTTTTTTAATCAAATTTTTGTCTCCTTTTTTTCCCTCCAAAATTAGAGGGATTTAAAAACGATGATTTTCATAGACTTACAACTTTCTTCCATCTCAATTTCTTTTCCACCAAACAATTCCTTTTTCCTCTCTCTCTCTTTTTTCCGTTCTACCAAATATAGGATAAAGCTCCGAAGAGAATGAATCAAATTTGTTTTCCTCTTATCCCACTTTCTTGCATAATTATTGGCAGCAAAGAAGTTTTCAAATCCGAGCTGCAGTAATATTATTAGGGTTTATTATCTTTACATATTTATTGGCTAGCCGATACCCAAATATGACATCATATCAGTATAATGGTTGTCAGTTATTCTTTTCACGTCAAATGTTGTATCAACTGTTAAAATGATGACATATGACAGCGGGAAAAATTGACACATGAAGTAAACAACTGATATAGCTGACCTATAGTATACCTATATGTATATATGTACATATATTTGTTGGATTATCTCGAAAAATGTGTAAAAATACCACGTAATTAATTTGCCAACATGTACTAGATTTTTTTTTAATTAATGACGGCCGTAGGAACATGTACTAGATTAATTAGCTCTTAAACAAATATAGAAAATTGTATATGTTCTTATTTACGGTAGGGAATATATAACTTTTTACGTGTGTTTTACCTCTTATTTAACATATATATATATATATATATATATATTTATATATTTTGGTAGAAGATAAAAGAGTCTAGTAATGACCCGTTATCGTCTCATTTTCAACCACACAGGTGAAATCTACTTCTGTACGAATGATAAGGAAGAGATAAGCCTTTAACCGACCTCTTATAATCCTCAACCAAGGCTTACTAAGAACATCACTAACCTAATGCATCTACAGTCAAAACTGGAGCGGGACCTTATTGGAGTTCCATAAGGATCGAACTTGAGTGGACGAAGAAAAAGGCTAATGAGAGTGTTACCCTCCTTTTCTATCACATCCACCCTGTGGATGTTGTGGTCATAACTCACCAATTGCCATTGTTTGGTGTATACAATTTGATAGGTAACTTTAATAACCTTTTTTTCTTTTTCTTTTTATTTATTTTTTAATCATCATTGTCATCATCAAACTATGATTTTGTTTAGTGTTTAAGTTAAATTGAAACTAAACTATACTTTTTCATCTCAGTTTTTGTTTTTTGTTTTTGTTTTTGTTTTTGTTTTTGTTTTTTTTTTTTTTTTTGTTCTATTTTGTTTTGTTTTAATGAAAAGTCAATAAAATTTATAACTAGTTTTTGAAAAATCAACAAACTCTAATTTAAAAATTTTATCTTTAACCGACGAACCAAATACAAGCGTTTGACATTTTGGCCTTCTTTGTATCGGAGAGCGAGATCCAACGATCTCTCTCTCTCTCTCAAATATAATTTTTTCTTCTCTTTTGATCTATTTGAAGTTTTAAAGTAAATTTTTAAATAAATAAGATCATATGTAATCCACCAATATAGATGTTTGCAACTTATTATAATGATGAGTTTTGTACACTCTCCGAATATCGATATAGTTGTGGTTTCCTATTTTGTTTTAGCATTTTTGTGTGCTTATATATATATATATATATATATTTCGATAAATTTTCTCAAATATGTATATATATATACATATTTGAGAAAATTTATCGAAATAGAAAAAATTAGAATAATAAGTAATAATAATAATAATAATAATAATAATAATAAAAGACCTAAAAAAAAGAGGCATGAAAAAAAAAACCTAAAAAGGTAAAAAGACCAAAATGAAAAATATGATCAATTTGAAAAGACAGAACTAAATTGTTAAAAAAAAGACCCGAAAACAAAAAGAATTGAAGGATCAAAAAATAAATACAAAATATTTTTATCCAGAACAAATCGTTTTGGAAAATAGAAAAAGAGTAGCACACTTTCTCCCTTCTATATATATATATATATTTTTTAACAAAGCAGATGAAGATTGACAACGATAAATTCATTATTGAATCATGCAGACGACCTACATTAGATGGAGGGTGCGTCTTTTAAAGAGTTAAAAATTTATTTCTTATGAAACTTGATTTTAACTATTTTGTGGAGTTTTAATAAATGGACGATAAGTACCTCCTTTTTATTATTATTATTTTTTTAATTTTTTGCACGATAAGTGAAACTCTTTCTATCCTCCAAATTTTAGTGTATTATCTAATCAAAATCACTTGCGCTTAGTGATTATAGACGTAACCTAACAGTAACATTATATATAACTTCACTTAAAGGTGTAGAGTTCGAATCCATTCACTCTCAAATTAAAAAAAAAAAAAATCACTTAGGTTTATTTCAAATTTAGCCATTGAAGAATAAGGGTTGTCTGATTTTCCACTTTACAGCTCAAAATGCAACAAAACTCCTCCCTAGACATATCATTAGCTGTCATTTTGATTCTTTTCATTAAAATGACAATTTTTAAATGGTTTTTTTAATCACTTATTACTCACGTAATTAGTTGATAAGGGGCATTCTCTTAACAATTTCAATGATTTATGGGTCTTCCAATAAGTACACGTGATCAAAATCATTTTTTTTTTTAAATTGAGCTTTTAGTAACATAAGTAGTAAAATTGTAACTTATTAACATCTTTAGTTTTGTTACATTTTGGGTAATGGGAGGAAATTGACACAACCTATATTTTTTTGGTGGTCAAATTTGAAATTAACTCAAATCACTTTGAACATGGTCTCTCTTTTTTTTTTTTTTTTTGGTGTGGAAATCTTCATGATGAGCTTATAATCACTTAATTCATAGCTAAGTACTTTTTATTTATATGGTCGACATGATAGTTGAGAATTTAAGGCTATTGCCGGTTCCTCATTTAATTAATCATTGATTATATAGACGAGGCATTCAATGGATAATACATTAAGAGAGACCCATTAATCTCTGGAGTATACGTGTATGAACAACTAGCAAAAAGAACAAAAAAAGTAGAGGATATTCAGGAAAGCAATCATATATGCTAGAAAAATTAATTAATTTTTGAGAGGGTAATTTGGTAGAGACTTGGGAATGAGAACCAAAGGAAATTATGTTGCATATGAGATAGACATATATATCTAGCTGATTCTATAAATAAATATTATATAACATGTACAAGTCTTTTGAAAGGATCAAACTAAATACGACCTTTTCAAATTTTCAAATATGTAGAGCTAGCTTGAATATAATATAATACATATAAATATCAGAATAGAATGGCCAAAAAAAAAAAAAGATACTCTCTCTCTCTCTCTAACTTAATTTCCCCCAATGATATTTTTATGTTGATACCTTTAATCGCGTGTTGCCCTTTCAACCATAGATTTTCAATCAACAGTAATTTCACCCAACTTTGATTCTACGTTCTAGCTGACCTTTAAACACATACACACACGCATATGGAATCTATATGTAAGTACGTACTTTCCAACCTTTGGGGACAAATGAACTTCACATAAATATATATATATATATATATATATGTATATAGCTACATATGTACTTTTCACTAGCTAGCTAGTTCTTCTTATCCTTTTTTTCTTTCATTTTCTTCAATAACAGTATCCTTCTTCACAGGTAGTAGTACTTTCTTCATGAAGAGAAAACATGAGTACTGACAGAATGAGCTGGAGCTACCATAATTCATAGCTTTCAAGTACGTTTATAGCAGCTCACTTTCTTTTTTTTTTTTTTAATATATATTTTTTTCTGATGATCTTCTTTTACACTATTTTCTCACTAATCAAGTCTGCTGGCTGGTGTTTTCCTCTTTCTGGATAAGACCAGATTCTGTTTCTGAAGCTATATTTGTAAGGTGACGATTATTAAATTGGAATATCGATGCAAACATAAACATGTAAATGTATATATACATGTGTGTGTATGTATGTATATGTATTCGTATGTGTATGTGTCTATATAGATATGCGTACTAGTTTTACCATCTGCATGCATGCATTCATTAAAAATGGTGCAGTTACATATCCTTTTAATTGTGATTTATTTACTTGCCAAATTTAAATGATGAGTTATCTATCTTCTATATTAAAGAAAATGGATTTTCCACAAAACTAGGGCTGAGCCTTTCTGGTACGTATATCAACTTTAAATATATATACGCACGCATATAGTAAGGTATTAAAGTTAGGTATTATCAAGAGAAAAACTGAATTTGCTGTATTTATTAACCTTGGTAAGAATAATTATTGGATATTTGGTAAGAATAATTATTGGATATAGACGTACTTATTGTCCTGAAACTTAAAAGGTAATTTGTTCATTTAGATAGGTTAAAAAAAAATAAAAAAAGTCTTTCTATGCATGTATCTATTTATGTTTCTCTACCTCTATCATTAGTTATCCTCTCTCGCCATTTATTGGGTAAAAAAAATGTTTGCTGCTTCCTATACTTGATGGTGACACAATAATTATGAATTTGATCCGAGTTTGTGAAAATGTGGAAAAATGTTCTACTTTCGTGCTAATATTTTCTTCCTAATTAATCTAATATGCAGTACTCTTGCCAATCACAGGGTGAACATTTGAGGGGAAAAAAAGAATTCCTTTTTGTGTGATCAATTTTCTTCCAACTTTTCCTCCATGGATTTTGATCCTCCTTTTCAAGAAACCTACAAAACCCTCTTTCCAAACTCCGTCGGTAGTGTCATGGGAGTGGAATATCATCATCATAAGTCTAATTCCGGCGTTGAGGAATTTGAGCTGCCTTTGATCAATCTTAGCCATCTTCTCAGTCCTCACGAGATGGAGAGAGACAAGTGCGTCAATGAGATTGTTTGCGCTGCAAGAGATTGGGGATTTTTTCAAGTTGTGAATCATGGGATTTCGGAAGAAGTTTTTAAGAACATGAACTATGAGCAGAAGAAGGTGTTTCACCAGCCTTTTGAGAAGAAGGTTCAGAAGAACTTCCTGAATTTGTCACCCAATAGTTACCGATGGGGAAACCCGAAGGCGACTTGTCTGGAGCAGCTCTCATGGTCAGAAGCCTTCCACATATCTATGGCGGATCTTTCAGGAATGAATGAATGCAAGATTCTCAGGTTAGAAAATCAATTTTCCTTTGCAAGAAAGAGTTTCTTGTTTCCTATAAATATCTCTTTATTTTCTCATTTTCTTTGTTTTTCTAATTAAGTTTTTTTTTTTTTAAAGTTTAATTTTAATAATTTTAGTAATTTTCTCTGGTCATGCAAAGAATGTAATTACTAACACAATAGATATTTTCCCTTGAAGTCATGTGTCCCAAAAAGGGCTGAGGTATTTTTGTGGTCTTCGATACATACCTAATTTCCATATTTGGTTGATGAAATTCAAGTAGGAGGTCAACGATTATACCTTTATTTCTAAACATTAATCGAGTACAAAAGGAAATAAAAATTTTCAAAGTTTTAATTTAATTTAGCAACTCCTCTCAAAAGTCTATGATATTTGGAATCATTAATGTTTTCGTCTTTTTAGGATTTATTATGTCCCCATAGAGTACTTTTCAACAACCCCTAGCTAGCTATCACATTAATTTAAACCTTTTTAATTAGTATAATAGTTTTTTTTTAAACCTTCGAAGTGTGATAATACAAACACATAATTACACGTTTAGATTCAAATTTACACACACACACACACACACAGACACACATATTATGTATATGCATAAATATTTTCAGCAACTGAAGAGTGTTAAAAACCATAGCAAACATAGTAAATTTATTCTGCGGATTAATACAGATGGTTATTCACTTACCAAAAACAATATATATATATACATATAGATGGTAATTAATTTTCTTTATGAAACTGATACAAAGAACAAGTAGCATAGAAGAAATTATAGAACACATATTTGCACTAATTGAATATGTATATATATTTTTGATAATAATTAGATGCTTTCTTTTAACTCTTGAGATTACAGACCCTATACTTGGTAATCACAGATGCTATGTTGGTGTGATCAGTAACTGACTTCATACGAAGGGAATTTACATTTTAATATAAAACATGAAGACATACATGTATGTTGTCACATTTAGTATTAATTTTTTGGTCATTATAAGTATAGTTTAGCGATAATTTTACATCTAATTATTATATTATACAAGAACGTAGAGTTCAAATCCCTTTTTAAATGGGGGATTTTGACAATCAATACTCTGATTTTTAATAATGAACATAAGCTTTCCCTATTTAATGAATTAGATCCACGGACCAAAATATTAATGGATCATATATAGATGCCAAAACACTTGAGAAACAAACATAACAAATAAAAAAGAATACGATGCCTCAGTACTTTTCTTTTTAAAAGGGAAAGCCTCAAGTACTACATACATACAAATATATATATATATATATGTATTAAAACTCCAAACCACCATATACTATTTCTTACGAAAATCTACAAAAATTTGTGTCATGTGGGACTTGTGGCTCGTATGTAATTAAAAGAAATGACAGCTTCAAACTTGCGTTTTTAAAAATCTGTATCAGAGCAACATATTATGCAGAGGGATATGTAAGCAAATGACATTTTTTTTAAGATTAAAAAAAAAAAACAAACTACTGAAGTTTTATAAAATTAGAAAAACAACTATTTTTAAAAAATTTTGATGAGTGATTGATTTATTGACCAATGTTAATGATAAAGGAAAAACCAATGTCTTTCCTATCGTTTTTATTTTACATCATCTTCATATTTCCTTTCTATTCTATTTTCTTTTCTTCCTATAAGCTTAAGCGAACATATTACCTTAAATGAAGTCTTGTTATTTTCTTTCTTATAATTGGATATTACATATAAACATTGATGGAAGTATATGTATTTATGCGTATAAATATAACTATATATAATATGGAGTTGTTCTCAAATAGAGTGGTAACACCTGGCTACACAAAATTTGTCACTTTGTGCCTTATCTATAGCATTTGTCACTCTGTTTCTTGTACTCTTTAACTTATTCCGTGTAAATTTGACGTACGTAGATGTCCCAGCTAGCTAGCTGCATGGGTTCAGTTTCGTTCAATTATATATGCATAAACATCATATCTGTCTATCTGTCAAGCACACACAAATTTTTGTATATATAACCTGCATATATATATATATATATTCACATATATATATATATTTATATATATGCCCCACTAAGGTGGCCATATCCAAAGTGAGGCACGGGAAGTCCTGCGAGCTACCATTGGGCTTTCATGGTGTACCGACGTGAACAAATAAGATCTCGACCCTATTTGTTGTGGTGGGGGAACCAATTATGTCGGTGTTTTATTGTGTTGGGCTTAATAGGCCATCTCCATGTTGATCAATGCATATGACTAAGCTTGCGTTTCGGTATGACACTAGGTTTGGGTCCAAAAGCTCCAACTCAGTTTTTATTTTTATTTTTTTAAAGAACAACGAAAATTTTAACAAGCGTCAACCAAACTCCCAATCTAAAAATCCCATTCCAAATTAATGCACCCTAATATTGTCACCTCTCTAATACCCTTCTCTCTTATGTGTTTTATCCTTTTTCTCACTTATTGGGGTCTTGTTGTTCTAGCTATAGAGTAGTTATCTTTCCATAATCCTAAATCGGGTCTTTCTGCCAACGGGTTTTCGTAAGGTTTCGAGTTTGTCCTTGTAGATTCTATATATGACAGTAGCGTAGGAGTTATTTTTAAGTTTGCTCTCTTTTTAGAGTGGTTCTGTTTATTTAGACAATATTCTTCTATCTTTTTATTATTAATTTCTTATGAAATAAGTAAATGGTAAAGATACTATTAAGAAAGGTGTCACGATCTAATAGGGATTCCTTGATATATCTATTGATTCTTCTCATTACCATTTATTTGAAAAACAAAAAAAATCTTGTAAGAAGACATTATTCACCACATGAATTAATTAAATAGCTGTTTTGGCTTCTTTATAAGCTTGTTATTATTATTAATACTACCGTGTGCTTTTTGTTTGGTTTATGATTAAGACTGAATTATGAACTTCTTTATTTTCATATTTCTTTTTCATGTAGCCTTATTTTTTATTACATTCATGGGTCTTATCTTTCATTACTTTATTTTTGTATTTTACACTTTTTTCTTTTAATTATAAATTTGAATCGGGTTTGATATTGAATAAGTTACTTAAAATTGTAATGGGCATCAACCTAGTTCGTCAGTTGGGGTATACTAAGTTTCTCTAATTTCAATTTCCCTCTCTGCATTTACTTAAAAAAAAAAAAAAAAAAAAAAACATATATCTTTTCTATTTCTCAGCTGAAATAGCAGAACCATATGTATACTACAACTACCAGAATGCAGACATATCCATATATACAAAGTTACAAACACATGATACATTACATAGGGTTATTTACAATTAGACACCATATATTTTGTTTTTATTCAAAAAATTTACCCTATATTTTGAAATTTTACATTTTTATAGCTTTAGATTACATTTACTACATCAATGTATACCCTACTAAATACCCAAATGCCGTGTTTTGAAAATCTTTTTAATAGAATACTGCAAATGCGACAAACAGTTTTTACAATACATTGCAAAATCTTGGAAAAGCTTTAAAAAAAAAAATCGATTTACATGTTTCTTTTCCTTTTTTGTATTTTTCTTGATGAAGAGTTTTATGCATTGTTTGGTTTCATGATATGATTAACTAGTTTTTCTAAGTGTAGTTTTGGTATTTAAAAGTCAATTTATAGTCAATGTCTTGACCCAAAAAGGGTATACATTTATGTATTAGATGTAACATCAGGGTATAAAAATGTAAAATTTCAAAAACTTTTTGAATAAAACCAAAATACAGGGTATGAAAATGTAAATAACCCTATGACACACACACACCCTTCCCTAGCCTGTTGGTGCCTCAAAAAAAGTAAAGATAAAATATAGAAATTACCCAATGAATGTATTACAAAAGATCTTCCTATCCGTAACTAAAACACTACAGGGAAGAAGTTGTTGTATGCTAGTGTATACTACTGTCATTTTAAGGGGTTTTTATTTTTAATTTTTATTTTTTTTAATGACCAATGCTACTGTCATTTTAAGGGTTTATTTTATTTTATTTTATTTTTTTGAAGCTGTCTTGTTCCTGTATTCTTTAATGACTAATACTACTGTCATTTTAAGGTTTTTTTTTTTTTTTTTTTAATTTTATTTTTCAAGCTGTCTTGTTTCTGTATTCTTTGCCCTGAGAATAAGAAAGAAGGGAATGCTCATTCAGTTCTAATTTGTACGACTTCAACCACTTATATGCTATATAGTCATTGTATGATAAAGATTTGACAAGGCTAATTTTGTGAATTCAGAGTTAATTTTGTGAAAATAAAAGTTCTTGACGAATAATATTTTGTTAATCTTCCTACTTTTGTTTTAGTACTTCTACTCCTACACGTATAAAACTTTTTATGCAGGTCAACCATGGAAAAATTTGCAAAAACAGCACGTGGATTAGCGAAAACCTTAGTTGAAATTCTAGCTGACAATTTGGGAGTGATCAAGTCCGGTACCTATTTCCATGAGAATTGTCCTCCATGCTCGAGTTATCTCCGAATGAACAGATACCCTCCATGTCCATACTCTTCCTCCAAGATGGTCTGCGGTCTCATCCCTCACACCGACAGCGATTTCCTGTCCGTTGTGTATCAAGACCAGGTCGGAGGCCTGCAATTGTTCAAAGATGGAAGATGGATTGCTGTAAAACCAAATCCGGACGCTCTTGTTATCAACATTGGTGACCTATTTCAGGTATGCATACAACATCATTATATGAGTTTTGATCAAAAAAATCGATCTCCTCCATTACAATTTAATTTTGTTTTTTTAATAAATAAAGCGAGAGAACAACTAGCATCAGACATAACATTTTTTAGTTTTCTAAAATGCACATTATTGAAAGTTTTCATTACACAGAGTATACAAGAAGAGGGTTAATCAAAAAAAGTATTTTGGCCTAATTTTTCCTTGGGGAAAATAAGATTGAATAAAAAAAAAAAAAAAGGAATTAATAGCTTGTACTTCATAGAATAAAAATTAAAAAACTTGCTATATAGAGTACCATACACTGGCATAACTTACCATTACTACGCCTTTTTGGAGAATACTTGTTCAATATTGATAAACTTTTCAGTCTCATGATATTCTAGAGAACTCTGATGCTAGTTATTCTCTCGAGATTTAACGCGAAAAATATCGATATGAATGCAGGCTCTGAGTAATGGGGTTTACAAAAGCATCAAGCACCGAGTGATGGCCACTGAAGTTGAGAGGCTTTCAGCTGCATATTTCTACTGCCCCACCAATGATGCAATCATAGAGAGCTGCGGCGAAGAACCGGTGATTTACAAGCAGTTCACCTTCGGCGAGTACATGATCCAGAACGAGAAGGATGTTCAAGACACCGGCAACAAAATCGGCCTCCAGAGGTTTCTCCGAACCTACACACGATGATCATCAGAATGTTGAACTTTCTGAGAGATTTGTTTAAAAAAAATAAAAGGGTTATTGATAATAGGTACTGAGAACTTTAGAATTTCATTTGAATTAAGATGCAAATATTTCTATTTATGGACGTGTGAGAACAAGTTGCCATTAGTCTAGAGAAATCTTGGAGGGATATTTGATTTAAAATTTTGGATCCATATCTTCTCAAGGGCAACGTGTCTAGTTCACATGGTGTGATGATTGTTATCATTAATAATTAATTTCGGTCCTCCAATAAGAAGTAATTGATGGGAATCAATTATATGATTAATGTCAACTTGATGAGCACCGTTGCATTTTGAGGGGGCCAAAGGAGGGTGTCATAAAGTCCTTCAACATCTTACGAAAACTTTTTGGCTTTTCTTAATAGAAAAATGCCAGCATTGATAGTACTATTGTCCCTAATGATTATTACTTGCATCACACGTTATAGTCTGTTTGATGGATTCTATCAGCTGTGATCTATTAGCAGATGAAGGCTCATAATCAGTATCCTTATTATCTCATATGTGATCTTAGTAGATTCTTATAATAACATTGGGTAAAAACGAGAGGACACCATTGAATTTTTTTTTTCATTAAAAAAAAAAAGTTCTTGAAAACTTCATTTCAAGGACAAGTTTAATACATTAAAGCTAAGGCTTTTTCTATCTTTTTTACTCAAAAGTTATCTCACATATATTTTGCTCTTCTTTTTAGATGTCGTTGTTCCTTGAAAATTCAAGACAAAAGCTGGAACGTACTGATCAGTTAGGTGTGTGTACGTGTATATATTTGATGTAGTTTTGTTTTTAATCTTACTTTACTAAAAGAGCTATAGCTGTTGTAAATGATACGTTTATTTCAGAAACATTCATTAACTATTCTCAAAGAGGAGGTCGTCGCTCTCTCTCTCTCTATCTTTAACCTCATTTTCTCAATAAATTTCGCCTATTTGGATCACTTGTCCATTTTCAAAATGACCAAAAAACTGTTTGCTAACACATTTTGAGCTCTTCTCACCTCTTAAAAAAGAAAACCTATCTTATCTTAAAAATAATATGTCTTTTCAAATTACTATTCAATCATCATTCTAGAGTCTTTCATCTTCAAAAGAAAATTTTTTACACATTCAAATGCCATCTTGTTATCAAAATGAAAAGACTTTCTCATTTCAAATAAGAAAACTTTCCATTTTGACAATATATATTGAATCCAAATAAATCTCCATAAATAAAGACAATTTTTTATTTAAAAAAAAAACTATTTATTACGTACCTTACCTACTCAATCATTTTAAAAATATTTACATAAACCCTTCTAAATACAAATACATATTAAACATGCAACTCTAAAGATGTTTCTAAGAATTTCACATCATAAGGAAAATTTGAAAGAATTTTTTTTAGAAAAATTTGAAGGAAGATTACTTGTAAAACAATTTTTTACAAGATTTCAATGCTTAAAAAATAAATAAATAAATAAACAAATAACAAGATTTCAGTACTTGTTAAAAGAAAAATTGTTTTTGGGTGAATGAAGAAAAGTTTTCTTACTATGGCTACATAAATATATGATTTAATTAGCTTAAGGAACAATTTCATTTATAAAAAAATGATAATAAAATTTTGTATCATGTTGGAGTCCAGTCCAGCCGTGGTGGCATCTGCTTTCATGTTTTTGCCCTGTTGCTGACGCTTATGCCTTGTTTTCAAAATAAAAGCCCCTTATTATCGAACGAGGGGGGAAAAAATTGTAGGTTTGTATTGTGGTAGAAACTATGAATTGAAAAAAAAAAAAAAGTATATTCCATCTTTTTATTTTTTTAAATGAGAGGCACAAAAACGGTATAGGGAGAAAAAAAAAAAGTGAAAAAAAGCAGGATTTTTAAGTAAAAATTGGAGTGTTAGTGGCTGGTGAGTTAAAAAAAAAAAGAGAAAAAAAATTATAATTTAGTTATGAATTCTTTTTTAAGGGAGTTATAAGCACTTTTTTAGAAAAATAAAAGCAGTGTACAAGTAATGATTAAAAAATATAAAATTTAATTGGTGAGTGATATAAAAAAAGATGAAAAAAGTAGATTGAGAGGTGACAATAGACATCCTTATTGTTTAATTGGAGTTAAGAAAACCAATTTTTTTTAGAGTGGGGGCTACTGGCATTTGAAAATTGTGTGGTGGGTAAAAAGTTAAATTTGCTGGTTTTTTTTTTTTTTTTTTTTTGGTTAGAATATTAGAGTAAATGCAGTGAAATGAGATTTTTTAAAAATTTTCTAAAACTACCTGAAACTAACTTATATTGTCATATAAAATAATGTTCATCATAAAATCATTATACCTTTTGGGCTATAACAGTATATTGTCCAGCTCATTCATTCTTTTTTGACCCTCGAATGTCCTTGTTGTCTGCTAGCTTCTTGTTTAAAATAATTGACCTCCTAAAATACTTTAATATACATTTTTTAAAAAATTGAAAGAACACAACGATATTGTCATTTACAAGTCATCTTCATATGCAGATTTATTAAAATATAATAGATTTATTGTATGTATTAAAGAATTAGTAATTTTTTTAAGGAATGGGTTTGTATTTTTTTTACAAATGAAAAAAAACTGCAATAATAAATTCATTATATCTATTAAAGAATTAATAATTTTTTTTAGGAATCGATTTGTATTTTTTAAACGAAATTAAAATCAATTTTTTATTTCTTGTGGAGAATATAACATGGATAGATTAAAAATAATGTTTTATAATTAATGATATTATAGTCAAGTTGTACAATAACAACATCAGTGTTGTAAAATAGGGTTTATCAAACATTTCTGATCTGGTGTAGATTCTTTAAACATCCAAAACCAACCTTTGAATAATAATTAAAAAAAAAAACGATACCAAACGAGCCTTGTCTCTAAATTGTAGGTGGCAATCCATTGAATATGTTATAGAATAATAAACAATATGAGAGTTAAACTTGTTAGAAAAATAATTAAAAGAAATAGCGTACAGCTATTAGTTTATTCATTGCGTTACCTCCCTCACAAAAGTTTCTCATTCCTCGCTGAAAATTCATCTTTAAGGAATTCAATATTTAATTTTAAAGTCATAATTACAAAGTATTAGAGGGAAAAAAAAAAAAAAGGGGGAAAAATGACCGATTCTAGTTACAACTGGCATCGGATATGTATTGCTATTTTCATATCAATTAAATAGGAGATGGCATATTCTAGCATCTCAATTATACGTGATAACTGATAAATAATCCACAATGACATCAAAAGATCAACTAACAACCTTTGTCCACGTTGACGTTTATAAATGCAGTTGCGTGACACTTT
>CM046381.1:10751614-10887678 GCA_025413485.1 Ficus microcarpa
AATGAATTTTTACAAGAGTTTTTGGGATTATTCACCAAAGTGTTCAAGTTAAGAAGAAAAATGGGATTTTCCATATGTAAAGGAAAATGAGATTTTTCAAGAAGAAAGTGGGATTTTTAAGGTTTAGAATTGAAATTCTACGTTTTTCCAAGAAGTAAAGAAATGATGATTTTAGCCAAGTATTTTCAAGATTTATGAAGTAAGAGTTTTTACAAGTAAATTAATGGGTTTTTGGAAGATAACGTTTTCCAAAAATAAAGAAATGGAGTTTTTAAGGTAAAAATGGGTAAACAAAGCCGACTACGAACGGTAACCGGGATTATATCCGAGTTACTGGGCTAAGCCCATAGCCCAACGTTAGACCCAAGGGGTTGACCTTAGTTGACCACATGTTGACTTGGGTTGACCAAGAGTTGACTTTAGGGTTTACCCAATATAACCCTAAAGGATACCAAGATTAATGAAATGGGCTAAGACCTAGAGTTATTGAAGAGATAATAACCCAATGGATTATGAACCAAGAAAAAGTAAAGCATAAGCCCAAGATAAAGGAAGTAACCAATCAGGTTTACAAGAGATATTAGAGGGGACATACACACACACATCTAGGATTGCTCATAGATGTTGGTTAGGATACCAACATCATATGTCGCGATTTATGGTAAGATAAGTTAACCTTATCTTACACTTCCTTTGATTGAAACAGGAATAGGAACCTGTTGAGATATCGTGAGGAATGTTACGTCAAGAGCGTAGGACTTAAGGTAAGTACAAACCTCACCTGTGGTATGGAAAAATAGTAATGTATGTTCAAGTATGAAATGCTATGTTTAAATGCTACGTTGAAATGTTATGCTTTTAAGATGCTATGTTTTAAAGCTATTATGTTTAAATGAGGCCATATTTTAAAGAATTTTAAAGAATGCCATATTTTAACGATGCCATGTTTTAAAGCGGCCATGTTATGTTAAAATATGTCATGTGCATTATAAGTTATGATTTTGTGACATCATAAGGTATGTTCACTAATGATAAACCACTTGGTAAAAATACACAAGTAAAGTGTCGTACCAACCTCCCCCAAGGTGGAGGATTTTTATGTTAAAGTTATGGATTCGCCCTCTCGTTGATGTGAGAATGTGTAATCACTTATGTTTTCCTAGGGCAGTTAGGGACCTTGCAAACCCTAACTGTATCTAGAGGCGCGCTATATGTTAAGGATACGCACACTATGGGGCCCATATGAAATATAAGAACAAGTTGAAAAGAAATGCATAAATGGACATAAATGGTTTATGCATATGTTTTATGATGAAGTATGTTTCAAGATGTTTAAATGAAAATATTTTGTGAGACCGCGTTTGTACTTGCTGAGCGTCAGCTCATCAGATATATTCCATACTGCAGGTAGAGATAAAATGCTTGTAGCCTTACTTGGTGGGCTTGGAGATGATGTAGCAAGTGAAGGGCGGTGTGGGATACCACTACGCAATATTTTCCGCATTATGTTTAAGTTATGAAGTTTTTCATGTATGTAAGTATGAAGTTAATTATGTATGAAATGTCCAAAGTACGATGCACAATTTTAGTGTATGGGTTTCAAGTCAAGATTTTAAAATGAAATCCAAGTTGTGAAGTTCAAAGAAAGTTTTAAAACGATGTTCAAAAGAAGTTTCAAAAAAAAAAAAAAATTTATTCCGCATTTTCAAAGTAAAGTAAGTTATGTATGAAGGTGATGGTTCCGGCGCCCCGCATCCGCGCGGTTGGCCCGCGTGGGTGTCAGGTGGGTGGTTCGGGGCGTCACAATTGTAAGTTAAGTTACAGTTTTCATTAATATGCGTAAATAGTTATTTTACGCTTATGATAAGATAGATGCGTAACAGTTTTCCTGCACAGTTTTTGAAATCTAATTTTATTTAAAAATATGTTTTGAATCTGAAAATTTTTTCTTCATAAGAGTTTTAGACCTTGAAAAATCCTACAACTTTTGTGTTTTGCTCATAACTCAGTTCAGCCTCTAACCCACTCATTTCCCTTGTTGAACCTGCCTAGCCGTGCATGAAGTCTGGGCATGACCAAGTTTGGATTTTTGTAAAACAAAGGCCATTGGAGCTTTATTTTTGAAAACTGTCCATATTGCCCCCTAGGAATTTCTATTTTCTACAATTTTCATGTTTTAAGTTTTTCCAAATTCGGCCTCTAAGGGCCTTAAAATTGCCTTTCCAATAAGCTGCCCAGTTTTACCCGAAACTGGCAGTTTTACTTTAAATCCATTTTTATGAAAAATCTACGCGCACACTAACTCAAACAGTCGCAACCGTGAGCCTACGACAAACATGCAACTCTTCTAATGTAAATTTTCCATCGACATACATTTATTCTGACACATGCAACCCATGTGGTGTTCTAGCACCAACTAGGATTTAAAGTTGGTTTGCATATTCAAAACATCATACAAGCCCATAACCTACAACTTCTTAAACACATTGGGACATATAACAAACATCTTAAAGGCATACATACAAATCCTAATATCATGCAACCATACCATTAACAACATGCATAAATCAAAACCACGTAATTCTAATTAAGCACAAACTTAACTAATCTAGGCTATTGCATAAGAAAATAAATTGAGCTTATTCTCTTACAAACCAACATTGAAATACACAATAAATCTTAAATCAAAACTTAATTGGATAGCTCAAAGGTTTTAGAAGATTACCTTTAAGCTTAGAGATAGGTTCTAAGCTTTGGATCCACTTTTATTCTTGCTTTGGGTTCCTCCAAAAATCCGACCACCCTAATCCTTTCTTTCTTCTCTTTGGGGTTCGACTTTCTAAGGGGGAGAAAGAGTGAAGTGAAAATTTGGCATAGTTTTGGGGTGGTTACACATAAATTGAACCAAAATGAACCCCTCATCACCTATTTATAGGTGATAATTATTTTCTTTTTTGATTTATTTTTAATTTTAGAATTGCATACTAGTCCTTAAGAGCAAAATATTTGCTCAACACCCCCTTGAGGTGGCCAGCCATTGAAGTGCCATGGAGGCCAAGTTACTTGCTCACCAAGCAAGCGCTTGCTTACCTCACCATGCTTACCTCACTATACTTACCCCACGAAGCTTACCTCACTTTTTCTTAAAATTACACTTTGGTCCCTAAGAACAAAATATTTACATTTTAGTCCCTGTAAAGTGGCCGGCTAGGGTAGAGCCACTTGGTTTCCAATTCATGCATAATTATCCAATTAATTTCAAAAATCCCTTATTTTCCTAAATAATGTGCTTAATTTTTCTACAGCGGTCTTAACCCTTATTTTTACTGTTTTATTTGTAATGACGGTTTTTTGCAGTATAATTCCTATACTGCTTGCTATACTGCAATACCGTCATATTCATACCTTTGACTTTTCTTGGTCAGACTTTGACCAATATAAAATCATAAAATTTTCTTATGCCTTTTTCCTTAAAAGGCTTCTTGCATGATTAAACAAACTATCATTGAGTCTCGTAGCTAATTAATCGAGAATTCAAACATATACTGATAAAATTATGAATTTTACATTGATATTCATGATTTTCATGAAATATCACATAAACACATAGCACAGACTAAAGTTTCTTTACATACAAGGAAATCATGAGTCCGTAAAAATTTTAGTTATTACATAATCTGTCAAAACCAAAGTTCACAGGGTAAAAGCACCCAAAAAAAAAAAAAAAAAAAAAAAAAAAAAAAAACACACACACACACACACGAACCTTTTTCTACATTCGAACTTATGTTTAGCAACGTTGATTTGAGATAGTTTTGGTTGGTTTGCTCTCATCACTCTAATGGTGCTTATGCAACAGGTTGGGTTCAAGATCGATGTTCTTGGGAGTGACTGCGTCCGTGACCAATTGGGACGCTGATGGAACTTCCTGTAGTATTGTTTTGGAGGATAATCCTCCGGTAGACTTTGTAGAGCTTCCCGATATTTGTCAAGGTCTGTACTACTGCAACATCTTAAGTGGAGTAATTAGAGGAGCCTTGGAGATGGTGAGTTATTCTGTTCTTCACCAACTACATTTTACCCTTAATTTTGTACTTTTTTATTTTTACATTTCTTGGAATGTATTTTATTGTGAGGTTATGCTTTTGATATTATAGTGGCTAGCTAGTTATTTTTACCTTATCCGCATTTTCCCAAAGCAATGATTGCATAATTTAATTTAATTTAATTTAATATTGGAGTGGTTAGTAAATTGCCAAAATTAGAAGTTTATGAGGCAAGTTTGCAAAGTTCGAAAAGTGCAGGGTGCAAATGTGCAAAATACCTTAAGCTGATGCAGAGAAGCCAAGCTCACTAGTAGTATACCTTTCTTTCTTCTTCTTCTTCTTCCTTCTTTTTCCCCCCCTTCTTCCTCCTTAACTCATAGATTCTTCTTTTGTCACCTGGTTTACCCTGTATTGCCTCTGAAAATGCTCGTTGTCCTGTTCTTGAGTTTCGCATACTTCGATTATTATAACAACAACCACCATATTATGGGAATCAGAAGATAATTTATTTTCACCATTGATCTGCACAAAAAAGAATAGACGTATTCACCACGACTTGAATACAGCATCTCAAGTAGATTGAGAAAACACGGATTTGCTTTTGCCGTCATTTACTTTTGTTGTCATCTCTGACTGTTCTTCAATCTTCGATATTTAGGTGTCAATGAAGACCGAAGTCAACTGGATCCGCGATATGCTTCGAGGCGATGATGCATTCGAGTTGCAGGTAAAACTCCTAAAGCAAGTTCCGGAAGAGTACCCTTACAAAGATGATGAGTAAAAATGCTATATGTAAACAGCTTTTTATTTTTGACTTTCTTCCGTAGAAAGCAAATGTAGGAGCTTGTCTTCCTTTCTACATATCTATTCCCTAAAAACTTTAACCTGTCCAACTATTTTGAATCATGTGATTTTACTTCCAAATCACAAAGAAATTCTGATCTAGCAAAACACATGGGTGTCCGCATTTTTTACTTGTGTTTGAGTTCATCCCTTTTTATTTTTGAAAAAGGGTTGTACGAGTAGTAGATAGCGTTCCAGATAACCCTGGGGGACGTCTCCCCACGTGTGATAATATGGATCCTTCATAAAGTGAATTGTCCATATATCATGACCACTCGGTAGGATGGTTCAAACTCAAGGTTTTGATGAGGAGAACAAACTGTCTAACCACTAGCTTCTAAGTGGGGATGTCGTCACGTCTTGGGTGGTAATATGGATGGATTGCCTATATATCCTGGCCACTTCGGACCATCCTATTTCTTGGTGTTTGTCCCTTCCAGGTTTCTTCTATCTTGTCCATATGTTTTTAATATCTCTGTATTGGGACAAACAATAAAGACATATCGAACTTGAGATTGAATGCGAACCCTGACCTAATGGTTCAAGGGCCGTTGAGAAGTCTTGAAAGACGCCAAAGCATGAAACATTGTAACATATTCACATGCGGATAAAGGTTTTTGGCTGCATTTGGTACGATAGATAAGGATTAGTATCCCACTGTGGATAAGATGAATCATTTAAGCCCTCACATATATAGTACAAGCCAGTTCCTTCCATGTCTCATGAAAAGCAAAAAGAGAAATAAGAAGAAAGATAGGAGAGGAGACAATTCCTTTCGTCAATTTCGATATCTTAATTCAGCATTGTACCAAATGTAACTTGGTAGGTAACACAATCTTCTCCATTACAATCCATGAAAATTCTATGGTAGGGTTTCAAAACAAAAAATATCTTACTAGTAAGGCATGACACTAAACTGATAGAGTATATTATAATTATTATTATGAAGAAAAATATGACAATTTAACAGAATTTGATAGGGTATTCGAGAATATGACCGATGATTCTTTACTTCTTTCTTCTCTTCGTTCTCCATCTTTGATATCTTAATTTGTATCCCGCTTAGGATAAGATGAATAACTTCGGCCCACACATGTATAGTACATCCAGTACCTTCCATGTCTCATGAAAAGGAAAAAGAGAAATTAGAAGAAAGATAAGAGAAGACTATTCCTTCCATCAATTTCGATAACTTAGTTTAGCAGTGTACCAAACATAACTTGATAAGTAGCACAATCTTCTTCGTTACAATCCATAAAAATTCTATGGTTGGGTGGAAAACCAAAAAATATCTTACTAGTAAGACATGACTCCAAACTCATATAGTACATTATAATTATTCTTATAAAAAAAAGTATAATAATTTAACAGAATTCGATAGATTATTCGAGTGCATCAAAGAATATGACTAGTAATTCTTTACTTTTTTCTTCTCTCCAGTCTCCATCTTCGATATCTTAATTCAGTAGTGCACCAAATATTAGTAGGTAGCACAATCTTCGCCATTACAATTCATGAAAATTCTATGCTTGAGTTTGGAAAAAAAAAAAAAAAAAATCTTACTAGTAGGACATGACTCCAAATTGTGATAGTATATTAGAATTAAGTAAAGTATGCCAATTTTACAGAATCTAAAAGGGTAAACTAGCCAATTTTACAGAATCTAAAAGGGTAAACTAGCGCACTGAAGAACATGATTGTTGATTCTTTACTTCTTTCTTCTCTTCGTTTTCCATCTTCCCTGTCCTAATTCAGAAGTGAACCAAGCATAGCATGGTAGGTAGCACAATCTTCTCCATAACAATCCACGAAAATTCTATGGTAGGGTTTGAAAACAAAAAATATCTTATTAGAAGGACATGATTCCTAACTGACAGAATACAATATAATTGATCTAATAAATAAAAGTACGACAATTTAACAAAATTTGATATAGTATTCGAGTGCATTGAAGAATATGACTGGTGATTCTTTACATTTTTCTTCTCTTTGTTCTCTATCCTCAATATCTTAATTATGCAGTGCATCAAACATAACTTAGGAGGTAGCGTAATCTTCTCCATCACAATACATGAAAATTCTATGGCAGGGTTTTTACTAGTAGGACATGACTCCAAACTATCAGAGTATATTAGAATTAAGTATGCCAATTTCACACAATCTAAAAGGGTATACAAGTGCATTGAAGAATATGACTATTGATTCTTTACGTCTTTCTTCTCTTCGTTTGTGACGCCCCGAACCACCCACCTGACACCCACGCGGGGTCGACCGCGCGGATGCGGGGCGCCGGAACCGTCACCTTCATACATAACTTACTATACCTTGAAAATGCGGAATAAATTTTTTTTTTTTAAACTTCTTTTGAACATCGTTTTAAAACTTTCTTTGAACTTCATAACTTGGATTTCATTTTAAAATCTTGACTTGAAACCCATACACTAAAATTGTGCATCGTACTTTGAACATTTCATACATAATTAACTTCATATTTAACATACATGAAAAACTTCATAACATAATGTGGAAAATATTGCGTAGTGGTATCCCACACCGCCCTTCACTCGCTGCATCATCTTCAAGCCCACCAAGTAAGGCTACAAGCCTTTTATCTCTACCTGCAGTATGGAATATATCTGATGAGCTGACGCTCAGCAAGTACAAACGCGATCTCACAAAACATTTTTATTTAAACATCTTGAAACATACTTCATTATAAAACATATGCATGAACCATTTATGTCCATTTATACATTTCCTTTTAACTTGTACTTATCTTTCATATGGGCCCCATAGTGTACGTACCCTTAACATATAGCGCGCCTCTAGATACAGTTAGGGTTTGCAAGGTCCCTAACTGCTCTAGGAAAACATAAGTGATTACACCCTCCCGCATCAACGAGAGGGCGAATCCATAACTTTAACATAAAGATCCTCCACATTAGTGGAGGTTGGTACGACATTTTACTTGTGTATTTTTACCAAGTGGTTTATCATTAGTGAACATACCTTATGATGTCACAAAATCATAACTTATAATGCACATGACATATTTTAACATAACATGACCGCTTTAAAACATGGCATCGTTAAAATATGACATTCTTTAAAACTTGAAACTCTTTAAATCATGGCCTCATTAAACATGATATATTTAAAACATAGCATCTTTAAAACATAGCATTTAAACATAGTATTTCATATTTGAACATACATTATTATTTTTCCATACCACAGGTGAGGTTTGTACTTACCTTAAGTCCTACGCTCTTGACGTAACATCTCTCGAGATATCTCAACGGGTTCATATCCTGCTTCAATCAAAGGAGGTGTAAGATAAGGTTAACTTATCTTACCATAAACCGTGACATATGATGTTGGTATCCTAACCAACATCTATGAGCAATCCTAGATGTATGTGTTGTATGTCCCCTCTAATATCTCTTGTAAACCTAATTGGTCACTTTCTTCTTCATGGGCTTATGTTTTACTTTTTCTTGGTTCATAATCCATTGGGTTATTATCTCTTCAATAACCCTAGGTCTTAGCCCATTTCCTTGATTTTGGTATCCTTTAGGGTTATATTGGGTAACCCTAAAGTCAAACTTTTGGTCAACCGAAGTCAACATGTAGTCAACTAAGGTCAACCCCCTTTGGGTTAAACATTGGGCTATGGGTTTAGCCCAGTAACTCGGATATAATTTTCGGTTACTGTTCGTAGTCGGCTTGTTTACCAATTTTACCTTAAAACTCTTTTTCTTTATTTTTGGAAAACATTATATAATTATCTTCCCAAAAAATCCATTAATTTACTTGTAAAAACTCTTACTTCATAAATATTGAAAATACTTGGTCAAAATCATCATTTTCTTTACTTCTTGGAAAAACATGGAATTTAAATTCCGAACTCTTAAAATTCCACTTCTCTTGAAAAATCTCATTTTCCTTTAACTTATGGGAAATCCCATTTTTCTTCTTAACTTGAACACTTTGGTGAATAATCCCAAAAACTCTTGTAAAAATTCATTTTCTTAAAACGGAACTTCATAAAATTATTACGGGCTGAAAATCGCCATTGGAACGGTTTTCGTAGTCAAAATAACGGGTTGGAACACTTTACATTTTTTTTTTGAACACATTTTGTAAAACTTTGGTGCTTGGATTTTCGGATTCCTTGAGCACCCTTCATAAAACCAACCCAGTTTAAAAATCCGTTCATTATCTGAAGAACTTGTCTTCATAAAAGTTGTAGCTATCGAAAAATGCTAAAACTTTTATGTTTTGCACAAAACCCAGTTCTGGCTAGATTGGTACCAGTTTTCGTTTGAAACTGGCTGATCCTGAAAAACGGAGTGAAAACTGACCCCAGGGATCAGCCACGGGTTTTCATAAAAACGAAGGCCATTGGAGCCTTATTTCAAGATTCTGCTAGCGTTGCTCTCTAGTAAAAGTTGTTCCGAGTAACTTTCATGTTTTAACTTTTACCCCGTTCGGCCTCTAAGGACCTGATATTTTCACTTTCCCGAAACTGGCCAGTTTCGACTCCGAAATGGCAGTTTCGGTTGTTAATCCGGTTTTACATCCTAGTTCGCGGATTCTAACTCGACCGATCACATCGGGAGCTTAAACACTAAACAAGCAACGTATCTAAAGTCCCATACATTCATTCTTGCCCATCCATCACACCCATGCAGCCCACACAAGCCGAAAACCTTAAACTTGGCTGCATGGTTCTAGCTCTTGCATCATTCATTAAACTAGCATCACATTCATCTCTTTTCTTCAACCAAATCAGCCACTGCCTTAGGGCTGATTTGTGACCAAAATTTAGGGGACTTAAATAACACATCTAGCATGCATCCTAGCCATTTCAAGCATAAAAAATCATGCAAGCAACATCATAAAATAAGCCAACCAAACCCTAATCCCTATCAAGCACATACACCAAAAATCAAGGGCTATAAAAAGAGATGGACTTATGTCCTTACAAACCCATCTTGAATCGTCATAAAAATACTTATCTTGAGCTTAAATCCAAGATTGGTTCAAGAAATTACCTTAACCCAAGTTAGGGTTTTGAAAATCCCTTTTTCTCCTTGGTTTCATGGCTCACAGATTTTGGCTCCTCCAAGGGATCCGAATTCTCCTTCATGGCTCACGGATTTTTGCAAGAAAAAAATAGAAATCCAAAAAACTTTGGTTAGCTCTTTCTTGCTCATCAAAACCGAACCTTATAAGAAGAGAAATCCAAGTTTTCTACTCACCTTTTCCTTCTCTCAAAGCCCACGGTTTTTGGCTCCATTAGAGCACCAAAAATCTTCTCTTGGCTCATCACACCAAAACCGAACTTCAAGCTTGGTTTACCCTCAAAAACTTTCCAGATTTTCTTCACCATTTTCACTCCTCTAACCCACGGTTTGCTGCCCCAAAAATGGGTCTCCATGGCTCACAAAATCTCTCTCCTTTCTCCCCTAGCACAGCCGAACACCACACAAGCAAAGCCCCTAAGAAAAATCTGATTTCTCTTCTCCTTTTCCTTCCTCTCTCCCACGGTTTTTCTCTTGAAAAACTGGCAGAGTCTTTGTTGTTTTCCCCCATAAAAAGGGGTCTTTTGGGTGGTTAATAAAGAGGAAATGGGAAGAGTGAATGGCCGGACAAGGGAGCATGGAGAAACACACCTTTATCCCTTGGGTTTTAGCTTTATCCCTCACCTTGCTTGCTCCTCATGCTGCTGCCGAAAGTGATGGATGGAGTAGGGGGACAAGCAGCGGTTTTTGTGGAGAAAAGAGGAAGAGGCTAGCTTGCTTTGGTGGTATTGTGATGTCACCCCTTTTTCCTTGCCTTCCCATGTATTTGCCGAAAATGGAGAAGCAAAATGGGGCATGTGGGCTGCTGCCGAAAGTGATGGGAGAAATGGGGGAGGTGGGGCTGCCTTTTTGTCCGGATTTTCTGGTCATGTGACAGCCATGTCCTCACCTTGCTTGTGCTGCCGAAAATGTGTGGAAGCAAGGGGACATGTGGCATGCAAAGGGTGATGACTTTTCCTTAATTCATGGCTTTACCCCATGCCTTGTTGTCCTTGATTTCTTTTCTTTCTTTTCTTCCTTGTTGTGGCCGAACTTGATGAAGCAAAAAGGGGAGAATGGCTGTCTTGTGTCCGGATTTTTTGGGGGAGGAGATGGCTGATTGGTTGGCCATGGGTCATTGTCCTTAGCTTGGTTAGACTTGAATGGCCACTTAGTTACCAAAACCAAACCATTTTTTCCTTCTTTTCCTTCTAGTTGGCCGAATATTTTGGGGGATGAAAGGGGGCATGTGGCCTTCAATGGTTGGTCCAAAAAAAACTTATAGGATCTTCTAGAAAAATCTCACATGCTTGGCTCACATAAGGCCATGTTTGGCTTACTTTTTGTTCTCCCAAATTAATTCATTTCTTTTCCTCTGTGTCACACAAATATTTCAAATATTGTGCTCCATATTTTGGTCCAAGTTCTTTCGTGTAAAATTGGATCGAAAAACTTTCTTTCTCCAATTTTTCGGAGACCTTTTTGCCCTTTAATTCTTAATTCGGTGTGCTTGATTTCTAGGGTGATTCTTACGGCTTATTTTTGCTTTCTTGACCATAAAAAGTCTTTGCAGTCTCTTTTCTTTTACTACATTTCATCATTTTTCGAGGTCAACATTTTTGACCCGTCCTTGGTCAAACTTTGACTTTTTGGTCAACCTTTTGACTTTTTGATCAACCCTTTGACTTTTGGTCAATCCTCTGACTTTTTGTCAACCCCCTGACTTTTTGGTCAACCCTTTGACTTTCATAAAATTTCATCCTTTTTCATTCTTTTTCTTTCCTTTTCGTCCTTTTTGACTCAAAATGTCGTTTACCAATCTCGGCATTTTTTTCCAAGTCTCATAGCCGGTTTTAAAGAAAATTCTAACCTTGGCTAATAAAATTACGAATTTCACATGTGATTCATAATTTTCCATGAAATATCATAAAAACACATCATGCGGACTTCTAATTTCTAATAAAAAGAGAAATCTTAAGTCCATGAAAATTCCGGGTATTACGTCGTTCTCCATCTCCCATGTCTTAATTTAGCATTGCACCAAACATAACTTGGTAGATAGCACAATCTTCTCCATTACAATCTATGAAAATTCTAATAGCACAATCTTCTCCATTACAATCTATGAAAATTCTATGGTAGGGTTTGAAAACAAAAAGTATCTTACTAGGAGGACTTGACTCTAAGCTGACAGAGTACATTATAATTGTTTTTAAAAACAAAAGTATGACAATTTAACAGAATCTGATGAGGTATCTGGATGCAACAAAATATATGACTTCTGATTCTTCACTTCTTTCTTCTCTTCATTCTCCATCTTCGATATCTTAATTTAGTAGAGTACCAAACATGACTTAGCAGGAAGCACAACCTTATTCCTTACATTCCATGAAAATTCTATTGTAGGGTTTGAAGACAAAAAATATCCTACTAGTAGGACATGACTCCAAGTTGTCAGAGTACATTGTAATTAATGGAATCTGATAAAGTATTCGGATGCAAGAAAGAATATGACTCTTGATTCTTCATTTCTTCCGTCTCTTCGTTCTTCATCTACTATATCTTAATTCAACAGTGCATTAAACATAACTTAGTAGGTAGCACAATCTTCTCCGTTACAATCAATGAAAACTTCATAATAGGGTCAGAAAACAAAAAATATCTCACTGGTAGAACATAACTCCAAGTCATCAAGAATATATTATAATTATTCTTATTAAGAAAGTATGACAATTTGAAGGAATCTGATAAGGTATTTGGATAAAACGAAGAATATGACTCGCGATTCTTCACTTCTTTCTCTATCATCAATGCCTTAATCCAACACTATACCAGACATAACTTGGAAGATAACACAATCTTCTCCATAACAATCCATGAAAATTCTTTGTTAGGGTTCGAAAACAAAAAATATCTTACTAGTAGGACATGATTCCAAACTGACAGAATACATTATAATTACTTTTATTGAGAAAAGTATGACAACTTAATAGGATTTGATTGGGGTGTTTTTATTTCTTTTTTTAAATTTAAAATTTTGTGTTTCATACCATGACATTCTCGTACAATCTAATCCTAAATAATAATCATGTCTACTTCTCTGCCCAATCGGAGGCTGAAAGGAAGAGTGGTTAGAGTTTTCAGATAAGTAAAAAGGACGTTTGTGTTTTGTATTGTAGCCTTGCTGGAAGACCAAACAGAACCATGTTGAGCCTAGAAAGATAACAAAGTCGTCGAATTTGGTGTTCTTGGCCTTGAACCTCAATTTATCAAATGACTATTGATTCTACATTTTTTTTCCCTTTTTTTTTTTTTTGGGAAATTTTTTTTTTTGGGGGCAGCCAATTATCTATGTACCTGGCCATTGAGATGCTGTCTAGCTCAACAGTGTCGAAAGCACACTTTGAGTTGAATTAACGCCGTCAGGCTAACACCATCAATAATACCATCACGAATTCGACTCCTGTATGTCTATCTCATTTTATGTCCTGCATGAAGGCATTGTTTTAGATGTCGCTTTATTAATGTTATGTAATGTCAATTGAAATATAATGTCAAATAAAATGTTTTGTCTGTTAAAGTATTTTGGTTGACGTGAGTGGATTAGAAAATGACAGAACAAGAAAACATACGAGCCGAATTTTATCCATGTATAATAAAATGTTAAGCTGGTATGTGTACTTTGCAAAAGGAATAATAATAAAATAAAAAAAATATTGTACGTGTACGTCATTTTTATTTATTCATGTTTATAGGTAGTATGTATACATCTTTAAATTACACTATGTTTGGTAGAGAAGTTTTGTAGAAATGTGGGAGGAGTGAAGTTGGAGGAGAGATTTTCAAGTACAGAAGAGAACATGGTAGAGAGAAAATTGGAAAAGCAAGAAGTGAAAAAATGACAGATTAGATTTTAATCCTTATATTTTTAGAACCAAAAATGTTAACAAAACGTGTGGATATTACCCTATGAAAAAGGTGTAGACATTAAACAACTATTTTGCTCTTAGTTGTTTCTCAATATTAACTTAGTTTAAGGATAACAAGTAATTTATTTTCTCATTTCTTTTTCTTCCATCAAACACTAGAAAAGAAAAAGGAACTTTTCATGTGAGAATATCTCTACCAATAATGCATGTTTTTAAACATTAGATTTAATCAAAGTTATATTAAAATTTTAAAAAAAAAATGCAAAATTAATAGATTCTTATAGGGATTCGATGAATTCTTCCGGTAAGACATTAAAAAAAAAAAAATTCACTTGAATTTTTGTATTTGCCTCCCTGTTTGCCATCTCTCTTGAACTCTTACCAAGCAGTGCAAATGGGCCACCAATTCCTTGCTTATAGTTGTAGAGCATTTTCTATTCTTTTTCTTCTTCTCATTTTAATCAACAAGTAAGACAAACGGCATCTAACAATTCTAATATTACTCATTTGGGAGTGGTAGAAAGCAAAACTTAGCGGTGATTTTACACCTGATTCCATCAGAAAGCGTAAAGTTTAAATCTCATTTCCTCAAGAGAAGAGTACCTGACTGACATAAATTTAAAGATTATTGTACCAAGGACACAAAAAATTAACATTAGATCAATGTGACACAAACTTAAACTCAAGTTACCTAAAATTTGTGTTATGTTGATCAAGAGTGCGAAATTTGTGTCATATTAGTTAATAGGTGAATTTTTTTTTTTTTGATTATTAAGGTAACCCCCCCCCCCCTTTAGTTCCAAAAAAAAAAAAAAAAAAACCTTTCCCAGCCCACTTGGGGTAACGGTCAGTGATAGTTTTTACAAGTAAATCAATTATTTTTTGAGTTTTGACATTTTCTAGGAGAAGAATCATCCGTGATTGAGTATGTTTGGTTGGAGGGAAAGATGGAGGGAGGGAGGGGAGTGGAGGAAGAGGGGTGGAGGGAGAGCACCAATCCATTGTTTTGTTAGTAAGGAAGAGAGGAGGGAGAGGAAAGGTGGAGGGAGACTCTCTCCTTTTGGGCCCACCGCATTGATGGAAGGATGCAAGCTCTCCTTCTCACTTATTTAAAAAGATGATTTTGAACCCAAAAAAACTATTAACAAATGAGAAAATTATCCAAATAACCACATTTTTTTTTCATTCATTGACTAACATAATACAGACTTTTCTATCTTGACCAATATAACATAAACTTTAGTTTAATTGAGTCATAGTTGTGTAATGATTTTTAAATTTATGTCATTCAGGTAATTTTTTCTTTGCAAATTTTAAAAATTGGACAATTTAGTAATTGGTCAAAAAATTATTATCAATGATTTCAACTCTTCCTCTTTTTTACTAAACAACATAAAAAATTTATACGATCCTCTCTATTCCATCTCTTCAACTCTCTCTATCCATCCTCCTCTCCATCGCTCCTACCAAACATAGCCTAAGTAGGGGCTTTCCACCCCTAGTGATTTTTTATTGTTAACCTTACCTTTAAAAATTTTAAAATTTTTTTTTCATTTAACCTTCTATTAAAAGTTGATTATTCATATATAAGTCTTTTAAAAAAATATTATTTTTATTATATGTCTTCATTAAAATAATAAACTGATTCTGTTACTAATATTTTCTATAGTCAACAAGGTCAAGGAGCTTTAAAAGGAAAGGTTTATCTATATCCATAACCTCACACAATTACATGGGTTAAAAATAAAGACCAATTAAATAGAATATTTTCCATACCATGTACTAATATATTCCTTCAATATATATATACTTATATATATGTATGTATGTATTTTGAAAAAGGAGTTGTGTGATCGTTTAATCAAGATGATTGCGACCCAACAATCACGTTACAATTACTATCGTCACTATTAGTACCTCTTCCACATCAAGTAGTGATTGGGTGGCTAGTACCGACATGGCCACATTCGAGCAACCGAAACCCTCCAATAAATAAATGCTTAAAAGCACCAATTAATGTCATCATTTCGAAGAAAAAAAAAAAAGTTGTGTTGACAACTGCAACCAAGTCGGCCGATTAATGCTACCAAAGGGGATGAAAAATAGAAAGGACGGAGAAGTCAAATATGTAGATAAGAAGAGGATAAAGATTTTTCTTTGACATTGTTTGGTAGCAGAGGAAAAAAAAAATAACAATAAAGAGGGAAGGGAAAAATGGCCACTGTTTGATCGCTTGATAGATGATCGACCACTGTCAGATAACTCAAAAAATATTTTAATAGTAATATGTCATTTTTTTAAATAAAAAAAAGTTTGACAAAAATTTTTTTTTTCTTTCAATAAGTTTTCAAAAACTGCCTAGCTACCTATTTTCCCCATAAAAGAAAATAAAATATCTAGTCTATTATTTTTAAGAATTATATCCTAATGTAAATTAGAAAATGAATAAGGTTTAAGATCAAAATAGTTGTTTTACACATCACCTTTTTTTTAATCAAATTTTTGTCTCCATTTTTTCCCTCTAAAATTAGAGGGATTTAAAAACGATGATTTTCATAGACTTGCAACTTTCTTCCATCTCAATTTCTTTTCCACCAAACAATTCCTTTTTGCTCTCTCTCTCTTTTTTCCGTTCTACCAAATATAGGATAAAGCTCCGAAGAGAATGAATCAAATTTGTTTTCCTCTTATCCCACTTTCTTGCATAATTATTGGCAGCAAAGAAGTTTTCAAATCCGAGCTGCAGTAATATTATTAGGGTTTATTATCTTTACATATTTATTGGCTAGCCGATACCCAAATATGACATCATATCAGTGTAATGTTGTCAGTTATTCTTTTCACGTCAAATGTTGTATCAACTGATAAAATGATGACGTATGACAGCGGGAAAAATTGACACATGAAGTAAACAATTGATATAGCTGACGTATAGTATACCTATATGTATATATGTACATATATTTGTTGGATAATCTCGAAAAATGTGTAAAAATACCACGTAATTAATTTGCCAACATGTACTAGATTTTTTTTTTTAATTAATGACGGCCGTAGGAACATGTACTAGATTAATTAGCTCTTAAACAAATATAGAAAATTGTATATCTTTTTATTTACGGTAGGGAATATATAACTTTTTACGTGTGTTTTCCCTCTTAGTTAACATATATATATATATATATTGGTAGAAGATAAAAGAGTCTAGTAATGGCCCGTTATCGTCTCATTTTCAACCACACAGGTGAAATCTACTTCTGTACGAATGATAAAGAAGAGATAAGCCTCTAACCAACCTCTTATAATCCTCAATCAAGGCTTACTAAGAACATCACCAACCCAATGCACCTACAGCCAAAACTGGAGCGGGGCCTTATTAGAGTTCCATAAGGATCGAACTTGAGTGGACGAAGAAAAAGGCTAATGAAAGTGTTACCCTCCTTTGCTATCACATCCACCCCTGTGGATGTTGTGGTCATAACTCACCAATTGCCATTGTTTGGTGTATACAATTTGATAGGTAACTTTAATAACCTTTTTTTCTTTTTCTTTTTATTTATTTTTTAATCATCATTATCATCATCAAACTATGATTTTGTTTAGTGTTTAAGTTAAATTGAAATTAAACTATACCTTTTCATCTCAGTTTTTGATTTTTGTTTATTTTTTTTCTGTTCTATTTTGTTTTGTTTTAATGAAAAGTCAATAAAATTTATAACTAGCTTTTGAAAAATCAACCAACTCTAATTTAAAAATTTTATCTTTAACCGACGAACCAAATACAAGCGTTTGACATTTTGGCCTTCTTTGTACCGGAGAGCGAGATCCAACGATCTCTCTCTCTCTCTCTCTCTCAAATATAATTTTTTCTTCTCTTTTGATCTATTTGAAGTTTTAAAGTAAATTTTTAAATAAATAAGATCATATGTAATCCACCAATATAGATGTTTGCAACTTATTATAATGATGAGTTTTGTACACTCTCCGAATATCGATATAGTTGTGGTTTCCTATTTTGTTTTAGCATTTTTGTGTGCTTATATATATATATATATATATATATATATTAGTCTAATGCATGTGCTTTGTGTGTTGGACATATTTGAGAAAATTTATCGAAATAGAGAAAATTAGAATAATAAGTAATAATAATAATAATAATAATAAAAAGGACCTAAAAAAAAGAGGCATGAAAAAAAAAACCTAAAAAGGTAAAAAGACCAAAATGAAAAATATGATCGATTTGAAAAGAAAGAACTAAATTGTTAAAAAAAAGACCCGAAAACAAAAATAATTGAAGTATCAAAAAATATATACAAAATATTTTTATCCAGAACAAATCGTTTTGGAAAATAGAAAAAGTGTACAGTAGCACACTTTCTCCCTTCTATATATATATATATATATATATATATATATTTTAACAAAGCAGATGAAGATTGACAACGATAAATTCATTATTGAATCATGCAGACGACCTACATTAGATGGAGGGTGCGTCTTTTAAAGAGTTAAAAATTTATTTCTTATGAAACTTGATTTAAACTATCTTGTGGAGTTTTAATAAATGGACGATAAGTACCTCCTTTTTATTATTATTATTTTTTTTAATTTTTTGCACGATAAGTGAAACTCTTTCTATTCTCCAAATTTTAGTGTATTATCTAATCAAAATCACTTGCGCTTAGTGATTACAGACATAACCTAACAGTAATATTATATATAACTTCACTTAAAGGTGTAGAGTTCGAATCCATTCACTCTCAAATTTAAAAAAAAAAAAAAAATCACTTAGGTTTATTTCAAAGTTAGCCATTGAAGAATAAGGGTTGTCTGATTTTCCACTTTACAACTCAAAATGCAACAAAACTCCTCCCTAAACATATCATTAGTTGTCATTTTGATTCTTTTCCTTAAAATGACAATTGTTAAATGGTTTTCTTAATCACTTATTACTCACGTAATTAGTTGATAAGGGGCATTCTCTTAACAATTTTAATAATTTATGGGTCTTCCAATAAGTACACGTGATCAAAATCATTTTTTTTTTTAAATTGAGCTTTTAGTAACATAAGTAGTAAAATTGTAACTTATTAACATCTTTAGTTTTGTTACATTTTGGGTAATGGGAGGAAATTGACACAACCTATATTTTTTTGGTGGTCAAATTTGAAATTAACTTAAATCACTTTGAACATGGTCTCTCTTTTTTTTTTTTTTTTTTTTTTTTGGTGTGGAAATCTTCATGATGAGCTTATAATCACTTAATTCATAGCTAAGTACTTTTTATTTATATGGTCGACATGCTAGTTGAGAATTTAAGGCTTTTGCCGTTGCCTCATTTAATTAATCATTGATTATATAGACGAGGCATTCAATGGATAATACATTAAGAGAGACCCATTAATCTCTGGAGTATACGTGTATGAACAACTAGCAAAAAGAACAAAAAAGTAGAGGATATTCAGGAAAGCAATCATATATGCTAGAAAAATTAATTAATTTTTGAGAGGGTAATTTGGTAGAGACTTGGAGGAATGAGAACCAAAGGAAATTAATGTTGCATATGAGATAGACATATATATCTAGCTGATTCTATATATAAATATTATATAACATGTACAAGTCTTTTGAAAGGATCAAACTAAATACGACCTTTTCAAATTTTCAAATATGTAGAGCTAGCTTGAATATAATATAATACATATAAATATCAGAATAGAATGGCCAAAAAAAAAAAAAAGTACTCTCTCTCTCTCTCTAACTTAATTTCCCCCAATGATATTTTTATGTTGATACCTTTAATCGCGTGTTGCCCTTTCAACCATAGATTTTCAATCAACAGTAATTTCACCCAACTTTGATTCTACGTTCTAGCTGACCTTTAAACACATACACACACGCATATGGAATCTATATGTAAGTACGTACTTTCCAACCTTTGGGGACAAATGAACTTCACATAAATATATATATATATATATATATATATGTATATAGCTACATATGTACTTTTCACTAGCTAGCTAGTTCTTCTTATCCTTTTTTTCTTTCATTTTCTTCAATAACAATATCCTTCTTCACAGGTAGTAGTACTTTCTTCATGAAGAGAAAACATGAGTACTGACAGAATGAGCTGGAGCTACCATAATTCATAGCTTTCAAGTACGTTTATAGCAGCTCACTTTCTTTTTTTTTTTTTTAATATATATTTTTTCCTGATGATCTTCTTTTACACTATTTTCTCACTAATCAAGTCTGCTAGCTGGTGTTTTCCTCTTTCTGGACAAGACCAGATTCTGTTTCTGAAGCTATATTTGTAAGGTGACGATTATTAAATTGGAATATCGATGCAAACATAAACATGTAAATGTATATATACATGTGTGTGTATGTATGTATATGTATTCGTATGTGTATGTGTCTATATAGATATGTGTACTAGTTTTACCATCTGCATGCATGCATTCATTAAAAATGGTGCAGTTACATATCCTTTTAATTGTGATTTATTTACTTGCCAAATTTAAATGATGAGTTATCTATCTTCTATATTAAAGAAAATGGATTTTCCACAAAACTAGGGCTGAGCCTTTCTGGTACGTATATCAACTTTAAATATATATACGCACGCATATAGTAAGGTATTAAAGTTAGGTATTATCAAGAGAAAAACTGAATTTGCTGTATTTATTAACCTTGGTAAGAATAATTATTGGATATTTGGTAAGAATAATTATTGGATATAGACGTACTTATTGTCCTGAAACTTAAAAGGTAATTTGTTCATTTAGATAGGTAAAAAAAAAATAAAAAAAGGCTTTCTATGCATGTATCTATTTATGTTTCTCTACCTCTATCATTAGTTATCCTCTCTCGCCATTTATTGGGTAAAAAAAATGTTTGCTGCTTCCTATACTTGATGGTGACACAATAATTATGAATTTGATCCGAGTTTGTGAAAATGTGGAAAAATGTTCAACTTTCGTGCTAATATTTTCTTCCTAATTAATCTAATATGCAGTACTCTTGCCAATCACAGGGTGAACATTTGAGGGAAAAAAAAGAATTCCTTTTTGTGTGATCAATTTTCTTCCAACTTTTCCTCCATGGATTTTGATCCTCCTTTTCAAGAAACCTACAAAACCCTCTTTCCAAACTCCGTCGGTAGTGTCATGGGAGTGGAATATCATCATCATAAGTCTAATTCCGGCGTTGAGGAATTTGAGCTGCCTTTGATCAATCTTAGCCATCTTCTCAGTCCTCACGAGATGGAGAGAGACAAGTGCGTCAATGAGATTGTTTGCGCTGCAAGAGATTGGGGATTTTTTCAAGTTGTGAATCATGGGATTTCGGAAGAAGTTTTTAAGAACATGAACTATGAGCAGAAGAAGGTGTTTCACCAGCCTTTTGAGAAGAAGATTCAGAAGAACTTCCTGAATTTGTCACCCAATAGTTACCGATGGGGAAACCCGAAGGCGACTTGTCTGAGCAGCTCTCATGGTCCGAAGCCTTCCACATATCTATGGCGGATCTTTCAGGAATGAATGAATGCAAGATTCTCAGGTTAGAAAATCAATTTTCCTTTGCAAGAAAGAGTTTCTTGTTTCCTATAAATATCTCTTTATTTTCTCATTTTCTTGTTTTTCTAATTAAGTTTTTTTTTTTTTAAGTTTAATTTTAATAATTTTAGTAATTTTCTCTGGTCATGCAAAGAATGTAATTACTAACACAATAGATATTTTCCCTTGAAGTCATGTGTCCCAAAAAGGGCTGAGGTATTTTTGTGGTCTTCGATACATACCTAATTTCCATATTTGGTTGATGAAATTCAAGTAGGAGGTCAACGATTATACCTTTATTTCTAAACATTAATCGAGTACAAAAGGAAATAAAAATTTTCAAAGTTTTGATTTAATTTAGCAACTCCTCTCAAAAGTCTATGATATTTGGAATCATTAATGTTTTCGTCTTTTTAGGATTTATTATGTCCCCATAGAGTACTTTTCAACAACCCCTAGCTAGCTATCACATTAATTTGAACCTTTTTAATTAGTATAATAGTTTTTTTTAAACCTTCGAAGTGTGATAATACAAACACATAATTACACGTTTAGATTCAAATTTACACACACACACACAGACACACATATTATGTATATGCATAAATATTTTCAGCAACTGAAGAGTGTTAAAAACCATAGCAAACATAGTAAATTTATTCTGCGGATTAATACAGATGGTTATTCACTTACCAAAAACAATATATATATATATACATATAGATGGTAATTAATTTTCTTTATGAAACTGATACAAAGAACAAGTAGCATAGAAGAAATTATATAACACATATTTGCACTAATTGAATATGTATATATATTTTTGATAATAATTAGATGCTTTCTTTTAACTCTTGAGATTACAGACCCTATACTTGGTAATCACAGATGCTATGTTGGTGTGATCAGTAACTGACTTCATACGAAGGGAATTTACATTTTAATATAAAACATGAAGACATACATGTATGTTGTCACATTTAGTATTAATTTTTTGGTCATTATAAGTATAGTTTAGCGATAATTTTACATCTAATTATTATATTATACAAGAACGTAGAGTTCAAATCCCTTTTTAAATGGGGGATTTTGACAATCAATACTCTGATTTTTAATAATGTACATAAGCTTTCCCTATTTAATGAATTAGATCCACGGACCAAAATATTAATGGATCATATATAGATGCCAAAACACTTGAGAAACAAACATAACAAATAAAAAAGAATACAATGCCTCAGTACTTTTCTTTTTAAAAGGGGAAGCCTCAAGTACTACATACATACAAATATATATATATATATATATGTATTAAAACTCCAAACCACCATATACTATTTCTTACGAAAATCTACAAAAATTTGTGTCATGTGGGACTTGTGGCTCGTATGTAATTAAAAGAAATGATAGCTTCAAACTTGCGTTTTTAAAAATCTGTATCAAATCAACATATTATGCAGAGGGATATGTAAGCAAATGACATTTTTTTAAAGATTTTTAAAAAAACAAACTACTGAAGTTTTATAAAATTAGAAAAACAACTATTTTTTAAAAATGTTGATAAGTGATTGATTTATTGACCAATGTTAATGATAAAGGAAAAACCAATGTCTTTCCTATCGTTTTTATTTTACATCATCTTCATATTTCCTTTCTATTCTATTTTCTTTTCTTCCTATAAGCTTAAGCGAACATATTACCTTAAATGAAGTCTTGTTATTTTCTTTCTTATAATTGGATATTACATATAAACATTGATGGAAGTATATGTATTTATGCGTATAAATATAACTATATATAATATGGAGTTGTTCTCAAATAGAGTGGTAACCACCTGGCTACACAAAATTTGTCACTTTGTGCCTTACCTATAGCATTTGTCACTTTGTTTCTTGTACTCTTTAACTTATTCCGTATAAATTTGACGTACGTAGATGTCCCAGCTAGCTAGCTGCATGGGTTCAGTTTCGTTCAATTATATATGCATAAACATCATATCTGTCTATCTGTAAAGCGCACAAAAATTTTTGTATATATAACCTGCATATATATATTATGCATATATATATTTATATATATGCCCCACTAAGGTGGCCATATCCAAAGTGAGGCACGGGAAGTCCTGCGAGCTACCATTGGGCTTTCATGGTGTACCCACGTGAACAAATAAGATCTCGACCCTATTTGTTGTGGTGGGGGAACCAATTATGTCGGTGTTTTATTGTGTTGGGCTTAATAGGCCATCTCCATGTTGATCAATGCATATGACTAAGCTTGCGTTTCGGTATGACACTAGGTTTGGGTCCAAAAGTTCCAACTCAGTTTTTATTTTTATTTTTTTAAAGAACAACGAAAATTTTAACAAGCGTCAACCAAACTCCCAATTTAAAAATCCCATTCCAAATTAATGCACCCTAATATTGTCACCTCTCTAATACCCTTCTCTCTTATGTGTTTTATCCTTTTTCTCACTTATTGGGGTCTTGTTGTTCTAGCTAGAGTAGTTATCTTTCCATAATCCTAAATCGGGTCTTTCTGCCAACGGGTTTTCGTAAGGTTTCGAGTTTGTCCTTGTAGATTCTATATATGACAGTAGCGTAGGAGTAATTTTTAAGTTTGCTCTCTTTTTAGAGTGGTTCTGTTTATTTAGACAATATTCTTCTATCTTTTTATTATTAATTTCTTATGAAATAAGTAAATGGTAAAGATACTATTAAGAAGGGTGTCACGATCTAATAGGGATGCCTTGATATATCTATTGATTCTTCTTATTACCATTTATTTGAAAAACAAAAAAAATCTTGTAAGAAGACATTATTCACCACATGAATTAATTAAATAGCTGTTTTGCCTTCTTTATAAGCTTGTTATTATTATTAATACTACCGTGTGCTTTTTGTTTGGTTTATGATTAAGACTGAATTATGAACTTCTTTATTTTCATATTTCTTTTTCATGTAGCCTTATTTTTTATTACATTCATGTGGTCTTATCTTTCATTACTTTATTTTTGTATTTTACACTTTTTTCTTTTAATTATAAATTTGAATCGGGTTTGATATTGAATAAGTTACTTAAAATTGTAATGGGCATCAACCTAGTTCGTTAGTTGGGGTATACTAAGTTTCTCTAATTTCAATTTCCCTCTCTGCATTTACTTAAAAAAAAAAAAAAAAAAAACATATATTTTTTCTATTTCTCAGCTGAAATAGCAGAACCATATGTATACTACAACTACCAGAATGCAGACATATCCATATATACAAAGTTACAAACACATGATACATTACATAGGGTTATTTACAATTAGACACCATATATTTTGTTTTTATTCAAAAAATATACCCTATATTTTGAAATTTTACATTTTTATAGCTTTAGATTACATTTACTACATCAATGTATAGCCTACTAAATACCCAAATGCCGTGTTTTGAAAATCTTTTTAATAGAATACTGCAAATACGACAAACAGATTTTACAATACATTGCAAAATCTTGGAAAAGCTTAAAAAAAAAAAAAATCGATTTACATGTTTCTTTTCCTTTTTTTCATTTTTCTTGATGAAGAGTTTTATGCATTGTTTGGTTTCATGATATGATTAACTAGTTTTTCTAAGTGTAGTTTTGGTATTTAAAAGTCAATTTATAGTCAATGTCTTGACCCAAAAAGGGTATACATTTATGTATTAGATGTATCATCAGGGTATAAAAATGTAAAATTTCAAAAACTTTTTGAATAAAACCAAAATACAGGGTATGAAAATGTAAATAACCCTATGACACACACACACCCTTACCTAGCCTGTTGGTGCCTCAAAAAAAGTAAAGATAAAATATAGAAATTACCCAATGAATGTATTACAAAAGATCTTCCTATCCGTAACTAAAACACTACAGGGAAGAAGTTGTTGTATGCTAGTGTATACTACTGTCATTTTAAGGGGTTTTTATTTTTTATTTTTATTTTTTTAATGACCAATGCTACTGTCATTCTAAGGGTTTATTTTTTATTTTTTATTTTTTGAAGCTGTCTTGTTCCTGTATTCTTTAATGACTAATACTACTGTCATTTTAAGGTTTTTTTTTTTTTTTTTTTAATTTTATTTTTCAAGCTGTCTTGTTTCTGTATTCTTTGCCCTGAGGATAAGAAAGAAGGGAATGCTCATTCAGTTCTAATTTGTACGACTTCAACCACTTATATGCTATATAGTCATTGTATGATAAAGATTTGACAAGGCTAATTTTGTGAATTCAGAGTTAATTTTGTGAAAATAAAAGTTCTTGACGAATAATATTTTGTTAATCTTCCTACTTTTGTTTTAGTACTTTTACTCCTACACGTATAAAACTTTTTATGCAGGTCAACCATGGAAAAATTTGCAAAAACAGCACGTGGATTAGCGAAAACCTTAGTTGAAATTCTAGCTGACAATTTGGGAGTGATCAAGTCCGGTACCTATTTCCATGAGAATTGTCCTCCATGCTCGAGTTATCTCCGAATGAACAGATACCCTCCATGTCCATACTCTTCCTCCAAGATGGTCTGCGGTCTCATTCCTCACACCGACAGCGATTTCCTGTCCGTCGTGTATCAAGACCAGGTCGGAGGCCTGCAATTGTTCAAAGATGGAAGATGGATTGCTGTAAAACCAAATCCGGACGCTCTTGTTATCAACATTGGTGACCTATTTCAGGTATGCATACAACATCATTATATGAGTTTTGATCAAAAAAATCAATCTCCGCCATTACAATTTAATTTTGTTTTTTTAATAAATAAAGCGAGAGAACAACTAGCATCAGACATAACATTTTTTAGTTTTCTAAAATGCACATTATTGAAAGTTTTCATTACACAAAGTATACTAGAAGAGGGTTAATCAAAAAAAGTATTTTGGCCTAATTTTTCATTGGGGAAAATAAGATTGAATAAAAAAAAAAAAAAAGGAATTAATAGCTTGTACTTCATAGAATAAAAATTAAAAAACTTGCTATATAGAGTACCATACAGTGGCATAACTTACCATTACTACGCCTTTTTGGAGAATACTTGTTCAATATTGATAAACTTTTCAGTCTCATGATATTCTAGAGAACTCTGATGCTAGTTATTCTCTCGAGATTTAACGCGAAAAATATCGATATGAATGCAGGCTTTGAGTAATGGGGTTTACAAAAGCATCAAGCACCGAGTGATGGCCACTGAAGTTGAGAGGCTTTCAGCTGCATATTTCTACTGCCCCACCAATGATGCAATCATAGAGAGCTGCGGCGAAGAACCGGCGATTTACAAGCAGTTCACCTTCGGCGAGTACATGATCCAGAACGAGAAGGATCTTCAAGACACCGGCAACAAAATCGGCCTCCAGAGGTTTCTCCGAACCTACACACGATGATCATCAGAATGTTGAACTTTCTGAGAGATTTGTTTAAAAAAAATAAAAGGGTTATTGATAATAGGTACTGAGAACTTTAGAATTTCATTTCAATTAAGATGCAAATATTTCTATTTATGGACGTGTGAGAACAAGTTGCCATTAGTCTAGAGAAATCTTGGAGGGATATTTGATTTAAAATTTTGGATCCACATCTTCTCAAGGGCAACGTGTCTAGTTCACATGGTGTGATGATTGTTATCATTAATAATTAATTTCGGTCCTCCAATAAGAAGTAATTGATGGGAATCAATTATATGATTAATGTCAACTTGATGAGCACCGTTGCATTTTGAGGTGGCCAAAGGAGGGTGTCATAAAGTCCTTCAACATCTTACGAAAACTTTTTGGCTTTTCTTAATAGAAAAATGCCAGCATTGATAGTACTATTGTCCCTAATGATTATTACTTGCATCACACGTTATAGTCTGTTTGATGGATTCTATCAGCCGTGATCTATTAGCAGATGAAGGCTCATAATCAGTATCCTTATTATCTCACATGTGATCTTAGTAGATTCTTATAATAACGTTGGGTAAAAACGAGAGGACACCATTGAATTTTTTTTTTCATTAAAAAAATAAAGTTCTTGAAAACTTCATTTCAAGGACAAGGTTAATACATTAAAGCTAAGGCTTTTTCTATCTTTTTTACTCAAAAGTTATCTCACATATATTTTGCTCTTCTTTTTAGATGTCGTTGTTCCTTGAAAATTCAAGACAAAAGCTGGAACGTACTGATCAGTTAGGTGTGTGTACGTGTATATATTTGATGTAGTTTTGTTTTTAATCTTACTTTACTAAAAGAGCTATAGCTGTTGTAAATGATACGTTTATTTCAGAAACATTCATTAACTATTCTCAAAGAGGAGGTCGTCGCTCTCTCTCTCTCTATCTTTAACCTCATTTTCTCAATAAATTTCGCCTATTTGGATCACTTGTCCATTTTCAAAATGACCAAAAAACTGTTTGCTAACACATTTTGAGCTCTTCTCACCTCTTAAAAAAGAAAACCTATCTTATCTTAAAAATAATATGTCTTTTCAAATTACTATTCAATCATCATTCTAGAGTCTTTCATCTTCAAAAGAAAATTTTTTACACATTCAAATGCCATCTTGTTATCAAAATGAAAAGACTTTCTCATTTCAAATAAGAAAACTTTCCATTTTGACAATATATATTGAATCCAAATAAATCTCCATAAATAAAGACAATTTTTTATTTAAAAAAAAAACTATTTATTACGTACCTTACCTACTCAATCATTTTAAAAATATTTACATAAACCCTTCTAAATACAAATACATATTAAACATGCAACTCTAAAGATGTTTCTAAGAATTTCACATCATAAGGAAAATTTGAAAGAATTTTTTTTTAGAAAAATTTGAAGGAAGATTACTTGTAAAACAATTTTTTACAAGATTTCAATGCTTAAAAAAATAAATAAATAAATAAACAAATAACAAGATTTCAGTACTTGTTAAAAGAAAAATTGTTTTTGGGTGAATGAAGAAAAGTTTTCTTACTATGGCTACATAAATATATGATTTAATTAGCTTAAGGAACAATTTCATTTATAAAAAAATGATAATAAAATTTTGTATCATGTTGGAGTCCAGTCCAGCCGTGGTGGCATCTGCTTTCATGTTTTTGCCCTGTTGCTGACGCTTATGCCTTGTTTTCAAAATAAAAGAGGTTTTCAAAATATTATCGAACGAGGGGGAAAAAATTGTAGGTTTGTGTTGTGGTAGAAACTATGAATTGAAAAAAAAAAAAAAAGTATATTCCATCTTTTTATTTTTTTAAATGAGAGGCACAAAAACGGTATAGGGAGAAAAAAAAAAGTGAAAAAAAGCAGGATTTTTAAGTAAAAATTGGAGTGTTAGTGGCTGGTGAGTTAAAAAAAAAAAAGAGAAAAAAAATTATAATTTAGTTATGAATTCTTTTTTAAGGGAGTTATAAGCACTTTTTTAGAAAAATAAAAGCAGTGTACAAGTAATGATTAAAAAATATAAAATTTAATTGGTGAGTGATATAAAAAAAGATGAAAAAAGTAGATTGAGAGGTGACAATAGACATCCTTATTGTTTAATTGGAGTTAAGAAAACCAAATTTTTTTTAGAGTGGGGGCTACTGGCATTTGAAAATTGTGTGGTGGGTAAAAAGTTAAATTTGCTGGTTTTTTTTTTTTTTTTTTTTTTGGTTAGAATATTACAGTAAATGCAGTGAAATGAGATTTTTTAAAAATTTTCTAAAACTACCTGAAACTAACTTATATTGTCATATAAAATAATGTTCATCATAAAATCATTATACCTTTTGGGCTATAACAGTATATTGTCCAGCTCATTCATTCTTTTTTGACCCTCGAGTGTCCTTGTTGTCTGCTAGCTTCTTGTTTAAAATAATTGACCTCCTAAAATACTTTAATATACATTTTTTTAAAAAATTGAAAGAACACAACGATATTGTCATTTACAAGTCATCTTCATATGCAGATTTATTAAAATATAATAGATTTATTGTATGTATTAAAGAATTAGTAATTTTTTTAAGGAATGGGTTTGTATTTTTTTTACAAATGAAAAAAAAACTGCAATAATAAATTCATTATATCTATTAAAGAATTAATAATTTTTTTTAGGAATCGATTTGTATTTTTTAAACGAACATTAAAATCAATTTTTTATTTCTTGTGGAGAATATAACATGGATAGATTAAAAATAATGTTTTATAATTAATGATATTATAGTCAAGTTGTACAATAACAACATCAGTGTTGTAAAATAGGGTTTATCAAACATTTCTGATCTGGTGTAGATTCTTTAAACATCCAAAACCAACCTTTAAATAATAATTAAAAAAAAAACGATACCAAACGAGCCTTGTCTCTAGTATGCTTTGCCACAAAGAAAAGGTTCTAACCTTGTCAAGCCGTTTCATTGGTGATTAAGATATACTAACAAAGTTAATTGCGCACAAGTGTGTTTTTAATTTTTATTTTCTAAATTTCTAATTTATGCATGTACCATTTTTATTTTTCAATTCACATTTCAAAAAGAGAAGAAACTATTAATCTATAACTTTTCTCTAAATTTTAGGTGGCAATTCATTGAATATGTTATAGAATAATAAACAATATGAGAGTTAAACTTGTTAGAAAAAATAATTTAAAAGAAAATAGCGTACAGCTATTAGTTTATTCATTGCCGTTACCTCCCTCACAAAAGTTTCTCAATTCCTCACTGAAAATTTCATCTTTAAGGGAATTCAATATTTAATTTTTAAAGTCATAATTACAAAGTATTAGAGGAAAAAAAAAAAAAAGGGGAAAAATGACCGATTCTAGTTACAACTGGCATCGGATATGTATTGCTATTTTCATATCAATTAAATAGGAGATGGCATATTCTAGCATCTCAATTATACGTGATAACTGATAAATAATCCACAATGACATCAAAAGATCAACTAACAACCTTTGTCCACGTTGACGTTTATAAATGCAGTTGCGTGACACTTTAAGCAACTAATTATTTTGACGTTGAAACTATGGTATCACATCGCGCTATAAAATGTATCATTATTGAGATTAAATTTGTGGCGTCGAAATTTATAGTGAAAAGATCGTACTACAAACAAACATTAAGACCCCCAAAAAAAAAAAAAACCATTAAGATATAATTATAAAGATTTCCTGATCACGAATATTTTTAGATTTATATAAAAGTTGATTGGTGGTGGGTTGCGTAGATCCAAAATGTGTTGGAGGTGTCGATGTGGCGATCTCTGATTGGCTAGTAGTGGTTCCAACGTGGTTAGAGATATTGGAGAGTTGGAGCAAAGGCTAGGGTAGGGCCTCTAATCATGAATTGGGGGCTGAATAGGCTCAAAGGAAATTGAAAAAGGATAGCTCACAGGACGTCTCCTGTTACCAAATCACTGAGAGAATATGCAAAAATAAGAAAATCGACTAAAAGAAACCAGTGAGATTGAAGAACGGTGGGAGGAATAATCAAATAGTTGATGGAAATTCAGGTAAGGTAATCTAGTCTATGGAATATTTTTGGGTGTGGCTTAAGATCGCTATAGAGATGAATACTAGTTACATCCAGAGACAAACTTTTGTGATTTTTGGATATTCGAAGAGCTTGATGAGAGCGATAAAGCTTCCGAGTTTAAAACACTAAAAGCTGAGTTTTTTGGGGTGATTTTCTTTTGGAGAGAGAGAGAGAGAGAGAGAGAGGAGAGCTTGTATGCTGGACTGAGTTGTGTTGTTGTATCTTCTTGCATTATTTGCTCAGCAGAAGGGAGCTATTTATATGGGAAGCCTTTAGTCATTTTGGAGGTAGTTTGGGACAGAGACACTCATGGGATTTGGAGGGTCTTTGAAGCACCCCATCCCGTTTCTAGTGTCAAAGGCAGTGACAGTTGCATGCTTGGACTTCAAGAGATGTTGAATATGGTAAGTGAGGGGGGACAAAATGGTCTGACTTGGAGAGTTTTAAGAAGCTCAGAAGCCTTTAGAGACAGCTTTTCATGTGAATAATGTTTTCCTTCCATCTCTAGAGCGGATGGCTTGCTATGGATTGGTCTAAAGCAAAGAGCCAGAGCAAATATGGAAAATTATCTTGTCTCTATAGTCAGATCGAAGAGTCCTCTAGAGACTGGTCAAAGTAATGTAAAAACATGGTCTTGGTATATGGAGGGGCTGATAGAGCTGTAGGAAGCTTTTAGAACCAACAATTTTGGACCTTTTAGGCCACTACGGAGAAAAGATGGGCTTTTGTGTATCACATATGGTGTATACACTTGGTCTACATAAGGTAAGAGAATTGGTTTTTTGGCTATTTCTCCATCACCCATTTATCTTGGCAAGCCTCCCCAAGTAGAAACCAATTTTAGTCGAGGATAAGTGGGCTATTTGATTACTCATGACTCACTAAATCATGGCCAACACTAATTCCTCGAGCGTGATTTGGGTTCACTAAACAAGTCATTCGAATCACGAGATACAAGTATTAAGCTTGGACCTTAAAAAGTGATGTGCAAAAACATGCATCAACAATGATAGTATTCACACACTCTATTGTATTATGGATAAATTAAATATTATTATTACAAAAGAGACTATTTATTATACGTAAGTTAAAATTCATTATTACAAGAAAGATACTCATGTAAATTTTATGTAATTGATTTGCATAATTATTATACTTAACACGAAAAAAAAAAAAAGGCATTCTTGCTATTTTTCTTTTGTCTAATTGAATTCATTCGTATTTACTTCTTTTTTTTTTTTTTTTTTTTGCAATATAAAACCATAATTTGCTATTTCGCCTATGTATTGTTTCATATATTAATACAACAATATAGTACAGTTTATATTACCATGTATAGCTGTCTATTATTAATTTTTTTTGGACTATGAGAGCTTTATTTTTTATATACTAATTTTGAAGGCCGTTTTCATATATAGTTAAAATTAGCATAAGATTCTCTACATTTCACTTGATTTTTGGTAGAACTCTTTTAATCAAAATTTCTTGTCGAAAAACTCTTAAATGAAAAGGATTGTTGTTATAGAGTTAATTATATAACTAAATGTTGGAAAAAATGGTTTTTAAAAGTAATGGGTCTTGGTAGATTTACGATATCCATTACGAGGAGATCGAAATCTTATATTCACACGCTCAAAATGGTAATCGGATGAATGAAAAATTGATGCTCAAAGTGTACAATTTGAATTGGATTTTGTTGGAAAGTTGCTAAAAATATGGAGTCCCATATTGCTTGGGCATTATGACATAGTGGAGTTTATTAATGATTGCACTTTTAAACTTGGGTATAAGATGGTGTATTCAAGAGGCTCTCTCACATGCCGATCATTACCCCAGTGGGTTAGGGGCCAATGTGTATGCCCGCATGACACGGTCAATGCGAATGTCGGTCCGTCGAACTTACCTTCATGCGGGCTATGTTTGCAAATTTTTTATTTGCATTTTCCAACATAATTAGAATGTATTTTTTTTATTCAACTCAGAATTGATATTCTTGGGCATAACGGCATGATTAATTAGGGCATTAGTGATTAGTGCATGATTAATCCCAAAATTAATCAAAAGATAAATTCAGAATATGAATGGCTACGTTATTCTCATTAATCCTGAATTTGAACCTGGATTAAAATCTCTTAATTCTTGTTTTGTAACACCCCATTCAGTAGCCTATATTAGGAGGCTTTCACAACAAGTTTAAACACACACCACAACAAAAATTCATTTTTTAACCCTTTACTTTTATTTGTTCTTAGACTGAGGTTCTCTATTAGAGTTCTTAGGTGTTCTTAATGATAGACGGAAGACATAGATTCAAGTTTTCTAGAATTGGTATTCGATCATGCAAAGTTTACCGTTATTAGTCATTGAATCCTTGAGCACTTACTGAAGGGGATGAATCTGTTTTAAGAAAAGTGTATGCACGTGCCTTGACGTTTATCATCTTCATGGGCTAAGGTTGAATTTTCTAGTTGTAATTTTTATTTATTTTTATCTCCTTGCACTGTTTCGTTTAATATTTAACTTGTTCCTTTCTTTATACTCTATATTTCTAACACTAAATATAAGGGACAAAAAAGAAAACTCAGTCTCAGTGATATTCATTTTTTTCTATGCCATATTCTTAAATAGTTGACGCGGATTCCCTTACTCTTTTGAAATCTATAAATTATACTTTTTAGTTTTTAATGACTATTCTTTTATTTATTTATTTTTTTCAATTTTGATCCTTTTTCCTTTCTAGTATTTTTTTTGTAATATTCGAATTTTTAATATACATTTTTTTTCCTTCTAAGGAATTTATTTTCACATTATGAAGGTATTTGTGAAAAAGCTCGGTTTAGGGCTTTTGAAAGATTTTGTGAGTTTTAATGGGTCGAGAAGACTCAAAATTGATTTCTAAGTTCAAGAATAGACCTTTTGTACATGATTTTACGAAAGTCAACTTTGACCGAAAAGGTCAAAGTTTGACTGACGAAAGTCAAAGGGTTGACTTTACGATATGTTGAAAAGCAGTAAGGAAAGAATACTGAGAAAAATATTGTTGTAAACTAGATAGCAAGAATAGGCCTTAAAATGTCCCTAGAAAATCAAGCACACCAAGTAAAGATTAAGGGCAAAAAGGATTCGGAAAAAATAAGAAAAAAAAATTATACTGTCCAATTTTACACAGATAAATTTTTGTACTTCGGTACAGTATAAAAATACTGTGTATTAGTGAAACACAGTATTAGAAATATCTGTGTGACACAAAAATGGACAATTTTTGGAAGAAAGCTTGCCAAACAAGGCCCTTGTGTGAGGTAAGGGAGATGACATCATCTAGCTTTTGATTAATGATGTCATTAAGCTTAATTAAGCTTAGAAAAAAAATGTGGAAGGCTCTAGAAGACCCCCCTTGGCCGGCCACCTCATGGGTTGATAAACCAATTATCAAAAATTTTGGGGTTTTGTGGGATTTAAGGAAAGTTCCAAACCTCTATAAATACCCCATGCTCCCTATTCATTTTATTCAAAAAATGTGGGGAAACTCTTGCCATTTTCTTGCTTGAAATTCGGCAGCCAAGAGGGAGAGAGGGAGGAGAGGAAAACCAAATTTTTTTAGGGCTTATGCTTGAAGGGTGTTCGGATTTGCAAGGGTGAAACCAAGAAAAAAAGTTTGAAAAATTTTGTGGGTCTCCTAGGGTGTGTGGCCGAGAGAGAGAGGAGAGAAAATAGGAGAGGAAAAGCAAAAATTTTTGAGGGCTTTCACTCAAGGGGAGTTCGGCTTTAGTGAGGTTCAACCAAGGGAAACCAAAAATTTTTGGTACCCATTTTTGGAGGTGCAGCCGTGGGTAAGGAATCAAGGGGGAGAAGGAGAAAACTTTGACCAAAACCTAACTTTGGTCTAGGTAAACCCTTGAACCCTAACTCTTCAATTTTGAGTTCAATTTTGAAGTTAATTTGTGGTTCAATTTGGTTGTAAGGACATAAGTCCACTTTCCATTTTCTTGCCCTAAGTTTGGTGTATGTACTTGATTTGTAGATCTAGGGTATATGGCTTGATATCTTGCTTAATTTGGTGCTTGTTTGTGCTTGTTGATTGATGGATTTTCATGCTAGATACTTAGGTTGTGTGTCCCCTATTTTGGTTCCAAAAATCTGCCCTAGGCAGTGGGTAGGTGGCTGCTAGTAGGTGTGTGTGTGAATGATGGTTGTTGAATGTATGCTAAAATGTAGAACCATGCAACCTAGGTTTAAAGTTCTCGGATTTTGGTTTGCATGGATTCATTTGAGCGACTCATGGGTTCATGAGGGATGTTAGAAGTGCTGTGTGTTTGATATGTAGGCTCCCGAAGTGGTCGGTCGAGTTAGATTCACGAAATAGGACGTAAAACGGATTAACCAACCGAAACTGCCAATTCGGATTCGAAACTGGCCAGTTTCGGGAAAGTGAAAATTTAAGGCCTTTAGAGGCCGAACTGGGTAAAACTCGAAACACGAAAGTTTCTCAGAACGATTTTTCCTAGGGGAACGTGAGCAGAATCTCAAAATGAGGCTCCAATGGCCTCCATTTTTATGAAAACCCGTGGCTGGTCTGCCCAGACCCAGTTTTGAGGATCAGCCAGTTTCAAACAAAAACTGACGCAAATGCAAGCAGAATTAGATTTTTCACAAAACATGAAAGTTTTAGCATTTTTCGAGAGCTACAACTTTTGTGAAGACAAGTTTTTCAAATTCCGAACGAATTTTTAAACTGACATTGTTTTATGAAGAGTGTGCAGGGAACCGAAAATTCCTGCACATGAGTTTTTACAAAAGTTTTCAAAAAACTGTATTTTGTTTAAAACTGTTGTTTTCAATTAAGAAAACTGTTCCAATGGCAGTTTTCGACCTTAAACAACTTTTATAAAGATTCATTTCAAATGTCGGAATTTTAACAAAAAGTTTAAAGGATTTTAAAGTTAAATTTCTCCAAGTAGCAAAAGGATAAGAAAATGGAGTTTTTAAGATAAAATTGGTAATCAAGCCGATGACGGATGGTAGCCGGGAATAGTACTCGAGTTACCGGGCTTAGCCCCAAAGCCCAAAACTGACCCTAAAGGGTTGACCACTAGTTGACCAAATGTTAGCTATGGTTAACCCAACACTTAACTAAGTGAAACCTTAAGGGTTATCCAATGTAACCCTAAGGATTTCCAAGAGCATAAAAATGGGCCAAGAGAAGAGGGTTAATGAAATTAACCCGATAATTTATGTTATCCGAATAGAGCCCAAGGTTTTGAGAAAACCAAGTAATATGTCAAGGGCCTAGTCCAAGAGGTTATCCAACGTAGCCTCTTAAGGAATAATCGAAATTCGATTGTTCTTAATCGATAGGAAGGCTATTTGGGACTAAGTAAGATATCAGATAACGGGGACATACAACTAGGATTTAGTAGGCATGTTGGTAGGAAGCCAACATTGCACAATGAGAATTAAATTCTCACCTATGTCCTTATTTAAGCAGGAAAAGGCCTGCAGCTGTACTCTGTGGAAGGACAGCATCAAACTAGACATAGGGAAAGAGGTACTTACCCAAGTATGTTAGATGTATACTAGGGGTGTATACAATTATATGCTTTATGCTGCTATGTGCTATGCTATCTGCCATGTTATATGTGAAGTGTATGCCATGATTTAATGTTGCTATGATGTATGAAAGGTAAGAAAGCATATTAAGATAATGATGTTAGTATGAATTAAGATTATGTGACATCACGATGTATGCTCACTAAATCTTATAAGACTGATAAGCTTAAGAAAAAGATAAGGAAAGAAAGAAAGAAGGCAAGCAAGCTTGCCAGTGTCGTACCACCCGTCCGAGGTCGGGTAGGACTATGGTTTGAGTTGGACTGGGCTGGCCGCCCCAACCACTCCATAGTTGCGCGCCGGGTACGAACACTAAAGTAAGGGCCCCAAAGAAAGATAAGAACAAGTAAAGAAAGTAAAATGCGAGCATAACTGGACCATGCATATGTTAGGCATTGTTAGGTTATTCTATGATGAATAATGATATGAGTTAGTATGCGATGCTAGGTTATGTTAGATTGTGTATGATGAGATTAATTGTATGTCGCGGATAAGACAGTTGTACTTGCTGAGCGAAAGCTCACTGTCTTACGTCTATGCTGTAGGTAAGCAGCCTATTAGCAATGCATGATGCAAGATGGCTGAGCGTGGCGGGGCGCACTGTGAAATCGTGGGACGACAAGCCACTACGCGTTTTGCTTCTAAGTATTTATATTGTGTGGAACACTTTTAATTAAGACATATTTTATAAGTTGTATGCTTTTAAATATAGTATAAAAAAAAATTTCCGCTGTGTTTTGCTATATAAGTAAGTAAGATGTAAGTATGCAAGTAAGGTAACGGCCTGTGCTAGGCGGGTCGTTACATTTTTTTCATTTTAATCTTTTTTTTTTTCCATGTTAGTCCTTCTATTGGTTTTTTCTTAAGTTTTTTGCCTAATTTTTAAACGTGCCTTATTAAATTACTTATTTTAATTTTCTCCTATTCAAGTAAATTTTCTCAAATATGTCTAACTCATCAAGATTAATATAAACTTTCAACTAGTATTTAAAAACGATTTGAAAATACAGATGTCAAAAAAATTACTGACCCGTGCATAAACGGCTTGAAAAAAAGACAGTACGATTCATTTATAGGAACACCGGCAAGAATTATCACAGAAAATTTTTTTCCTTCATAATCAAAAGAATTAATGGGAGTGCTGTTTTAGTTTAGTATCGATAGGTCAAATATTCTCACAAAAAAAAAAGTCAAATATTTTTACCATTTATGTTGAAAACCATCCTCTTATGCTCTTCTTAAAAAATTTGAGAATTGTAGGTTTGTTTGTTTGTTTGTTTTTTTTTTTTTCTAAAATTCACAAAGTCCAAGAAAATATAAAATTTTACGGTGGGGTATGTGGGATGAGTAATTTTTAAAATGCTTTTATTTTTAAAAATTATTATATTAACATATAGCTTGGTAATAAAACAAGTTAATTATTAAAAGATGTGGAAAAAGTAAATTGGTGATGATATAAAAAAGAGTTTGGAGAGTTAAGAGAATTATGTCAATAAAACCAACCTTATATAAATACATATTCTTTTCGTTTTTAAGAATTACAATTCGCACCATATATATACAATTTGATTTCTTTCCCATTTCAACAGTTAAATCATCAAGAAAGCTAATTTAATGTAATACATTTATCCTTTAATTATTCTGAAGAATTAACATTTCAATTATTACATATAACTGTTAAGCGATATGATTTAATCTTAAATAGGTTAATCTATTAAAAGAACTAGCTAACTAAAGCCCCTTTAAACTCGTTCTTAGTTTCACGTATAAGTAACATAGGAATTTTGTTCACACACACCTATTCTAGACAAGGGCAAAAAATCCTTACAACTATTGAAATGATCATTAACACTAGGAGGGGAAGTGCTATTTAGATACACAATTAAATGTTAAAATGTACTTCATAATGGTAAACACTTGTAAATCCAATTTGATTTCACTATTTGACCCTAATTTTTTTTTTATTACGGATCTTATTCTGATTTTTTTTTTCTTTTCAAAAAACTCCATGTCAGATAAGGCTAACGAGTTAAAGGTGAATTTCACTATATGCTGCGTTAAATGAAAAATCAAGTTGTAATAGATGAAAATAGAATATTGGTTAATCTTTCTAAAACAATTAAAAACATGAACGGTTACTCAGGTCGGATCTGTACATGTTTTCGTGACCATAAGAAAAATCTCAAAGGGACCTTTTTAAAAAAAATTATATTTGATTAGAAACCCTATCGGTAGAGCTTATTTTATAAACCGTTCAATGAATTTCAATTGTTGAAATGTTATTTGTGTATGATAATTGTGATGCACTTAACTCATAGTATTATAGCCTAATAAATTAAAAAAAAACGTCAAAAACATAAAATAAAATAAAATAAACCCAACGTTCCACCACTGCCCCCTTTTCCCCCGTTGGCCCCCAACCTACGAAACCACCCCTTGCTCCTAACCTCCAACAAAAACCAACCACCTCTTAGTGCCAGATCCGCGGGCCCATGCACCCCTGCAGTCACCCCCTTCTTGTAACGCCCCGACCACCCACGTAGGGCCGACCACGCGAACGGGGGCCGTTACATTACTTACTTGACTTAACTTAACTTAGTTTCTAAATCTAAAACTTAGACTAATCGGGAAAATTTCAGAATAAATTTTTTTTTCTCTTGAAACTTCATTTAAAAATCGTAACTTGAAATCATTACACACATACATAAACTTGTGCATATGGGTAAACTTTATCATGAATACCCATTATTTGTCATGCCGATTGTAAGGTCCCATAATAACCTTTAAACTGGACTTTAAACATTACATACATAACGTAACTTGATACTTAAACATACATGTAACACTTCATACTCAAAGATTTTGCGAAAAAACTGCATAGTGATATCCCACACCACCCTTCACTTGCTGTATCGTCTCCATAGCCCACCAGGTGAAGCTGTAGGCCTTTTATCTTTACCTACAGTATGGAATATACTGATGAGCTTTCGCCCGGCAAGTACAAACATGATCTCACAAAAACACAATACATGTCAAATATCATATAATATATGCATGAACCATTTATGTTCATTTATGAATCTTTTATGATCAGTTATTAACTTAAACTTATTATCTTTCTTTAACATGTGGGCCCCTTGTGTACGTACCAGATGTGCGCTCTTCAGATAAAGTTAGGGTTTATAAGGTCCCTAACAATTCTGGGAATCATCAACTTAAACTTGAACACGAATAACCCTCCACCTGATGAGAGGTTGGTACGACACCTTACTTATGTGTTCTTACCATGTGGTTTAACATTAGTGAACATGCCTTATGATGTCACTATATCATATCATATACATACACATGACATATTTTAACATAACATGACATTCTTGTAAACATGGCATTTTTGAAAACATAGCATTCTTGAAAACATGGCATACTTAAAAACATGGCATCTTTGAAAACATGGCATCTTTAAAAACATGGCATCTTTGAAAACATGGCATACTTGACATAGCATAGCATACATGAAAAACATATCATAGCATACTTAAAATAGATTACTATTTTCCATACCGCAGGTGAGGTTTGTACTTACCTGAGGTCCTATGCTCTTCACTTAAGGTTTCCACATGGTACCTCAACAAGTTCCTACTCCTGTTTCAATCAAGGTGTAAGATAAGATTATCCTATCTTACCCTAAAACATTACATATGATGTTGGTATCCTAACCAACATCCATGAGTAACCCTGGTCATATGTCCCCCCTACATGCCTTATAATAACTTGTTTGGTTACTTAAAGTAACCTTGGGTACCGGGCCCAAACACATAGGTAGGGTTAGGTTACCATTCTTAATCTTGGGCATAAACCTTAACCTTCTTAATCCATAACCCATTGGGTTATCTTGAGTAACCCTAAGTCAACCCAAGTCAACATTTTTGTCAATTAAGGTCAACATACTATGGGTCATACTTGGGCTTTGAGCTTGGCCTAGTAACTCAGATCTTACTTCCGGTTACCACCCGAAATCGTCTTGTTTACTAAACTTTGGCTTAAAAATCCAATTTCCTTTGTTTTTGGAAAAATTTGGTAATTTAAATCCAAAAACCTTAAAAATTCGTGGCTCTGGAAGTGGGATCTTATAAAAATCATTAAATGCTGAAAACTGCCATTTAAACAGCTTTCACAGTCAAAACATTGAGATCGGTGAAAATACAGTTTTTTTTTTTTCTGAATTGTTTTAGCAAATCCTGTGCAGGATTTTCCTGTTTCCTGCACCCTTTTTGGAAATCCGTATCAATTCAAAATCCAATTTGAATTTGAAAAAGTTGTCTTCACGAAAGTTCTAGCTCTCAAAAATCTTAAAACTTTTGTGTTTTACGAAAAATTTAATTTAGACGCTAACTATTCATTTGCTTGATTGAATCCACCTGACCGTGCATGAAACCTGGGCACGGTTAGGCTCGCATTTTCGTAAAAGTTGAGGCCGTTGGAGTCTTATTTTGAAAAACTGTCTGCGCTGCCCTGTAGGAAAAACACTTCCCTACAACTTTCATGTTTTACGTTTTCCCAAATTCGGCCTCTAAAGGCCTCAAATTTCACTTTCCAGAAAACTGGCCAGTTTATACCCGAACTGGCAGTTTTCAATCTTAATTTCGTTTTACGTCCTATTGCGCGAAATCTAACTCAACCGAACACGTGGTAGCCTAGATCGGAAGTATGCAGCGTTTTCTAACGTCCCACTCTAACATTCATGCAGTCCCATCGTGTCCATGCAGCCCATTAACCAATTTGCCCTAACCTAAGGTTGCATGGTTCTAGTTTGCATCACACAAATCCATACATTTAAACTTTGTTCTAGCAACCTATCATACCATTCTAGAACATGCTCAAACATTTTTAGGGGACATACAACACATCAAGCATCTAGCATGCAATCCTAACATTCAAATAAGCATAAGCATAAAGCAATTAAAGCTAATAAATCAAACCACCCTTAATACATAATCAAGCACCATACCAAACTAATCTAGGGCATAAAATAACTTGAGCTTATGCTCTTACATTTTTCAACTTGAAATACAAATAAATTTCAAATTGAAAGCTTAATTGAAAATGTTAGGGCTAAAGGAAAATACCTTGGTTCAAGACAAGGGTTTGGCTAGGGTTTGGGCACAAAAGTTCTTCCTTCCTCCTAGGCCACCACAACCGGTTCCCCTCCAATGGGGTTCCAAAATTTCAGTCACTTCCTTGGTTCTCACCCAAAAATCCGGTCACTAGCCTAGATCCAATCTTTCCTCACTTTTCTCTTTTTTTTTTGGTCCTATGGGTTTTGGGTTCTAGAGGAAAAAGTGTGAAAAATCATTTTGGCATGGTTTTGGGGAGTTTTCCCATTTTTTTGAGCTGAAAATCCGCCCCCCTTGCCCTATTTATAGCTGAAAATTAAATAATTTTTTGGATTTATTTTTATTCCCAAAATTGCATTTTGACCCCTAATGAAAAAATATTTGCATTTATGCCCTCCAAGTGTCATGTGGCCGGTTATCCCCTTGCTCTCCAAGCAAATGATGACATCATCATGCTTACCTCATCATGCTTACATCACCTATTTTTTAAATTTTGCATTTTAGCCCTAAAGATAAAATCTTTGCATTTTCACCCCCTTAGGTGGCCGGTCATTATCTTGCTCTCCAAGGCAAGTTCTTGCATCATTATGACATCATCTTGATGACATCACCTTGCTTACATCACCCATTTTTCTAAAATTGCATTTTAGTTCCTAAGGACAGAATCATTGCATTTCACCCCCTAAGTGGCCGACCAACTCACGCAATTCTAGAGGTTTCCAATTTTTCTTTCCATCCTTTATTTAATCAATTATGATGTCATAAATCCATGGGGAGGTGATGTCATCCTTCTAAAGCCTTGTTTGACTTTTTTCTTAATTTGCTGTCCAATTTTAAGCTAACACAGATATTTCCAATACTGTTATCACTTATACACAGTATTTTTATATGCACTGCAGTCCAAAATTTATCTGTGTAAAATCGGACTGTATAAAAATTTTTCTATTTCTTGGAACCTTTTTGCCCTTTATTCCTAACTTGGTGTGCTTGATTTTTCTATGGTGGTTTTGAATTAATTTTTTTTTTATTTTTTTTTTTTTTTTTTCAAAAAAAAAATAAAAAAAAAAAATTTGAGTGGTTTTGATTAAACTAAATCTTCTTATCTTGTCTATAATGATGGTTTTTCACAGTATATTTTTATACTGCTTATCATATCACAGTACCGTCATGCCTTTGACCTCTATGGTCAACCTTTGACTTTTTGGTCAACTTTGACTTTTTCAGTCAAACTTCGGCCAACATAAAATCATGAATTTTTGTGATGCCTTTATCATAAAAAGCCCTATGCATGACTAAGTAACTATTTATTGAGTCTCATAACTAATTAAATGAAAACTCAAATATTTATTGATAAAATTATGAATTTCACGTTGACATTCATAATTTTCCATGAAATAACACATAAACACTTAATATGGACTTCAATTTCTTCAAATCATGAGTCCGTGAAAATTCCGGGTGTTACATCCTACCCTCCTTAAAAGATTTTCATCCTCGAAAATTCGGACAATTCTAAGTGGCTTTTCTTAAAACCCACTATCAATTCATAATGGTTCGTTCATGTTCCCATTTTAATATATTAATGGGATCATATCTCTTATACAGAACCATAATCTTACTTCTATATCCTCATACTTTCATACCTTTATCATATCTTCATACTTATCATCATACTTTCATCATACTTTCATCATTTTATATTGCATCACAAGAACTATTTTCATAAAATTTCTTAGCAAGTATATAACTTGCCATATTTGAAAAGCATATTATATTATATAGCTTTTTCATACTTGAAAAATGTATCGTATCTTATATTTAATATACTTTTCTTTAACTTTAATTGAGGGTTCAGCGAATATTGAAAATATTTTTCTTTCAATTTAGCTAAAGCTGAGGACCCTCTGGTACAATGATAATCTTGTGCTATTAGAACCCTTTTCTTTTTATGATGGTCCCTTTCTTGGAACTCGTCCCTTTCTCAAACTCATCCCTCAAGGATTCGGCCTAAGGCCCCTATTTTGGAACTGTATTCCTCAAGGTTTTCGGCCCTTTACATAACAAACATGACTTGGTTCTAATACGCATAAGATCAAGCACCATACATGAAAATAACTTCTTTGAATCTTTTCCATATTATTCATGGAAAACAATAATAATAATATTATTGAAAACATATTACTGTTTGAGTGATGCAATAGAATACATACTTGATTCAACTAGCTACTTGTTAGCCAGGAGAAACTTCTCTTTTTGCCTTTAGCATTTTCTTTAAAGCATAATGGCATAATCTTAGCTCTAGGGAATATCTAAAACTTCCCATCATAACATAATTTTCATCTCTTAAAAGATTGTATATAGTCGATCTTAGTGAAACCATTATATGTCTACTCTAAGGTTGTTGTCAATCTCAACCTTATTAACTTCATCATCGTTCTTATGATATACCAAATTCCTGTTGGCAACATCTAACTCATATTGGCACATGCTTATTTGCTATTCCCAAATTAAGATATTATCCACCTTTTTCCCATATCTACTATTATTCTTATGGGGCAAAAATTCCAAAATTAGGAAACTTAACTTCATGGTGTCAATCTAATTCCTTAAAAGGAAAAATTCCTTGTCATCACTATATCTGAGGTAAGGTGATAGGCTATATGCTCTTGAAGCCCATTCCTTTCTTATTGCTATTATAGCAATTATAACTTAGCTTCTACAATTGCAAGATTAGGCTCTTACAAAAATTTGGTTCGTTCGTATGCACGGCGAACCATCTTTTATTTCTAGTTTCTAATTCCTCACATTTCTATACCCATCCTTTCATCCATATCTTATCATGTCCTATCATGGAAACATCATAACTTATCGTGATCTTCTTCATATTATATCATAAGTTTATCCCTCTTACGTTCCCATCATGGTAATTTCTAGGATCATGAAAATACATATGTATGGCATATGCGATCCCATAAAATCAAAAATATTACGGGTATCATTTCCCGTGCAATCATTAATGAGGTAAACTCATTACATAAATAAAATATTGATTAATTCTAATTAAACGAAAATAATTTAACTTACTTGGGCTGTTGCGGAAACGATGTGAAGCGAAGTGAAGTAGGCTAGCAGTATACCACTCTGATACCACATTTGTAACGCCCCGACCACCCACGTAGGGCGGACCACGCGAATGGGGGCCATTACATTACTTACTTGACTTAACTTAACTTAGTTTCTAAATCTAATACTTAGACAAATCGGGAAAATTTCAGAATAAATTTTTTTTTTCTCTTGAAACTTCATTTTAAAATCGTAACTTGAAATCATTACATACATACATAAACTTGTGCATATGGGTAAACTTTATCATGAGTACCCATTACTTGTCATGCCGATTGTAAGGTCCCATAATAACCTTTAAACTGGACTTTAAACATTACATACATAACGTAATTTGATACTTAAACATACATGTAACACTTCATACTCAAAGATTTTGCGAAAAAACTGCGTAGTGATATCCCACACCGCCCTTCACTTGCTGTATCGTCTCCATAGCCCACCAGGTGAAGCTGCAGGCCTTTTATCTTTGCCTACAGTATGGAATATACTGATGAGCTTTCGCCCGGCAAGTACAGACATGATCTCACAAAAACACAATACATGTCAAATATCATATAATATATGCATGAACCATTTATGTTTATTTACGAATCTTTAATGATCAGTTATTAACTTGAACTTATTATCTTTCTTTAATATGTGGGCCCTTTGTGTACGTACCATATGCACGCTCTTCAGATAAAGTTAGGGTTTGCAAGGTCCCTAACAATTCTGGCAATCATAAACTTAAACTTGAATATGAATAACACTCCACCTGATGGGAGGTTGGTACGACACCTTACTTGTGTGTTCTTACCATGTGGCTTAACATTAGTGAACATGCCTTATGATGTCACTATATCATATCCTATACATACACATGGCATATTTTAACATAACATGACACATCTTGAAAACATGACGTTCTTGTAAACATGGCATTTTTGAAAACATGACATTCTTGAAAACATGGTATACTTAAAAACATGGTATACTTGACATAGCATAGCATACATGAAAAACATATCATAGTTTCACGACCCTACAAGCCACCCTAAGACCCACGCGGAGTCCGACCGCGCGAACCTGGAGCGTTCGGTCCGTGACATTAACTTAACTTACTTACTTGGTTGAAAAATTAAAGTTACCCAATTTCTAGAGTAAATTTTTTTTTCTTCTTTTCTAAAAATCGTTAACTGAAAACATCTTTTGCGGAAATCATAAAACTTTAACACAAGTTAAACTGAACTTAAAAACTGTTTCTCTTTTATAAAACCTTAACTGATTCTGATGTACTCACAGAGTACTGAGCTTTCACCTGAGTGGAAAGCTCCATACATACATAACTGAACTTAAACATACATGCATACATACTGGAATATAATGAAAACACATTTTCATTTAAACGCACTTCGGAAATCCCGTAGTAGTCCATACCCACGTTTCACATTCTGTTGCGCCATCTATCCACAGCTTGTATCAGGTATCACCGGTAGGTAGCTTACCTACAGCATGAACGTAAGCAATGAGCTAAAAAGCTCAGTAAGCACAACGTCCTATCCGCATGCAACTAATGCACAACAACGTGAACCAATTACGATTTATTATTAAAAATCATTTGTGGTCTTTCTACTGATCTTATCTTATCTTGTTACTATAACATGTGTGTATGTACTTAGGTATGTAACCATGGAGTGATTGAAGGTGGTCTGTCCAAACCAACTCAAACCATGAAACACAAAGTTTAACATGGAGTAGTGGAGGCAGCTCTTCCCTATCAAGTCAAACCATGGAACACGCCGTTTTAAACTTACCACAAAGGCAAGTTAGTACAACACAACATGTCCTACTTGACTTATCTCTTACTTACCATGTGACTTATTTTTGGTGGACATGCTTCGTGATGTCACAAAACTTAACATAAAACATACTACATGCTTGACATAACATATACATACTACAGAACATGACATACATACATAACATGACATACATAAACATACTACATGACATACATACATAACATGACATACATGAACATACATAGCATACTACTTAACTTAACATATCATACTGCATAACAACATGACTCATGAAATCCTATTCATGATTTCTAAACACAACTTATGCAAACAAACATATTCATGCTGTAGGCGGAATTGTACTTACCTTTCCATCTGACATCATGCTTGACTGTCCCTTCCTAGTGCTGTTCCACTCCTGGTACAGCTGCAGGTTCTGCCTGCTTGACAAGGACATAATCTACTTAATCCTCGTGAAAAATGCAGGTAATCTAACCAAACTGTTTACATGATTTTGGTTGTATGTCCCTTAAGTGCAAAACATCTAATTTGGTTACCAACGGTAACCTGGCGTGCTAAGCCAACTAACCTCTAAGGGTCGAATAACTTAATCCGAAACTATCGGGTCATATCTGATATCCCTTTAGTTGAGCTATCGGTATCCGTTAGGGTCACTTTGGATAACCCGTGAGGATAAACTAACTTAAAGCTATTAGTTAACCAAAAGTCAACAAAAGTCAACCTTGGTCAACCATGGTCAACTATGGTTAACCCTCTCGGGTCAACCTCTCGGGTCTCGGGCTTGACCCGGTAACTCGGGCATAACCCCCGGTTACCATTCTTGAACTAACGTGGGCTATAAACTTTGCTTAAAAATCTTATTTCCTTACTTGGAAAACACTTAGGGAAAAAATCCCAAAATTTCACATTTCTTGTAAAAATCCTTAACTTAGTTCATAAAATCCAAACTCTTGAATTTATGGGTCGTAAAATCATTTTAGGTTGAAAACCGTCTTTGGAACGATTTTCGTAGTCAAAATGCTTGTTTAAGGTTGAAAAACCAATTTTCTAAAATCACTTGTTAAGTTTGTGGTGCAGGGATTTCGGATTCCCTAAGCACCCTTCATAAAATAATTTTTATCTTAAAATCGGTTCGTGATCTGAAAAAGTTTCTTCACGAAAGTTCTAGCTCTCGAAAAATGCTAAAACTTTCGTGTTTTACAAAACTCCTAATTCGGCCTAGAAACGTACCAGTTTCGAGTTGAAACTGGCTGACCCCTGGGAATGGGTCTGGGGACGTAAAAGGTTGAGCCATGGGTTTTGTCATTTTTGAAGGCCTTTGGAGCCTTATTTTGAAAAACGGCTCGCGCATCCCCCTAGAAAAAGTTGTTTTGGACAACTTTCGCGTTTTACGTTTTCCCAAATTCGGCCTCTAGAGGCCTGTTATTTTTTTGTTTACGAAAACTGGGTAGGCTTGAAACCGAACCTGCCAGTTTTCGTGTTACTTGATTTTACGCGTCCTACTTCGCGGGATCTAACTCAACCGATCACTCGGGAGCCTAATTCAATCACATGCAACGTTAACTAACGTCCCACATGCTTTGAACATGTCACCCCACGTGGTCATGCAAACCAATCCGGAACTTACTAACCTAGGTTTGCACACTTGTCTAGGGTTTGAATCTCATGCACATAACCGAAACAAACCACAACCGAAATAAAATCTAACACCCTAGCATAAGAGCATACTTGGCTGCACCAATAATAGGGACATAACCAACCAATTTTTCATGCAAACCATGCACACAAGCAAGCATAAAACATAGCACAAAATCAGAAAATCATGCAAAGCTAAACTAACTTGCTACACACCCTAATCAAGTCTCACACCCTAGCAAGGCATCACATACAAACCGAGCTTATGCCCTTACAAGCTTGCATGAAAATACACCATAAATCTCTCAATTAAAAGCTTGAACCAAAGCTTAGAGTTAGGGTTTATACCTCAAACAATTTTCGGAATTGGTTCCACCCATGGGAGCCGAACTCCTAGCTCCCCCTTGGCTGCCTCTTTGCAGCCGAAACCTTCACCAAACAAGCTCCAAATTTCCAGCCATGCACACACACACATAACCATAAATTTCCATTCAAATCTTGTGGAAAAAAAACTTAGGGTTTAAGAGGTTTTACCATGACTTACTCTAAGGTTTGGTTAGGGCTTAGGATCCAAAAATCCTCTTCCTTTTTGGCTGCTCTTGCTCACTGTTTTGGCTCCCAAATGCCCCCAAAAATTTTCACCAACTAGGGTGACCTCTTGCAGCCATGGCCGAACCTTCATGTAGCCCAAACCCATGAAATTTCTCCTCAAATTCCCTGCACTCCCTTGGCCGAAAATCAGCCACCACCATGCACCAAAAACTCACCCTTGGCTCATGGTTGCTTCCTCCTTTCTCCATGCTCGGCACACCATGGCTTTGGCTGAAAAATTTTCTTCACTTTCTCCTCTCCTCCATGCATGGCTGCAGCTCACCAATTCTGGAAAAATTCCAGATTTTTAGCTTGATTCTCCATGCTCCAAACCGAGCACCCATGGTGGCTCACATGAAAATTTTTTTTTCCAACTTTGGCTTGCTCTTTCTCTTGCTCTCCCTCTCTCGGATTTTCTGGACCAAAATGGCCAGAACCCAGCTGCTTTTCCTCTTTTTTTTTTCTGCAGTAAATGGTCTATTTATAGACCTCTTTGGCAACTTTTGAAAATTAGATTTTGGCCCCAACATTTTCAACTTCTCTTGCTTTTTCCCCCAATGGAGGCCGGCTGTGGACAGCTCATTGGCAGCTGGCTTGGCTGATGGAAGGGCTGAGGTCATGGCTGATGTCACGGCTCTCCTCACAATTTTTCAAAAATTGCATTTTTGCCCCCCGAAAATGAAAATTCTTGCAAAAATGCCCTCTAGGTGTCCGATTGTTCTAAAAATCAACACACCCATCCTATTTCATGATATTATCATCTTGGTAACTTCATACGCTCATTTCGTCAATTTTCCAAAATTTACACTTTTGCCCTCAAAAGTGAAATTTTTGCATTTATGCCCCTAAATTCCATAAATGGCCATAATGCTTACTTTTCCATCGAATATCATTCTTTTCATGATTTTATGTGATTTTCTTCCATTAAAATCACATATTTTCAAAATTTACATTTTTACCCCGAAAGACAAAATCTTTGCATTTTCACCCCCGAAAGTGGCTATTTCTTAGTTTCTTCTTGCATAGCAAGTTATTCCCTTATTGTGACATCATCTAACGACGCCACTTTGCTTACTTCACATATTTTTCAAAATTTACATTTTTGCCCCCAAAAATGAAAATTTTGACATTTTTGCCCTTTGACTTGGATTAGTCCTCTTGGGTGATCTCTTATTTAAAAATGTCATTCTGGCCTTAACTAATGCTAGGGATGCTTGATTTCTAGGGTGTTTCTTATTTTCTACTGTCTATTTGGGCTATCCCGCCCATACTGACATATTTTACAGTATTTTCGCATACTGCATCACTTTTCACTCTCGAGTCAACTGTTGACCACTTTTGGTCAAACTTTGACTTTTTTTGTCAAAGTTGACTTTTTCGGTCAAACTTTGACTTTTTCGGGAAAACGTTCCTTTTCGCCCCTTTCAACCTGAAAAGGCATTTTCTAACCTTAAAAATCTATTCTGAGTCTTATTGAGCCATAAGACTCCGTAAAATGTGTGAAAAACTCTTAACTGAGTTTTTCCGTAAACATGTCACATATGCTCATAATTCCTTTAAAAGAGGAAAAATGGCAATCATGAAATTTACAGGTATCACATTCTACCCTCCTTATAAAATTTTCGTCCTCGAAAATTCTGCTACTGCTAGGTGATTTTTCTTCAAAATACACCATAAGTCCATAATGGTTCGTTCGTATTCCCATTTTAACCTTTAATGGGATCTTATCTCTTATACAGAACCATAATCTTACTTGCATATCTTCATGCTTATCATACTTATCATGCTTACTTGCTAACATACTATCATACTGTCCTTTCCTACTGCATCACAAGAACTATCTACGTAAAAAGTTGGACAAGTATATCAAATATCTTGTCGCACTTTGAAAACATAACTCATACTTACTTGTTCTTATTTGAAAAACTTACTGTAAAATCGTTTTCACTCTTGGAAAACATATCGTATCGTACTTTAATACTCTTTCTGAAGTATAATTTCTCTCTTGAAACTTGATCCTATGCTACTAGAACCCTTTTATTCTGCATGAAGGCTCCCCTTTCTTGGATTCGTCCTCAAGGTTTATGGCCTTTGGTGTGACAACCCCTATCTTGGAATTTCTTCCTCAAGGATTTGGTCGTCTTTCTAACGTGAAGGGGTTCCATTAACATAAGATCATAGCTTAATCATTTCTGCTAAAAATATTGTCTTTGAAACTTTTCAAAGTTTATTCTAGAAAAATTCATAATATTGTTCGAGTGATGCGTTGGAAGGCATACTAAAATATCCAACTACTACTAGGATAAAAGAAACTTTTCCGCTTGCTTCAAACTTTTCCCTCACAACACAAGGGCATAAATCTTAATTCTTAGGAATATCTATACTCCTCATAGTCTCATAATCTCCCTTAACCGGGAATCAATCTTATTTCTTATTGCTATTCTAGCACTTATCCTTGCAACTTGGGCAAAACAATTGTAAGATAAACTTCTACTAAATTTGGTTCCGTCGCACCCACGACAAACCAATTTCTAGTTTCTACTTCTATCACTCATACCCTTATCTTGTCTTAACATATCTTACTAGAGATTTCTCGCAATCTCTTCATATCATGTCATAAAAATAGCGTCTCCACCACGCTTCCGCTGTGCAACTCTGACCTGTTGGCAGTGCTGATTTATGAAATCTGCTGGGTAAGCATATTAACTGCTACATATCTGATCTGACTGTTTTGAGGCGTCACCTCGTCTGGTCGTTGACTGACAACGTAACTTAGCTGAAAAATGCGTCATTGCAGCGCGTAATTGGATAAGACTATCCTTCTTGGAAAACTATTGCTCTGGTGCTGTCGAAGATGCGGAGCTGCTCCTCCATTCCTTGGAATGTCGACGAAGCCTTGCTGCTCCTTTCCGATCCTTAATAAATCTAACCTGGGTTTAAAACCAGGTACATGTCTTTATGCTAACCTTACAAAACACAGAGTAAGAAAACAACTTACAATGTTGTGGCGCTGGCGGCAGAATTGTGAAACGGGATGGCAGAAAAACTTTTTGCTCTAATACAAAAACCCTTTGCTCTGATACCACCTCTGTCACGACCCTACTAGCCACCCTAAGACCCACGCAGAGTCCGACCGCGCGAACCTGGAGCGTTCGGTCCGTGACATTAACTTAACTTACTTACTTGGTTGAAAAATTAAAGTTACCCAATTTCTAGAGTAAATTTTTTTTTCTTCTTTTCTAAAAATCGTTAACTGAAAACATCTTTTGCGGAAATCATAAAACTTTAACACAAGTTAAACTGAACTTAAAAACTGTTTCTCTTTTATAAAACCTTAACTGATTCTGATGTACTCACAGAGTACTGAGCTTTCACCTGAGTGGAAAGCTCCATACATACATAACTGAACTTAAACATACATGCATACATACTGGAATATAATGAAAACACATTTTCATTTAAATGCACTTCGGAAATTCCGTAGTAGTCCATACCCACGTTTCACATTCTGTTGCGCCATCTATCCACAGCTTGTATCAGGTATCACCGGTAGGTAGCTTACCTACAGCATGAACGTAAGCAATGAGCTAAAAAGCTCAGTAAGCACAACGTCCTATCCGCATGCAACTAATGCACAACAACGTGAACCGATTACGATTTATTATTAAAAATCATTTGTGGTCTTTCTACTGATCTTATCTTATCTTGTTACTATAACATGTGTGTATGTACTTAGGTATGTAACCATGGAGTGATTGAAGGTGGTCTGTCCAAACCAACTCAAACCATGAAACACAAAGTTTAACATGGAGTAGTGGAGGCAGCCCTTCCCTATCAAGTCAAACCATGGAATACGCCGTTTTAAACTTACCACAAAGGCAAGTTAGTACAACACAACATGTCCTACTTGACTTATCTCTTACTTACCATGTGACTTATTTTTGGTGGACATGCTTCGTGATGTCACAAAACTTAACATAAAACATACTACATGCTTGACATAACATATACATACTACATAACATGACATACATAAACATACTACATGACATACATACATAACATGACATACATGAACATACATAGCATACTACTTAACTTAACATATCATACTGCATAACAACATGACTCATGAAATCCTATTCATGATTTCTAAACACAACTTATGCAAACAAACATGTTCATGCTGTAGGCGGAATTGTACTTACCTTTCCGTCTGACATCATGCTTGACTGTCCCTTCCTAGTGCTGTTCCACTCCTGGTACAGCTGCAGGTTCTGCCTACTTGACAAGGACATAATCTACTTAATCCTCGTGAAAAATGCAGGTAATCTAACCAAACTGTTTACATGATTTTGGTTGTATGTCCCTTAAGTGCAAAACATCTAATTTGGTTACCAACGGTAACCTGGCGTGCTAAGCCAACTAACCTCTAAGGGTCGAATAACTTAATCCGAAACTATCGGGTCATATCTGATATCCCTTTAGTTGAGCTATCGGTATCTGTTAGGGTCACTTTGGATAACCCGTGAGGATAAACTAACTTAAAGCTATTAGTTAACCAAAAGTCAACAAAAGTCAACTTTGGTCAACCATGGTCAACTATGGTCAACCCTCTCGGGTCAACCTCTCGGGTCTCGGGCTTGACCCGGTAACTCGGGCATAACCCCCGGTTACCATTCTTGAACTAACGTGGGCTATAAACTTTGCTTAAAAATCTTATTTCCTTACTTGGAAAACACTTAGGGAATAAATCCCAAAATTTCACATTTCTTGTAAAAATCCTTAACTTAGTTCATAAAATCCAAACTCTTGAATTTATGGGTCGTAAAATCATTTTAGGTTGAAAACCGTCTTTGGAACGATTTTCGTAGTCAAAATGCTTGTTTAAGGTTGAAAAACCAATTTTCTAAAATCACTTGTTAAGTTTGTGGTGCAGGGATTTCGGATTCCCTAAGCACCCTTCATAAAATAATTTTTATCTTAAAATCGGTTCGTGATCTGAAAAAGTTTCTTCACGAAAGTTCTAGCTCTCGAAAAATGCTAAAACTTTCGTGTTTTACAAAACTCCTAATTCGGCCTAGAAACGTACCAGTTTCGAGTTGAAACTGGCTGACCCCTGGGAATGGGTCTGGGGACGTAAAAGGTTGAGCCACGGGTTTTGTCATTTTTGAAGGCCTTTGGAGCCTTATTTTGAAAAACGGCTCGCGCAATCCCCTAGAAAAAGTTGTTTTGGACAACTTTCGTGTTTTACGTTTTCCCAAATTCGGCCTCTAGAGGCCTGTTATTTTTTTGTTTACGAAAACTGGGTAGGCTTGAAACCGAACCTGCCAGTTTTCGTGTTACTTGATTTTACGCGTCCTACTTCGCGGGATCTAACTCAACCGATCACTCGGGAGCCTAATTCAATCACATGCAACGTTAACTAACGTCCCACATGCTTTGGACATGTCACCCCACGTGGTCATGCAAACCAATCCGGAACTTACTAACCTAGGTTTGCACACTTGTCTAGGGTTTGAATCTCATGCACATAACCGAAACAAACCACAACCGAAATAAAATCTAACACCCTAGCATAAGAGCCATACTCGGCTGCACCAATAATAGGGACATAACCAACCAATTTTTCATGCAAACCATGCACACAAGCAAGCATAAAACATAGCACAAAATCAGAAAATCATGCAAAGCTAAACTAACTTGCTACACACCCTAATCAAGTCTCACACCCTAGCAAGGCATCACATACAAACCGAGCTTATGCCCTTACAAGCTTGCATGAAAATACACCATAAATCTCTCAATTAAAAGCTTGAACCAAAGCTTAGGGTTAGGGTTTATACCTCAAACAATTTTCGGAATTGGTTCCACCCATGGGAGCCGAACTCCTAGCTCCCCCTTGGCTGCCTCTTTGCAGCCGAAACCTTCACCAAACAAGTTCCAAATTTCCAGCCATGCACACACACACATAACCATAAATTTCCATTCAAATCTTGTGGAAAAAAAACTTAGGGTTTAAGAGGTTTTACCATGACTTACTCTAGGGTTTGGTTAGGGCTTAGGATCCGAAAATCCTCTTCCTTTTTGGCTGCTCTTGCTCACTGTTTTGGCTCCCAAATGCCCCCAAAAATTTTCACCAACTAGGGTGACCTCTTGCAGCCATGGCCGAACCTTCATGTAGCCCAAACCCATGAAATTTCTCCTCAAATTCCCTGCACTCCCTTGGCCGAAAATCAGCCACCACCATGCACCAAAAACTCACCCTTGGCTCATGGTTGCTTCCTCCTTTCTCCATGCTCGGCACACCATGGCTTTGGCTGAAAAATTTACTCCACTTTCTCCTCTCCTCCATGCATGGCTGCAGCTCACCAATTCTGGAAAAATTCCAGATTTTTAGCTTGATTCTCCATGCTCCAAACCGAGCACCCATGGTGGCTCACATGAAAATTTTTTTTTCCAACTTTGGCTTGCTCTTTCTCTTGCTCTCCCTCTCTCGGATTTTCTGGACCAAAATGGCCAGAACCTAGCTGCTTTTCCTCTTTTTTTTTTTTTCTGCAGTAAATGGTCTATTTATAGACCTCTTTGGCAACTTTTGAAAATTAGATTTTGGGCCCAACATTTTCAACTTCTCTTGCTTTTTCCCCCAATGGAGGCCGGCTGTGGACAGCTCATTGCTGATGTCACGGCTCTCCTCACAATTTTTCAAAAATTACATTTTCGCCCCCCGAAAATGGAAATTCTTGCAAAAATGCCCTCTAGGTGTCCGATTGTTCTAAAAATCAACACACCCATCCTATTTCATGATATTATCATCTTGGTAACTTCATACGCTCATTTCATCAATTTTCCAAAATTTACACTTTTGCCCCCAAAAGTGAAAATTTTTGCATTTATGCCCCTAAATTCCATAAATGGCCATAATGCTTACTTTTCCATCGAATATCATTCTTTTCATGATTTTATGTGATTTTCTTCCATTAAAATCACATATTTTCAAAATTTACATTTTTGCCCCGAAAGACAAAATCTTTGCATTTTCACCCCCGAAAGTGGCTATTTCTTAGTTTCTTCTTGCATAACAAGTTATTCCCTTATTGTGACATCATCTAACGACGTCACTTTGCTTACTTCACATATTTTTCAAAATTTACATTTTTGCCCCCAAAAATGAAAATTTTGACATTTTTGCCCTTTGACTTGGATTAGTCCTCTTGGGTGATCTCTTGTTTAAAAATGCCATTCTGGCCTTAACTAATGCTAGGGATGCTTGATTTCTGGGGTGTTTCTTATTTTCTACTGTCTATTTGGGCTATCCCGCCCATACTGACATATTTTACAGTATTTTCGCATACTGCATCACTTTTCACTCTCGAGTCAACTGTTGACCACTTTTGGTCAAACTTTGACTTTTTTGGTCAAAGTTGACTTTTTCGGTCAAACTTTGACTTTTTCAGGAAAACGTTCCTTTTCGCCCCTTTCAACCTGAAAAGGCGTTTTCTAACCTTAAAAATCTATTCTGAGTCTTATTGAGCCATAAGACTCTGTAAAACGTGTGAAAAACTTTTAACTGAGTTTTTTCGTAAACATGTCACATATGCTCATAATTCCTTTAAAAGAGGAAAAATGACAATCATGAAATTTACAGGTATCACACATAGCATACTTGAAAATAGATTACTATTTTCCATACCGCAGGTGAGGTTTGTACTTACCTGACGTCCTATGCGCTTCACTTAAGGTTTCCACATGGTACCTCCACAAGTTCCTACTCCTGTTTCAATCAAGGTGTAAGATAAGATTATCCTATCTTACCCTAAAACATTACATATGATGTTGGTATCCTAACCAACATCCATGAGTAACCCTAGTCATATGTCCCCCCTACATGCCTTATAATAACTTGTTTGGTTACTTAAAGTAACCTTGGGTACCGGACCCAAACACATAGGTAGGGTTAGGTTACCATTCCTAATCTTGGGCCTAAACCTTAACCTTCTTAATCCATAACCCATTGGGGTATCTTGAGTAACCCTAAGTCAACCCAAGTCAACATTTTTGTCAACTAAGGTCAACATACTATGGGTCATACTTAGGCTTTGAGCTTGGCCTAGTAACTCGGATCTTACTTCTGGTTACCACCCGAAATCGTCTTGTTTACTAAACTTTGGCTTAAAAATCCAATTTCCTTTGTTTTTGGAAAAATTTGGTAATTTAAATCCAAAAACCTTAAAAATTCGTGGCTCTGGAAGTGGGATCTTATAAAAATCATTAAGGGCTGAAAACTGCCATTGGAACAGCTTTCACAGTCAAAACATTGAGATCGGTGAAAATACAGTTTTTTTTTTCTGAATTGTTTTAGCAAATCCTGTGTAGGATTTTCCTGTTTCCTGCATCTTTTTTGGAAATCCGTGTCAGTTTAAAAATCCAGTTTGAATTTGAAAAAGTTGTCTTCACAAAAGTTCTAGCTCTCGAAAATCTTAAAACTTTTGTGTTTTACGAAAAATTTAATTCAGACTCTAACATGTTCATTTTCTTGGTCGAATCCACCTGACCGTGCATGAAACCTGGGCACGGTTAGGCTCACATTTTCGTAAAAGTTGAGGCCGTTGGAGCCTTATTTTGAAAAACTGTCTACGCTGCCCTGTAGGAAAAACCCTTCCCTACAACTTTCATGTTTTACGTTTTCCCAAATTCGGCCTCTAAAGGCCTCAAATTTCACTTTCTAGAAAACTGGCCAGTTTATACCCGAACTGGCAGTTTTCAATCTTAATTTCGTTTTACATCCTATTGCGCGAAATCTAACTCAACCGAACACGCGGTAGCCTAGATCGCAAGCATGCAGCGTTTTCTAACGTCCCACTTTAACATTCATGCTGTCCCATCGTGTCCATGCAGCCCATTAACCAATTTGCCCTAACCTAGGGTTGCATGGTTCTAGTTTGCATCACACAAATCCATACATTTAAACTTTGTTCTAGCAACCTATCATACCATTCTAGAACATGCTCAAACATTTTTAGGGAACATACAACATATCAAGCATCTAGCATGCAATCCTAACATTCAAATAAGCATAAGCATAAAGCAATTAAAGCTAATAAACCAAACCATCCTTAATACATAATCAAGCATCATACCAAACTAATCTAGGGCATAAAATAACTTGAGCTTATGCTCTTACATTTTTCAACTTGAAATACAAATAAATTTCAAATTGAAAGCTTAATTGAAAAGGTTAGGGCTAAAAGAAAATACCTTGGTTCAAGACAAGGGTTTGGGCACAAAAGTTATTCCTTCCTCTTAGGCCACCACAACCGATTTTTCCCCTCCAATGGGGTTCCAAAATTTCAGTCACTTCCTTGGTTCTCACCCAAAAATCCGGTCATTAGCCTAGATCCAATCTTTCCTCACTTTTCTCTCTCTCTTTTTTTTTTTTTTTCTTTTTGGTCCTATGGGTTTCGGGTTCTAGAGGAAAAAGTGTGAGAAATCATTTTGGCATGGTTTTGGGGAGTTTTCCCATTTTTTTGAGCTGAAAATCCGCCCCCTTGCTCTATTTATAGCTGAAAATTAAATAATTTTTTGGATTTATTTTTATTCCCAAAATTGCATTTTGACCCCTAATGCAAAAATATTTGCATTTATGCCCTCCAAGTGTCATGTGGCCAGTTATCCCCTTGCTCTCCAAGCAAATGATGACATCATCATGCTTACCTCATCATGCTTACATCATCTATTTTTCAAATTTTGCATTTTAGCTCCTAAAGATAAAATCTTTGCATTTTCACCCCCTTAGGTGGCCGGTCATTAACTTGCTCTCCAAGGCAAGTTCTTGCATCATTATGACATTATCTTGATGACATCACCTTGCTTACATCACCCATTTTTCTAAAATTACATTTTAGTCCCTAAGGACAGAATCTTTGCATTTTCACTCCCTAGGTGGCCGACCAACTCACCCAATTCTAGAGGTTTGCAATTTTTCTTTCCATCCTTTATTTAATCAATTATGATGTCATAAATCCATAGGGAGGTGATGTTATCTTCATAAAGCCTTATTTGGCTTTTTCTTAATATGCAGTCCAATTTTAAGCTAATACAAATATTTCCAATACTGTTATCACTTATACACAGTATTTTTATACTGCACTGCAGTCCAAAATTTATCTGTGTAAAATCGGACTGTATAAAAATTTTTCTTATTTCTTAGAACCTTTTTGCCCTTTATTCCTAACTTGGTGTGCTTGATTTTTCTATGGTGGTTTTGATACTAAATCTTCTTATGTTGTCTATAATGACGGTTTTTCGCAGTATATTTTCCACACTGCTTATCATATCACAATACCGTCATGCCTTTGACCTCTATAGTCAACTTTTGACTTTTTGGTCAACCTTTTACTTTTTCGGTCAAACTTTGACCAACATAAAATCATGAATTTTTGTGATGCCTTTATCACAAAAAGCCTTATGCATAACTAAGTAACTATTTATTGAGTCTCATAACTAATTAAATGAGAACTCAAATATTTATTGATAAAATTATGAATTTCACGTTGACATTCATAATTTTCCATGAAATAGCATATAAACACTTAATATGGACTTCAATTTCTTTAAATCATGAGTCCGTGAAAATTCCGGGTGTTACACTTCTGTCGTGCCCAGACTTTCGCAATAGGACACCCCCACGCCAGATACGCGCTACCCAGACCCACCCCCCAAACTGCCTAGACTTGGCAATGCGACGAACCCTTCCCCTCTCCCCTTCTGCACCCGACGATGGGACACACCCACACCAGATTGGCGTGACCTAGACCCCTCCCCCCCAACCCGCCCAGACCTTGGCGACGAGCCACCCCCCCCCCCCCCCCAAGATCTTTAATTAATATATCAATTTTATGAATTACAAAGTTATACCACTAAACATTTGGTATTATACTTTTCAAATTATAAATATAATTTATGCAATGAGTTTGTATTGTCCATTGATGTAATCAATGCATATAGTTCAATCCTCCATAAGCAGTTCACAATTAGAGTTTGGTTCTATTAATCCGTTAACCTCCCTAATTGTATATTGTTTATGAAGTACTATTGATTTTCTAATGAATGATATGCTCATAATCTTATCATAAATTGAGCATTCTTATTATTCAAACTCCGAATTAACACTTAAAGGGAATTGTCCATCTTCTTCAGAATGAAAGGAATTGATTTCATTGTAACACCCCACCTATGCAGAGCTGTTACCTTACTTACTTTACCTTATTCATGAAAAAGTACTAGATTTTTTTTTTAGCATATATACTTGTATACATATACAAGTATGTACGTAATTAAGGAACGTGGTTCAAACCTTTATAATATATTACATGACTCTTACTAAGTATTATATAACATAATAAATTTTTCAAAACGCGTGGAGGTGACCATCCCAAATTTCACAGTCTGCAGCGCCACCATCCATAATCTTGTATCACACATTACTGATAGGCTACTTACTTACAGCATAAACGTAAGTAATGAGCTTTCGTTCAGCAAGTACAACTTATTATCCGCAAAATAATTTTGACAAAGATATGTATGATCCATTTATGCTTTCTTATCACATTCTTTATGCTTCCTTATGTTAGCATTTTTTTGGGCCCCTTACATAACATGAGTGTATGTACCGTGGCGCGCAGCCATGGGGTGGTTGGGGCAGTCAGTCCAATCCAACTCAAACCATGGACCAAACCCGACCTACAGCGGGTCGGTACGACACAAAGCAACTTGCTTGCCATTATCTTTAAAAACTTGTTCTTGTTTTGAAACATATTTGAAAAACCATTTCATACTTGGAAAATCATTCCATACTTGAAAACAGTTTCTTACTTGAAACTTATTCTTACCATGTGACTTATCATTAGTGGGCATGCTTCATGATGCCATAATAGTATAATATAAATCATATGCATCACATACATGCGTACATGAGCTTTGAAAAACATGCAAAGCAGTAAAACAATTTACCTATGCTATAGGCGGAGTTGTACTTACAGGTTAGACTATGTCCTGTGCTTGTTGCTCTAACTGGTTGCAACAACAGGTTTACCTTCCTGTTTTCAAAAGAATGTAAGATAAGAATCCTCCTATCGTACCATAAGTCATCACATTAAATGTTGGTATCCTAACCAACATCTATGAGTAACCCTAGTTATATGTCCCCCTTATATTAACTTATGATAACTTGATTGGTTACTTAAAGTAACCTTGGGTACTAAGCCCTATCATACTTGAATAGTGTTAGGTTACTATTCATAACTTTGAGCCTAAGCCCGATTACTTATAATCCGTATCCCATTAGGTTACTATAGGTAACCCTGGGTTTTGGACCCTATTAATTTTAAATGAATACCCTGTTAGATTACTATGGGTAAACCTTAGGGTAAGGTTTGAATGATATTCTATTGGGTTACTAGGGCCCAATTAGTTTTAAGGTATCATCCTATTAGGTTACTATTGGTAACCTTAGGTGTGAGGCCCAATTATTCTTATTGGGTTACCAATGCCCAATTACTTTTTAAAGTGATATCCCATTAGGTTACTCTTGGTAACCATGGGTTTTGGGCTTAACCTAATAGCTTAAGTATCCTAACCAGTTACTAACGGTCAACTCTTTGTAAAGAGGATTTCAAAATAATTTGGCCCATATATTTATTATATTTGAACATAAATCGCAAAATTTGTAAAACCTTAAAACTGTCTTTGAAAATCAGTCCATAATTTTGGTGGTTAGTGCATGTGTAGGAATTGCCTGTTCATACACTGTTTTGAAAAGCTTGTGCAGAAATTTTCTATTTTCTGTATAGTTTTTAGAATTCAGTTTTATCTTAAAATTTGTTTAGAATTTGAAAAACTTTTCTCTATAAAAGTTGTAGATCTCGAAAAATCTTTCAACTTCCATGTTTTGCTTAAAACCTAATTCTATCTTTATCTTGCTCAAATTTCTAGTTGAAGCCGGCTGGCCGTGCATAGGGTCTAGGCAGTCCTGGGCTCGGGGTTTTCACAAAAACGGAAGCCTTTGGAGCTTCTTTTTCAAAATTTTCCTAGGTTTCCCCCTAGGATTTTCAATTTTCTACAACTTTCATGTTTTAAGTTTTCCCAAATTTGGCCTCTAATGACCTCAAAATCGACTTACTAGAAAACAGTCTAATTTTACCCGAAAACTGACAGTTTTGCATGTGGTTCATTTTACGTAAAATTTACGTGCACACTATCTCAAACGGTCACAACCGTGAGCCTAAGACAATATACAGCGCTTTAACGTCAGTTTCTAGCAGCCATACATTTATTTTAAGCCATAGAACCCATGTGGTGTTCCATTGCCCACATAAGGTTTTAAAGTTGATTTTGCATACACCATTCAACATACAAGCTTCTAACCAACTCATAAATTAACCATGCATAACCTACATCTCCTTCAACATATGGGGACATACAACAAACGCTTTAAAGGCATGCATGCAAACCATAACATCACACAAGCATATTATCAAAACATGCACCAAAACATAAATTGAGACCATAGAGCCTAATCAAGCACATAACCAAGCACTAAACCTATTGCATGAAATTAAATGGGTGAGCTTATGCTCTTACATACCCACATAAGAAATACACATAAATTTGAATTTAAAGCTTAATGGAAAAACTTAGGGAGTCTAGAAAGAGTACTTTAGCAATGGGAGGTGGATTCTAGACTAAGGACCAACATTCTCCTCCTTTCTTGCTTCACCAAAAATCCGGCCACACTCTTGTTTTTCCTCTCAAAATTTCGGCTGCTAAAGGGGTGAGGGAAAGTAAGGTGAAAAAGAGCCAAAGTTTTGGGGTAAAGTTGAATAAAATGAGCCAAAAATCCCCCCCTCACATCACCTATTTATAGGTGAAAAATATTTTTCTTTTTGAATTATTTTTATTCCTTAATTGCAAATCTAACCTCACAAAAATTTTATTTGCCCACAAGCCCCTAGGAGTGGCCAGCCAACCTTGTGCCACATTGCACACAATTAATGCATAATTATCTCCAAACTTCTCTTTTTCTTTTAATTCAAAAATCTCATATTTATCATGAATGAGGTGTCCTCCCCTTAAGGCCTTGTTTGGCTTTTTCCTTAATAAGCAGTCCATTTTCTTCTTAACTCAAATAATACTAATATTGTTTTTAACTAAAAATAGTACAATTATTCTGGACTATAGTTCAGAATTTATCTGCATTTAATTGGACTGGGTGTGAGTTTTTCGTAGGACTTGAAGCTACTTAGCCCTTAATGTCCTAAATAATGTGCTTGATTTTTCTATAGTGGCCTTATTCTCACATTTTTATCTGTGATGACGGTTTTCATAGTATAATTTCCATACTGTTTATTATACTATTGTACCGTCCTGATCAAACTTTAGTCAACATAAAGTCAACCTTGGTCAAACTTTGACCAACAAAAATCATAAATTTTTGTCTTGCCTTTTATCTTCAAAAGGCCTTATGCTTAGCTAAGCAAACTATTATTGAGTCTTATAAGACTACAAGAACTTAGTTATAGTATGATAAAATCAAATCAGATATTTTATATAAATCTTTCATGTTCCTTAACAAGGAAATCATGAATCAGCAAAATAGGTGGTTGTTACATTCATCTTGTTAAATTATATTCCCAGCTATTTGTTGTTGTGTCTCCAAGATAAAAGGAATAACATTCAACATCTTGTAAATCTATATACAGAGCAAGTCAAAAGACATAACACTATAAACAGTAATATGTTAACAATTAAGAATTAAGATTGTTCCATATATGATCACCCTTGAATAAATCTAAATACTCTATATACTAACAAAGGTTATCAAATATTTAATTCAATCGTGCTCCAATCCTACATAATCATATTGTATAAAGTGCTATGATTCATCAACAACAATTCAGATAGAATTGTTCCATTCATAATAGAGATGAACTAAATTAGTAATAATTACTTAAAGGATCCAACTCTAATTCTTCATTACGAACGTTTATTTATAATATTTAAGGTCACATTAATAATTAAGGAACTTTATACTACATATTTAGTATCAATCATTAATGCACATGGTAGTGCAATGAAATAAAGCACTTATTTATTTAAATCGCAATAAAGTCTTAAATACCATTTGCTTTCTAGGCATCAATCTTAACACTTACAAGTCAAAGCCTTACGATGGTCTTTGTTTCCTCTATTTACAATGATATATGTTTCCCTTTCCTCCCAACTCTGGATTTTCGTACTACGTTGCAAACTGTTGAGGAATTGAGAAAAGACCTTGTTGAGGGAGGAGGAAGAGGAGAAATGATTTTGTTGTTGTTGTTGGAGGAGGAGGAGGAGAAAAAAGACAAGAAAAGAAAAGAAAATATATTCCTATTTTGAAAACATAGTGTGCAAAGAAAAAAGGAAAAGAAAAAGAAGTGAAGGTTTACTATTTTAAATTTTTCCAAAATATAAAATATTGGTAATAGTTTATTTATTTCTTTATTTATTTTTATTATGAGGATATGGATTCAAACTCTGTATTTTATGATATTTAGTTGTGAAAATTAATATTAGATTATGCTTGCAACCGGTTATAGGTTATTTTTATTTCAAATTTGAATGTGAGTTTTGTTATTTTTGGTAGATTTGTTATTTTTGGTTAAGTCTTAAGCTAAACTAAAGTTCCTAGAAAGAAAATTAAAACTTCAGCAAAGAAGGGGGGGCAAAAAAAAAAAAAAAGAGGGAAAGAAAATTACTACAAAATATGAGACCTACAGCTAGGGGTCAAGCCAGTACCGAGGGTAGTTTTGTAAATCACCCATGTATAACACGTCCAAAAGCCTCTTAACTTTAATACCTTTTAAAGCCCGACCAAAATATGCACATAGTTGTTCATACATCATTTCAGAAAACTGTTGACCTATTATTTCTGTTCCTAATTTGTTCTTTATATATTGTCACTTTCATGCTCTTTAAACCACTTTTCGAATAGTTATGGCCGACATTCCAAACTTAAAAGTCTACGTATTTTGATTAAGTTTGAGGAGGAGATGAAAGACAATAGTTTTATAGGAATTTTTAGGATATTTTATTTATTATAGTCATTAAATTAATTGAGAACAGTTTTTGTCGCATGTTGTAATTTTTTAATACTGGCATTCATATATCAGACTGTTAAAAATTCAATCTAACGTAAAAAAGCGATTTCTATCAGTAAAAAAGCGATTTCTATCAGTTGTGCTAGTGTGTTTGGCACACCATTCAAATTCAATATTATTTTCAAGATTATTCCTCATCTATTTTTATTAACTTTTGAAATTCGTACCGTATTTTTTTCCCTCTCAAAAACCTATCCGTTTGCATTCTCATTTAAAAATGGATTTTTTCCCCTCATTTTAAGACAATATGCCAAGTAAATGAAATACGAGGTCCTACCATACGTCAAGCTCTCTAATTTTATTTATTTGTCTTTTTTTAAAATTTTATAAACAAGAAGGGATTGACTAGATAGATTTGATATTTTGTTGATTAGTGGAACAAAAACAAAAAAAAAAAAAAAAACAAAAAGATATCATAATTAGTAACTGGACCTTTAAAAACCCTAATTATTGGGGATAAAAACAGAGAGCACTCTTCTCTCCCTCTCTCTCTCTCCCATTAATGGTAGTAGTAATACTACTCTTGTGTAATGTTTGGGCATCGGTCAGAAGCAATTTTTCCTTCCACAAGCTGTTGCAAGATCGAAAGCTGTACGTACTTATTTTTATTTTCCCCCCCTTTGTTATGCCCTTACACGCGCACACACACCAAGATATATGTATATATAATATATAAACATATACATATATATATAAGGAGTACGTATATATAAGTTTAGGATTGCTAATTAATCATGATCAACATGCGATCATGATATGCTTTTATTATAAATATTGTGCATCAATTATTCATCATGGATTCAGTTGAACAATAATTTACAAACTATTATTTTGGTAAGTTATAGCTAATTATTTGTGAAAATGAAAACACATGACAAGTGAAATTCTGACCGCAACTTACAGCTGAATTAGTGGAAAACTAGCTGCAATATTCACCCTATCTTTTCACTCTTTATGAACTTTTTTTTTTCCGCTCTATATGTTTGAGATCAATTTAATTTATGAGAAATTATAGAAAATAACATTTTATTCTTTTTTTTTTTTTTGAAGTAAAAAATAGCATTTTGTTTAAGAAACATTAAAAAAAAAAAAAAAGTTGTTAAAGCAACAGCATATTTACATCAAAAAAAAAAAAAAAAAAAAGCTATCATGCTTGCCCTTCAACAATTTTAAAACCATGTTAGTTACTTCCTTACATTTCCTTAAATATGTTTAATTTATATGGAATTCTTTTAGTGGGCCTAGAGACTACGAAATTAAGCAGAAAATTTAACTAAGTAAATAAATATATTTACTAAACGCATATAAATTATTTAAAATTATTTACTAAATAAATTTATTATTTGCTGTTACTTACTTATAATATTTTAAATCTTAATATTTACTTTAATTATATTTCATCAAATGCTATTTATTACTATGTTCTAAAAAGGGTTATTAGTTTCCATGGAAAAATTAGTTTGCACAATGGGGGTTTCTACTCTGTACTATTGATAGGAACAATTGTTTTAGTCTTTAGGTTATTACTTTTTCAACAGTTTAACTTATAATGAAGTTATTTATTTATTATTATAAAATTTTAACGTGAAAATTCATTAATCAGAATATTACAAATTTAATATAATAATTAAAAAAAATTACTTTATCAAATTAATAATCTTGGGATAAAAGGGTTAATAGTTGTTACCAATTAAAAAAAAAACTTTGGATTTTACCGGAACCTTTAATGGTCAATAGAGACACGTACTTTCTAACAAAATACTGAAATTTCGAAAGTAGTGCTCAAGACATTGAAATTTGGCTGAATATGACTTTTGTATGCCATGTCCATTTCACAATAATGCAGCAAAAGAGGACGGTTTCCACGTGCTTGATAAATGTGTGTCTGTAAATGGGTGTGTAGATATGTATACATATATATAACATATAGAGTTACGTATGTATTTATTAGTTTCAACTACATGATTCACCATGTTCACAATCGTACATTAGTGCAACATAAAATAGCAGCTTCACACACTAACATATATGCATATATATATATACACACACAAAACCTTAAATCCGGTACCTGATAGTATTTGGCATGTGAATTTCAATTACTGTAAATGTGAATTTCAGTTACTATAAATGTAAATTCATGTAAAAGGAAATACGAAATAAGGAAAATTCACATTCACTTTAGTTACATTTCCCTCTACATGAATTTACATAATTCACATTCATAATAACTAAAGTTCACATTATCAAATACTATCGGATACCCGATTTAAGACTATTCTTATATATATATATATATATATATATATGTGTATGCTTAATAAGTCTCATATATATCCGGCATTCATGACCTTTACTTTTTATAGGTTAACATAATTAACAAATAATTCTAATATAACATTTCTATAATATATATTATTGACACTAACAATTCAAGTAATATATATCGTATGTTGCATATAGAGTTATGATTTACAAGTAATTATAACATATATACATGAAATTAATAAGATATGTTTGTTTAACTGGTGCGGTGTCCTAATATGAAATTATATATATATATATATATATATTATTGTCAAGCATAATAGATTGTGGAAGGAATATTGTCGAGCTAATTTCAGATCGTGTAAGTGGTAATTAAACAAGAAAATTTTCTATAAGCTAAAACTAGAGAAACATTAGTTCAATTAATTTGGAGTAAAGTACATGCAAGCATCTTCATGCATGCGTGGCTAACTTTCAATTAGCGCCTATAAAATGCATGCAAGTACTTTTGGTTTTACTAATTCTTTGCCATATATTTATGTATGATGAATCTCTTATTCGATAATCATACAGATTTGGCAAATGGAACTTTTTTTACTCTTAGAACTACTAGTTAATTTACAAGTAATGTTACGTAATTTCATGTGCAACATTTATATTTTTGAACTTTTATTATAAATGATAAATATCAATAGAAAATATTACATATTAATGAGTTAGTATTATAAGATATTAGTCTTGATGTTATACGTGCCTGATTGTAGTTCCTCCAAACTAGAGACTTTACCTTTATACATATTTTGCTGAAGTTTTTGCGGCATGTATTCCTAATAAAAAAATTTCTTACTGATTAGGGCGAAAAGGAAGGAATCTAAGTTATAATTACCCCTAATTCTCTTCTAAAATATTGTCCTTTCGCCCTCCATGGATTTTGAACCTCCATTTGAAGAGACCCACAAAACCCTCTTACAAAACTCCCTCACCACAATCGAAGTGAAAGATATTGATAAACTTGATATCGTAGAGGATTGTAATCTACCTTTGGTCAATCTTATCCATTTGAGGTCAAATGACCAACTAGAGAGAGAAAGTTGCATCCAAGAGATTGTTGAAGCTTCAAGAAATTGGGGTTTCTTTCAAGTTGTCAATCATGGAATTTCAGTACAAGTACTTGAGAGCTTGAAAATTGAGCAGAAGAAGTTGTTCCAACAGCCTTTTGAAAAGAAAATTCAAAATAACTTTTTGAATTTATCAGCCAATAGTTACCGTTGGGGTAATCCAAAGGCCACATGTCTCAACCAGCTGTCATGGTCAGAAGCCTTTCATGTATCTATCACGGATTTAACGACAAAAATGACTGAATTCAACAACCTCAGGTAAATGTGTATTCCATGTGTGTATTTTGTAAGAGGCTTTTTTTTTTTTTTTTTCCTGTTATATTTGTGTATGGTTGTGTTTTGACTCCATGGTAGGTAATTAAAAATCTAGGTATCTGTTCGACATTGCTTGGTTCAGAAGTTGCTTTTAGCTTATTGAGTTAAAACAGTATCTAGAGTAACAAAAAACTGCTTTTGTGAGTGATTGGATAAAATACATGGAAAACAAGAAATGGAACCTGTGGAAAATGGCTCTAATGAGCGTTCTCATTAATACATATATATATATATATATATTTTTTTTTTTTTTTTGCTTGAATTTTTCATGTGTAGTACTACACAATGAGAAGAAGATTTTAGAACATAGGAAATAGAACATTAGTGCCTAACTGGGTAACTCTGAATCAACTTAGGAACTTCCTAAAAGTTACTTTGGTTTACTGGGTCCAAAGGTTACTTTTAAAAAATATTTGATAATTTGTTAGAAAATCTTCTAGTCTACAAAAGAGCTTCTTGTCGATCCAAGTTATAAAGTGTAAACTTTCAAAAAAAGCTATTTTAAGTAAACTTTAAAACTTATATCAGGGTCTAAATTCAACGTTCTAAACATCATTTAAATATTTTTGTTTGTTATTAGAGAATTTTAAACTTATTTTGACCTCACAAGCTCTTTCAAAAATATGATTCTAAATACTTACTAAAAAATCACATTGTTTTTATCTTTTTTAATATTGACTACAAGCAAAAGCTCTTAATCTAAAAAAGTTTGATTTTAGTAAATGTTGACATAGACATAACTAATTAGATAATTTTTAGAAGAGCTTATCATCATAATCGCAAAACGTGACTTCTCCATAAAAGTTGTTTTAATTTAGAAGACTTAGGGCCCGTTTGGTGGAGTAGTTTGAGTTGAGATTTTTAAATTTAAATAGTAAATTTTTTTGAATTTTCAGAAAAGACAAAAAACTTTTTAGGAAAAAGACAAAAAAAAATTTGAGTTTAATAGTTTGAACCATTCAACCAAACACCCCCTTAATCAATATATAAGGGATGTCCTTAAGGTGGGATGATCCATCAAAGGTAATGTCTTGTTAAATAACTTGTAATGACCAATTGATTTATTTATAACTTTATATAAGACTATATATAACATGATATTTGTCACTACCTTAGTAAGTTACACATAATATTATATAAAGCTAAAATTAAGTCAAATGTTTGCTATTAACTATTTAAAAAAAAAGTTACAAATGGATCATCCCACCCGCGGATGGTAGATATATATATATATATATATATATGTTATCTGTTGACCTATATGTACACGGTACAGACAAACAGATTTCTATCTTACAGGTATGCCTTACACCTACTATATAGAATCACTTGTACGAATCCAAAAGAGTACAAAAATAATTTTATGCCTTTTCACATAGTGTTACGAGTCTATAGTAGCAAATGATGAACAAATTCTGCAGCTACCATTGGGCAACCATTGGTGTACCACGTGAACAAAAAATAATAATAAAAGGAACGTCCTTTCGGCAAAGCCCTTGTCAGAGTGGGCCAAGTGTCCTGATGTTTCTAGGCCATGACAAGTTTTTGTTTTTTTGTGTTCAACCAAACAAATAATAATAACAATAACAACAACAACAATAATAATAATAACAATAAACATCAATAAATAAAATTTCGCCACATATATGCTCGGAAACTCTGCAGTGCATTTTATTCTTTTGATCGTCTCAGTTTCTTCTTTTCTTTTTCTTTTTTTCATATTAATTTGAAAGAAAATAAGCTTTCATTCGGCATCAGAAAAAGAGCTCAAAAGGCTGTATATGTATAAGTGGGAATTTTCACCACGGAAATCGTACACACGCACACACACATACACGGGGTACTGGAGATGTATATGATCTTTCGAGATATATTTTTCACGACTTCTAGTATCTTAATTTGTCCCCAGTCCATTGTGTGCTTACGTTAATTTGCACCGAATATCGATCCTTATTCAAGTTAGGGTTTGAATTCCACGACTAATATAATGATCTCTCTCAGTCTCAACGATTATCGACCTCTCAGCCATGAATCTGTTATGCCCGGTTCAGTTGATGGGAGCATATTTTACTCCACACTTCAAGATCTATACACGTCATACGTATATATATGTTCATATGTGTGTGTGTGTGTGTGTATATTTGTGTGTATGTACTTGTGTGTTTGTGTTTGTGTTTGTGTATATTATTTGTGTGTGTGTATTTGTAGGTGTAGGTTTTTCTAATCTCTTTTGGATATTGTATTTCTGTTTCAAAATACACTCGGATCTACAGGTTAACAATGGAAAGATTTGCGAAAACAGCATATGGCCTTGCCAAAACCTTAGTTGAGATTCTAGCAGAAAATGTGGGAGTCAAATTCACCTATTTTCAAAAGAATTGTCCTCCAAGCTCTAGTTATCTCCGGTTGAACCGATACCCACCATGTCCTTACTCTTCTTCTAAGCTGGTCTGTGGACTAATCCCTCACACCGATACCGATTTCCTCTCGGTTGTGTACCAAGACCATATCGGCGGCCTGCAATTGCTCAAAGATGGAAGATGGTTTGGCGTAAAACCTAATCCAGAAGCTCTTATTATCAACATTGGCGACTTGTTTCAGGTACGTAAAAATGGCCGATCAATAAAAATAATTTAGTGGTATTGTAATCTGTATATGTGACAACATTGTTTATAATTTTGTGATACATAAAAAATCTACAAATTTCAAAGCCATAAGGGCATGTGAGATCCTACACATGTAGGGCTATCCTTTTGGGGGCTATACATGTTACCTTAATTTGATTGGAAATGTTGGAAATTTAAGTCATATATAATACTTAATCACTTCTTTCATTTTAGATGAGGATGATGATGATGATTATTATTATTTAGACTGGTCTCATGGATTGAGATGTCAGTTATCCTCTCTTATCATTTATTAAAAAAAAAAAAACAGAAATCAGTGAAAACATACGCCAGAGATCGATTTTGAATAATCCCTTTGAATAAAATGTTCGATTACGACGATGATGATATTGTTTCAATCGATTTAGGCCTTAAGCAACGGAGTCTACAAGAGCGTCAAACACCGAGTGGTTGCCTCCGAGCACTTTGAGAGGTTTTCTTCAGCATATTTCTATTGCCCAACCAATGAAGCAATGGTGGAGAGCCATGGCCAACCCGCGATATATAGGAAGTTCAGCTTCAAAGAATACAAACAACAAAGCCAGAAAGACATTGAAGCAACCGGTGCGAAAGTTGGGCTCCAAAGGTTTCTTCAATGAAAAAGTACAAGGGCAAACAATAATAAGGGAAAGCAAGAGATCAAGGCCAGGGGAATGTAAAGGTAACTTCTAAGCCTTAGTTTACATGAATCAATGACTTTTTAGTCCACACATGCTATGCCCTTTTAGGCACGGAATAATTTCAAGTATATGGTTTGTCTAGCAAGCTATCATGGCTTATTGACTTTGACCTATTTGTTAGCTAAAATCTGATTTCGTCAAGATTTTAACACGGAAATAACTATTTATATATACATAGTTATATGAATAATCTAATAGTAATTTCATACTTGATTCTACTATAAGGTATAAAGTTCGAATCCCTATACTTAAGTTCAAAAAAGAATTTTTTATACATAATTGAATCAAAAGATGACTAGTTATTAACGTCACACTGATGTCTAACACATTTGTATTAGATGATGGTCAAAATACTTTGGAACCATTATTTTTTGTTGTTGTTGTTGTTAAAAGTAGTTCAAATGTTAATGATTTAGATCAATTTTCCAATTGGGGTAAGCGTGGAAAGACCAATAAATAGTTGGTTGTACTGTAGTTCTGCCTTGGAGAGAAATTTGGGGGGGGGGGGGGGGCAAAAAAAAGAAGGAAAAAAAGGAAGAGAGAGAAAGAGAAGGACGGTTGGAGAGAGAGAGAGAGAGAGAGAGAGAGAGAGTTGTATTTTTACCTGTAAACACCTGTTGGTGGGAAGTTTGTCGGAATTGACAACTAGCCAATTAGTAATTACCGCATAATTTTATCGTTTTTTTTAACATAAAAAATTATTAGTTTTTGTTTTTAAATAATTTTTTTTATAGACTTTTCGAAAGAGTATTTTTAACAGTAAAGATTAGAGCAAATTAATTTTTGTAACTTAAGGATCAAGCTTCCAACAAAAGAAAGACATAATAAACAAAAATTAAAAAGGATCATTCTTTTGTTTATTTTCCTCTTAAAATGTACAATTCTAGTACATATAAAATATGTTAATAAGTCATTGTAGGTATAACTTATTAATAATCTCACGCTTGACTTTATCATAAGGTATAGAGTTTGAATTACGAACTTTTAAGTTAAAAAAATATCAATAAAGTGATTATAAACGTAACATATTCAACAGTAATTTTACACCTGATATATTACTCCGAGGCGAGAGATATTTTTCCCGGAGTGGAGTTGCAACTTGCAACCCTAACAATTCTGCTCCTTTGGTGACTTGGTCAGCTTTATAATTTTGGATGGCAAAAAGCTTTGTAGTGAAAGTATGACGTCGCAAAAGCATGTTGGCTTTCCTTTTTAATCGAATTCACACTGTCCTTATAGTGTCCCACGAGGATAGGAGGGCTTCATTTACTTGTTTGCTTCTCTCTTTTATATATAGATAAAAAGGACCCAACAAAGGAGCCGTGTTTATTTTCTTGTTTATAAGAAAGGAACAAATGAGAAAGGGTCTTTTCTCTCTCCCCCGGTTTTTCTCAAATTTCTCATTAACTAGAGTTCTCTTTTGTGTAGGACTTTTGCTGCCACCGCCACCATGGCCGGTGAAGGTGATTGGCGGTTCAGTAATCTCGGCGGGAATGGAGTTTGAGGGTCCTAATTGGGAGTTTCTCGAATAGATATTACCCAACAAGCTTTCGTGGTTGGATGTGGTGAGGCCTACTAGTAATCTGATGGTTGGTGCAACGATTTCTTACCTCCAATCAAGCCGATTAATTTCCTCTGAGTTGTGACACGTGGCAGAGTGGTTGTTCCACGTGGGGCAAAAGTTTTGTGGGCAATATTATTTTATTCTATGCTTTGTTTTTATGTTTAAGTTTTAATTTTTTAATAAAGGAGGTAGTTTCTCCACCTCCGGTTTGTTTTTATGTATGTGTAGTTCCTCTTGAGTTGCTTTCTAGCGGTATGTCTATAGGTTCCATTAGAATTATGGTTATGCGGAATTTATTACAGTCTCTGTGCTGCGAGTGACTGTCTCTCGATCAATTGGAATATTCCTTCTATTGTAGATTTTTTTTTTTTTTGCAAAAAAGATCTTTGCACATGCTCAATTATAAGATTGCCGAGAATTTGATGAATTTTCCTATCACTGGGTCTCAACTTATGTTCTCCTCATTAAGCTTTATCAAATTTTATTAATGGAATCAATCTTAGTTGAAGGTTATATCTCTTGTATCACATTGTTGTTTCATCTTTAGTATTAGTATTTATATTAAATTTTATTTTCAATGATAATTTGCCTTTAAAAGAAAAAACAAAAGAGAGTTATACCATAATATTAACTACCACATATCTAAGCAAAAACAAACTAGTGCCATATTAACTATGCTAGAGAAATATGATTGAATGATTTTTTTTTCTCTTTTGAAAATGGTAATTATATACCTTATCAGTAATTTACGAACACTAGTGATGGCTCAAAAGACTCATAATAACACAAAAAATTTAACCCAATCATACATAACGGTTTCACCAATAAAATATAATGTAATGCATAAAGGGGGTAAAATGTTCACTACCGAGTTCCAATTATAGCGACTTAGAAAGGAACAACAATTATTAAGTATACATACGACTTAAAAACATCAACATAATCAATGAAAAACTCCAATCGATCAAAATCAAGAGATCTATAGCAAAAAGATCACGACTAACACTATATAGAACCAAATCTAATAGACTGGACACACAACTAATATTAGAGAGTTAGGAAACCACCACTTTTATTCCAAAACAAAAACACAAAAACAACATCACTTAAAAAAAAAAAAAAAAAAAAGAGAACTGAAAACAACCACAAAATAAAGGAGGTAAATATTGGCATTTCCTTTTCTCATCATGAAAAATACATTATGCGTATTGAATTCCCACTATCGATTTTGTAAGTAAACAAATAATTAGAAGGAAGAGAGAATCTTTCATTCTTTGTTCTTTTCCGTTAATATGGAGTAAAAGCGCATTGGATGTTTGTAAATATAGTCTAGTAATAATTTTTTGTCTGACTGGTGTAGAGTTTGAATTGCAGGACGGAGAAGAAGAAGAGATGAACTTTAGATGACCAACGAATGAAGCATTGCTGAAAATTCATGCATCCGCGTACTGTATTAAAACAGCCAAAAAAAATATCTTGGGCACATAAATTATGTTGGGTGATAGGTCTGTCAAAGATTCTTGCTGAGAAACTACATATGTGATATTAAAAAATATTATTGGTACTATAAATTTCTCAAAAAGAATATTTGTATAATATTAATTAAATCTTTAGGAGTAATTAGGCAATGTTAAGAAGACCTCCTCTTCCTTTTTTTTTTTGGTTGAACTATAGTTCTCCCCTTCCCTTGCATTTTGTTTTCCATTCTCGCTCTTGTATGCAAACTATATTTTATGATTGGTTCGAATCATAAGTTTGAAAAATAAATTCAAATAATAATTTAAATTTTTATGAGAGAGAGATAGAAAACTTTTAAATAGTGTTAAAAAAAAGTCTCCAGATGGTGATTCAAATGACCGCTTAATGATTTTTTTTTTTTCAAGTTAAATTCTTAAGTATTTCACATGGATCTAGTATGTATTAATTGAAAGTGTTATAACCATTAAAACTACGCAAATGTTAACTTTTCTTTCTAATTTCTAATTCTCTTAGTGTTTCCGTTTGAAATGTTATTACTGTATTTGAGGAAGAAATTATGTTGTTAACAATTAAACTTTTGCATGTCTAATGTTTAAATAGGATTATTTAACTAAATGAAGTACTTTTTTCTATGTTTTTTGTTAGATCAACTTTATCTATGTTTTAGTACGTAAGAGACATATACTTTGTACCATGCAAATTTTCTATAAGAGAAGCAGTAATCAAATTGTAAAAACTGTGATTTTTTTTTTTCCCTGAAAAAACAAAAACTGAGTTTTGTTTCCCATATAATTTGGCCTCAAGTGAAAGATATTTATCCCTGATTGGAGTAAAAACTCTAGGGGTATTTTTTGGATTTTTTTCCATAAAACTTTGTTCTGTATACGTCTGACGTCCAATGGACAAAATCTTGTTGGCTTTCCTTCTTTTGTTTTGATTCTATTAATCAAATTCGTGCTGTTCTTATAGTGTCCCGGCCACGAGTACAGGAGGGCTTTGGTTTGCTTCTCTCTTTTATAGAGTACACAACAAAAGGGGGGCCTCGTTTGTTTATTTGTTTCTAAGAAAAGAGCAGAAGAGAGTACCATTATATTAACTACCATATATATATATATATATATATATATATCCAAGCAAAAACAAACTATTACCATGTTATGACGAGCAAAAAACTAATATCATATTAACTATGCTAGAGAAATATGATTGAGTGACTGAATTCCAACCACCAATTTGTTTCAATATAAATTCCAATGTAATGTACAAGGGGATATATATAATAAGATGTGCACCGAGTTTTAAAAATGGAAGTTCTAAAAGATGCACAAATTATCGGCACACATATAACTATTTGAACAACATTACTACAATTGTTCAGTAAATCCGAAGATTTAAAGATCTATAATAAAAAAATCACCCACTACTAAAAAGAGGGGATTACACGACGGTTTTTGACCGTCGTGTCGTGTACAGAACCGTCGTGTAATCCACCGTCGTGGAAGATACCACGACGGTTATATGAACCGTCGTGGTATCTCAAATTTACACGACGGTTAACACCCGTCGTGTAATCCCGTATTTAAGTAGAAAAATCGTGGTGTAAAGCGGACTTTACACGACGGACATATCGAAGACCGTCGTGTAAAGCGGACTTTACACGACGGACATATGAAGACCGTGGTGTAAAGCAGACTTTACACGACGGACATATGAAGACCGTCGTGTAAAGCGGACTTTACACGACGGACATATCGAAGACCGTGGTGAAAAGCGGACTTTACACGACGGACATCTAAAAGACCGTCGTGTAAAGCGGACTTTACACGACGGACATATGAAGACCGTGGTGAAAAGCGGACTTTACACGACGGACATATCGAAGACCGTGGTGAAAAACGGACTTTACACGACGGACATCTAAAAGACCATGGTGTAAAGTCCACTTTACACGACGGACATATAGAAGACCGTGGTGTAAAGTTTCGGAGTATATCGTGAAATGGCAAAAATCAAGAGACAATTTAAGATATGAACAACATTGATCAAGGTAAAAACATACCAATTATTATATATTACAAAGATGGAATGTCATAATCAACGAATTCCATTACATGACCACACCATTCACTCCTAATCAAATCCAAATTATCAGAAGTGAAAAATTCTTTACTTTCAAGTGCGTTAATTCCATTAAACACTATTTCCCTCATAAAACCTAAAATGAAATAACCACATTCGACACTTCCCTCTTGGAGAGGACAAGGCAGGTTCGAGATTTTCGTTTTACAATCTCGTCTCCTTCTAATTCCTTCGCCGACCGTAATCTTCCAATCCGTTAGGGCCCTAGCAAATTGGTAAAGTTCAAGCTAATTAATATGCATATAATTAAGATTAACAAAAAAAAAATTAGCATACAAAAATTGCCTTACATGTTTATGAGTTCGGTAAAAAATTAGCATACAAATTGGTAAAGTTCAAGCTAATTAATATGCATATAATTAAGATTAACAAAAAAAAATTAGCATACAAAAATTGCCTTACATGTTTATGAGTTCGGTAAAATCGTCTCGTTTCTTCTCTCGAAAAGGATCAAAATAAAGGACGAGGTCTTCCCATGGGTCAATGACTCCCAAAACCACAACACTACAAATTACACACCACGCAAGTTATTAAAGTATTGTGTGTTCGTAGTTTTGTTAGAAAATAAGAAATTGAGTAATATGGAAGTCACCTTGCTTTTCTTTAAAGAAAAATAGTCACGGCCTTGATGGGAACACGGGGAGAGAGAGGTGGTGGCGACGGCAGCGGCGGCGGTTTGGGACAAGTTTGAAGTGGTGGCGGCGGCGTGACCGGATTTTAAGTTGGGGGGGCGGGCGAAGGAGGTGGGGAGGAGAAAAGTTTGAGTTGTCTAAAGTATTGAAGATGAAAATGATGATAAATGAAGAGGAAAGTGTATTTAAGTAATGGGTTTTCGTGCGAATTCCAAAGCATGAAATTTGAAAATTTTGAAAATTTTCGGAGGATTACACGACGGTTTTTGTAACCATCGTGTAATCCTTTTTTTGAAAATTTTCAAATTTTGAAAATTTGAAATTTGAAAATTTTCGGAGGATTACACGACGGTTTTGCTTAAAACCGTCGTGTAATCCTTTTTTTTTTTTGAAAATTTGAAAATTTTAAAAATTTCCGGAGGATTACACAACGGACATTATGTCCGTCGTGTAATCCTTCGATACACGAGGATTACACGACAGACATAATGTCCGTCGTGTAATCCTTCGATTACACGACGGACATTATGTCCGTCGTGTAATCCTTCGATACACGAGGATTACATGACGGACATAATGTCCGTCGTGTAATCCTTCGATTACACGACGGACATTATGTCCGTCGTGTAATCCTTCGATACATGAGGATTACACGACGGACATAATGTCCGTCATGTAATCCTTAGATTACACGAGGATTACACGACGGACATTATGTCCGTCGTGTAATCCTTAAATTATGTCCGTCGTGTAATCCTTCGATACATGAGGATTACACGACGGTTTTGCTCAAAACCGTCGTGCAATCCTTTTTTTTTTAATTTGAAATTTTGAAAAATTTGAAAATTTTCGGAGGATTATACGACGGTTTTATATAACCGTCGTGTAATCCTTTTTTTTTCTTTTTTTTTTGAAATGCTGCCGGATTACACGACGGTTCCAAGAAAACCGTCGTGTAATCTTGTTTAAGACGACGGTTTCACAAAAACCGTCGTGTATTTTCCATCGTGTAAGCCAGCTTTTGTAGTAGTGACCGCCTAACAATTTATAGAACCAAACTAGCAGATTAGATATAAAACCAATGCCAGAGAGTAGTGGAGCGACCACCGCCATTATTCTAGAACAAAAAACCAACAACCGCCGCAGCTGCATGGAAACGACATCGTTTCCATTTCAAACAAAAATCTACCACAAAAAGAAGAAAAGGCCCAAACTACACCAATAATGCGTTCAACGACAAGCCAGCCAACCCGACGAAAGAGGCCAAAAGATAGCAGTGCAACCAAGAACCAGAACAGCCACAGAAGAAGCTCCACGTCACCACCGCCGATCGAGCCTAAGCATGGCACGTGGCCTTCCAATCTTTTCGTCACAACACGTGGAGCAAAACCTCAGAGTCCCATACCCAACAAAGAACCGACGAACCCCAACGGAAACACCTCCAACGCCAATCTCCATTCCACACATGCCTTTTTAGACTTTAGATTTCAGATCACAAACTGACACTTGAATGACATTTTCACTCAATAGATTTTTCTTTTTCATTTAATGATGAGAGGGGTAATTAGCATCAAGTTGATCCTAACTAGATTAGCACATATTAAAAAGAAAAAAATTCCCACACCAAATCTCCCACTAATTTTATTAGAAATAAAAAAGAAAAGCAGTACATAATAGAAGATAACATAAACAAAATAAGTCTAAAAAAATCAAGATTGTATTTTGAACATGAATAAGAAAATGAAAAAAGATGGAAAAAAAAAAAAACTCAAAATCATCTACTTTCTTGACGAGAGGCCACAGTAAACTCTTAAATCAATAAAACCCATTGAAAAAAACCTAGAGAAGGGATCGAAAAAGAGTGAATGATCGACAACCGGGCTTCACAGTAGAAATCTTCAATGAAACTCATGAGACGTGATAGAACGACAAAGAGATATGATCCATATTAAGAATCGACAATGAAATAAAAGAAAATTTTCTGGACTAGCAAACCACCAAATACAAAATCAGAGTGATGAACACCAATAGTGGCCAATTTATCAGCAACTTAATTACCTCCTTGTAACTCTTGAGAAATTTGCATATTCATACTACTTGAAACTAAGTGTAGAGCCAATTGCCATCTGTTACGGTATTTTCAGAGAACAAGATGGCTATTATTGTGCAAGAGAAAAACCATATAGATAGAGTTACATTCAATACACAAAATTTCCAATAATTGCCTAGAGTAAAAGAGAAAATCCTCTAATAAAACCTCGACAATTCTTGAAAACGTCACCAAAAATCGAAGTACCTAGATCACCTATACAAAACCATCAGTGTTAACTTTTACCTGGTCTACGGAGGCGGTTGCCACACAATCTGAAAAATCCTAGGTACATTAGGAGTCCTCCAAACAAAGATGCAGGTTCTACACATCCATCTTCAGTTTTTTGTACGTGATTTTTACAAATAGATTTTTTTAAAAATTTAAAAAAAAAGTTCACAATTTTTCTTTTTGCTGATATTAACAAAAATTGAATATGTACTTAGCTTTCTCAAAACAGTTCTGAAAGCTTTTTTTACTAGAGATTGCCAATCTAGTTGGGATGTCATAGTTGTAACGACCCGCCTAACACAGACCGTTACCGTACATATATACATACTTAACGTGGCATACTTACTTATTTAGCGGAAATAGCGGAAAATTTTTTTTATACGAAGTGTACGAGCGTCTATCGAATACTAAATCGAGATGTTTGAACATAAAAATAATATACATAAAATGCCAAAACGCGTAGCGGCTATGATTTCCATATTTCACAGCTCGCCCTGCTACGCTCCACCATCTTGCATCAGAGATTATCCGTAGGTTACTTACCTACAGCATAGACGTAAGACAATGAGCTTTCGCTCAGCAAGTACAACTACTATATACCGCGACACAACATCAACATAACACAACATAACATATCGTAACTTAACATATCATGGCATAGTATAACTTAACTTAACCATGCATGAACCATTTATGCTTCATTATGCTTTCTTATTCCTTCATAACATTCTTTCATAACTTAACTTGCTTATAGGCCCCTTAACATAAGTATCCGTACCGGGGCATGCAACTATGGAGTGGTTGGGGTGGCCAGTCCATTTCTAACTCAAACCATAGTCCAACCCGACCTGACGCGGGTCGGTATGACACAGGCAAGCTTGCTTGCCATCTTGCTTACTTGTCATCATGTCATACTTTGATCTTATTCTTATCGTAAGAATTTGGTGAACATGCCTCATGATATCCCACATACATAATTCATAATCATATCTTAGCCATATCATAACCTTAACATAGCATGTATCATAACATAGCCATATCATAATCTTGACATATCATACATCATATCCTAGTAAATCACATAATTTTAACATATCATTTAATCATACTTCATAGCATGCATCATAGCACTGTTGGGATCTATAAGTGCCCTAAGGATAGAAAATCTTAGGGATTTTCTGTAAATATGACATTTTGATATTAATAAGAGGAAATTATTCATGTTTAAGAAGTTGTGTCCTATTTACTTTCATTTGTTGATTGTATAATTATTTTGAGCAAACATAAAATACTCCTAGGCTGTTGGTAATATATCGAATTACCATATGTATACGGGGTATGCATAGAAGACGTGGTAATTTGATAACAGTCTAAATAAATAATCCGCAATCAACGGAATAAGATTTGGGGATCTTATTCATGATAAGATTGTAAAGGTTGTCTACTTCCTTGGAGGGATGGTTTGTCTTGACCATCGGATAGATTCTGAGTAGAAACTTTAATGTATACCAGTATTAAGGTATGACATTGGACTGGACCTAAAGTGTTAATTGATTCGGTTTAATAATTCCGTTTATAAGAATCAATGATACTCTGATTATCATCCTGCATTAATCTTAATCCTGAAATGATTACTTGAGTTCGCATCCATGACTTATGTACTTTGATGCACTAAAGGTGAGACACTGTTAATTCATGGTCAACATACTTGTGTTTTGGGTGCATGACTTATGGATGGAGAAATCAAGATTCATAGATACGGAATCCATAGCTATCTTAATGATAGTAAATGTTATCTACTTAAAGGTATTATTCGGGGATTGAAAGATAGTATAACAAGATCTTGGCCATCGGTTTACTTTGTGTTCTCTGGTGGTTTTTCCAATTGTATAGTTTTACAATTGGTGGTTCTTAAAATGGAGAATAATTGAACTTTAAGTTAAAATGATTGAAAAGGTAAAACGGAAAAAGTCCTTAATTCAATCATGGATAACATATGGGGATTAAGCAAGCGATGAATAAATCATGGAAGAAGCACTACGTGAGAGAGCTTTCGTAATACGGTATGTAAACAGGAGTTCAGCTTCAAACTTTTAGTGGAATAGTTTTGAAGTTGATAATTGATGGATAATTAATCTGGGATTAATTTTTCACAATTATAGGAGCCTGTTTACATATTTCCATCGGGTCCCTCTATTAGCTCATATAGTTCCACGAAGCGTCTCGGGATTTGTTCCTAATGAGATCGGTAAATTGTAAATGGAATTTTGTAATGTCTATTAAGACATGGTACTCTCTAACATGCAATCCAGAAAGGATTGGACATGTGAAATTTGTAGACAAATGATTTGTCAACATGTGATTGGTTAATTTGAATTTTGAAAATAAGATTGTGTTTGAATTTTGGAAAACAAAATTTTTCTCTCCTAATTAAAAGTGGTGCACGTTTTTTAATTGTATGGAGGGAAGAAAATTTTGTTTCAAAATTATTTAAATATATTCCTAACATTTAATTATTAATTGGTTTAAATAATGGAGATTATTTCATGAATTTTTCTTTCCTAATTAAATAGGTGCATGGTTTTTGTGAGGAAAGAAAATTTGAAATATTTCATTAATTTAAATTAATTAATATGGATAATGTTTATGGAAAATATTTATACAAATATGTGAATCCTATTTAAATTCGAAAAGGTTTAAAAGAAGTTTGAATCTAGATAGGACTATGATCTTTTGACTAGTCTAGATTCTTGATTTAAAATTTAAACCACCAATCAAAATTTCTCTCACTTTGTGGCCGAATTTTAAAAGGGATTTCCTCTTGAAAATTATTTTTATATTCAATAAATCTAGCCCTAAAGTTGTATGATCTTTTGGTTCAAGATTTATCCGGAAAATAATTATTAATTATTTTTCAAGTAGGAGATAAATTTTGAAAAGGATTGGAATACTATATAAAGGCTAGGAGTTCTTGAAAAACTAATTTTTGATTTTTTTTTAAGGAGAAAAACGTTTTTTTAATAATAAAAAAAATTTTGTTTTTCTTCCACATCAAAAATTCGGCTTTCTTGTGAGAGAGAAAAAGAAAGAAAATTCCATTGAATCAAAACTGCGAGGAAGGTTAAACTGAGTGATAATTTTTCATAGGAGGTTAACCGGTTCTTGTTTTGTAGTTTTGAAGAAAGAAGTTGGATCAAATTCTCAACGAGGATCATCGGAATTGAGAAGGAGGGATCTAGACTTCGGAAAGTATTACCGGTCGCTTGGATTCATAGAACGTGTGCCCACACACACTCTGAGACGTGGAACTCGAGAATAGTAGAGAAGACACGTTGGTCAAACGCTCTAGCAATTCCGGAATCCAAGAAATAAGGTATGCTTGATCATGAATTAATTTATTGTTATATGCATCATGAGCTTCTTTTCCGGAAACGGCATAAAATTTTTAAAACTTCCGCTGCGCCGTAACTCCAATATCGGATCCGATTTTTCCAACAAGCATATACTAGGCAAGTAACACAACAAAAGTCTATGCTGTAGATGGAGTTGTACTTACCTCATCTGCTATGTCTGATATAATGCTACTCTAAGTCAGGACACAACAGCAGGCTACCTTATGCTATAATAAAGGACATAGGTAAGGATTCATAATCATAACCATAAAATGTTGGTGACCTAACCAAAATTCATACATAACCTTAGTTATATGTCCCCTATATAAGCACATGATAACTTACTTGGTTACAACAAGTAACCCTAGTGTTCAACGTCTACCATACTTGGATTATAACTTATTAGGTTACATAAGGTAACCTTAGGTACTAAGCCCACATACATACAAGTAGGGTTAGGTTACCATCCTAACCTTGGGCCTATGCCTTAACATCCTTAATCCATAATCCGTTGGGTTATTAGAAGTAACCCTAGGTCTTAGCCCATTATTAAACTTGGTATCTTGTTGGGTTACATTGGGTAACCCTTGAGGTAGTCAAACTTGGTCAACTAAAGTCAACATCCTATGGGGTCAACTTGGGCTTTGGGCCAAGCCCAATAACTCGGGTATCCTTCTTGGTTACCGTCTGTCATCGTCTTATTACCAAACTTTAAGACAGCTTGGGTTCAAAAATCCATTTTCCTCTACTTTGGAAAACTTGGCAATTTAAATGCAAAAAAAATGCTTTGTTCAACTTAAGAAAAATTGTGGCTCTTAGAGTGGGGCTTGTAAAAATTATTAAGTACTGAAAACTGCCGTTAGAACAGTTTTCACAGTCAAATTATCAATGTTGGTGCAAGAATATCCTTTTTCTGCACTGTTTTAGAAAATCCTGTGCAGGAATTTCTTGGTTCCTGCACAGTTTTTAGAAATCCAATTATATTTAAAAATCTGGGTTGAATTAGAAAAAGTTATCTTCACGAAAGTTTTAGATCTCGAAAAACCATACAACTTTTGTGTTTTACACAAAACCCAGTTTGGACTCTAACCCACTCTTATCCCCTGTTGAACCCACCTGGCCGTGCATGAAGTCTGGGCACGATCAGGCTCGGATTTTTATAAAAACCGAGGTTGTTGGAGCCTTATTTTGGAAAACGGTCTGCATTGCCCCCTAGGAAAACCCTTATCTACAACTTTCATGTTTTAAGTTTTCCAAAATTCGGCCTCTAAGAGCCTCAAATTTGGCTTTCTAGAAAACTGGCTAGTTTTACCCGAACTGGCAGTTTTCTTGTTTAAGTTGGTTTTACGTCCTAATTTGAGCATTCTAACTCAACCAGTCACGCGGGAGCCTAAAAATCAGACATGCAGTGTTTTCCAACATACCAACCCATCATTAACATAACCCAACATACTCATACAAACCATTGATGAATTGCATCAACTAGGGTTTGCATGGGTTTTAGGTTTGAACAAACCATTCCATACGTCCAACAACCTAACATGCTGTAATAACCGAAAATTTCTACGGACTCATAATTTCCTTATACATGAGGAATTTATGTCCGTACAATGTGTTTATGTAATGTTTTATGAAAGTTATGAATATCAATGTGAAATTCATAATTTTATCAGAAAATATTTGAGTTCTCATTTAATTAGCTATGAGACTCAATAAGTAAGTTGCCTAATCAAGCATGTGACATTTTGAGCAAAAAGGGAAGAAAACTCTATGATTTTATGTTGGTCAAAATTTGACCAAAAAAGTCAAAGGTTGACCTGAAAGGTCAAAGGTATGACGGTACTGTTATATGATAAGCAGTATGGAAAATATACTGTGAAAAACCGTCATTATGGACAAGATAGTAAGAATAAGATTTAAAACCACCATAGAAAAATCAAGCACCCAAGTAGGAAATTAAGGGCAAAAGAGCTTTAAGAAATAAGAAAAATTTTTATACAGTCCAACTATACACAGATAAATTTTGGACTGTAGTTCAGTATAAAAATATTGTTATTAGTTGATAGCAGTATTGGAAATATCTGTGTTAGCATGAAAGTGGACTGCGTATCAAGGAAAAAGCCAAACAAGGCCTTAGGGTGTTGACCTCACCTCACCATGGATTTATGACATCATTTCTTGATTTAAAGAAAATTGGAAAGAATTTTTGGAAGGTTCTAGAGTGTTGTGGTAGGCCACCTAAGGGGGTTTTTGTGCAAAATTTTGCTTCTTCAAGGACTTATGAGCAATTTTGAAGAGTTACACATCACCTATAAATAAGTGGAAGGGGATAGACCATTTGGTTCGCAAAATTGAGAAACATAACTAAACTATGCCCAATTTTCTTCACTCTTTCCCTCTCAAAAACCGAACTCAAGAAGAAAGGAAGAAGAGAGAAAAAAATTAAAAACCCAAACGGAAAAGCCTTAGGAGTGATCGGATTTTTAGCTAGAACCATAAGCAAATGTTGGAAAAATTTTGGTACCCATTTAGGCTAGGAGGCCGATTGTTGGGAAGAAAAAAGGAGAAGAAAAAAAGTGAAGAAGTAAAGGTCCAAAGTGACCAGATTTTTGGTGAGAAACAAGCAAGGATGGCCGAATAATTTTGGGACCCCATTTGGAAGGGAAGGCCAGTTGTGGAAGTGCCAATGAAAAAGGGGAAAAGTTGAGCCAACCAAGCTAACTTCTTGAATTGATTAAGGTAAGCCTCTTTGGACCCTAGGCTTTTCAATTCAAGTTTCAATTTGGGATTTAAGTGTATTTCAAGCCTTGGATGTAAGAGCATAAGCTCAATTTAATTTCCATGCCCTAGATTAGAAATTTTAGGTGGTACTTGATTTAGGTGCTTAGGTGGTTTTAAATTTCAAAGTATGCATGCTTATGTGATTGGATGCATGAAATTAGGGTTTTGCATGGTTGATGAATGCTAGGGTTGTATGTCCCCAATATGTTAAGAATGTTGTATGGTTATGTGAATGATGGGATGGAATGTTAGAAAAGCGCCACATGTCTGATCTTAGGCTCCCGCGATGGCTGGTTGAGTTAGATTGCACAATTAGGACGTAAAATCAACTTAACTAAGAAAACTGCCAGTTCGGGTAAAATTGTCTAGTTTTCTGGAAAGCCGGTTTTGAGACCCTTAGAGGCCGAATTTGGGAAAACTTAAAACATGAAAGTTGTAGACAAGGGTTTTTCCTAGTGGGCGGCACATGCCATTTTTGAAAATAAGGCTCCAATGGCCTTGATTTTTACAAAAATCCGAGTCCGACCGTGCCCAGACTTCATGCACTGACAGACAGGTTCAATAGGGGATTTGAGTAGGATAGAGTCTGAACTAGATTTTGTGTAAAACATGAAAGTTGTAGGGCTTTTCAAGGTCTAAAACTTTTATGAAGATAACTTTTACAGATTCAACCCAGATTTTTAAATAAAAATTAGATTCTAAAAATTATGCAGGAAACAGGAAATTCCTACACAGGATTTTCTAAAACAGTGCAGGAAAATGACATTCCTGTACATACACTGGTAATTGGCAGCAGGAAACTGTTCCAAAGGCAGTTTCCAATAGTTGATCATTTTTACGAACCCTACTCCAAGAATTATAATTTTTCAAGTTAAACAATGATTTTTGTTTATGAAATGGATAAGGAAGACTAAGTTTTTCCAAAGCAAAGAAAAATAAGTTCATGGACTACAAGTTATCTTAATAATAACTTGGTAATAAAAAGATGACCAACGGTGACCGGGAAGGATATCCGAGTTACTCGATTGGGCTCAGAGCCCAAGGTTACCTATAGTAACCCGATAGGATGTAACTTAGGAAATTGGGCTTTAGTAACCCAAAAAGATTAACCCAAGTATGACTTAGGCTCACACGAAAGGTTACCCAATGTAACCTAACAAGATATTAAGTACGTCAGTTGGGCCTAAAACCCTAGGGTTACATTTAGTAACCAAGTAAATTGCCATAGACATGTATGGGGGACATATAACTAAGTTTTCTCAAGAATGTTGGTTGGGTTACCAACATTTTTATCATTATGAATTTATGATGTATAGGACCCTTATCTTATGTTCTTTTAAATAGTAGGAAGTAACCTGCTGTTGCGCCCTGATTTGGAGCAACAAAACCTTAGACATAACATACCAGTCAAATACAAACCTCACCTACAGTATGAAAAATAGTAAATACTATTTTCAAGTATGACATGTTTTCATGAATGCCATGATATACTATGTTATGTTAAAGTGTACCATGTATTGCTATGATGTGCCATGTATTGCTATGATATGCCATGTGCATGTATATGTTATGTTATATGTTACGATATAGTAATATCATGAAGCATGTTCACTAATAATAAATCTCATAGTGAGAACATGTTTTAAGTCATAAGATAAGACAAGTAAGGTGTCGTACTAACCTCCCGCCAAATCGTGGAGGATTATGTATGTTTCGAGCTCAAGTTCAAGTTTAAGATAATAAGACCTTTCGTAAATCGTAAAGGCTTATATGATTCCCAGAATTGTTAGGGACCTTGCAAACCTTAACTTTCTATGGAATGCGCACATTTGGTATGTACACAAGGGGCCCACATATTAAGCAAGATATTAAGTTCATAAGAAGTTCATAATGAAGCATAAGGGATTCATAATCAATCATAAATGGTTCATGCATAAGTTATATGATGCTTGACATGTTTTTGTGAGAATAAGTTTGTATTTGCTGAGCGTAAAGCTCATCAGTATATTTCATACTGTAGGTAAAAAGCCTGCAGCCTAGATAGTGGGTCATACAGACGATGCGGCGAATGAAGAGCGGTGTGGGATACCACTATGCAGATTTTTCCGCAAGTTCTTTCAAAAAAAAATATATGTGCATATATATACATATTAGAATAAATTGTGTTATACGATATATATGAAGTTGAAGACTCGAAGTGGATGTAAAGAGTATGTGTGACTTCTTATTATGATAAACAAGTAATGTGTGTGCATGGAAGGTTTGCTTATATGAACCAATCTATTTATATATATGTGTAAAAAAAAAAATTATTCTCAAATTTCCAAATAAGTTTAAGCTATTCAAACTAAGATATAGTTAAGTAAGTAAGGTAACAATCCTACGTAGGTCGGGGCATTACACATGCACATTCTACATTATTCTCACATATTTGGGGACATACAACCATAACATGCATCAAACATTTAAACTCTAATTTCATGCAACCAAAGCATAAAATCTTGCATAACTTGGCAAAATAAACCACCTAAGTCCTTGAACTAGGATTTATTTACCCAAAAGGGCTCTTAGGTGGCCGGCCACATACTCTAGAACCACCCAAATATTTCTTTCCAGCATTTCTTTTAATTAAAGAAATGATGTCATTAATTGGTGATTAGGTGATGTAAGGTCCCTTAAGGCTTGTTTGGCTTTTTCCTTAATATGCAGCCCACTTTTATGCTAACACAGATATTTCCAATACTGTGCTTACTAATACACAGTACTGCTATATTGAACTGCAGTCCAAAATTTATCTGTGTAAAAATGGACTGTATAAAATTTTTCTTATAACTTAAAGCCATTTGGCCCTTGATATCCTAATTAATGTGCTTGATTTTTCTATGGTGGTTTTAAATCTTATTCATCCTTTCTTGTCCGTAAAGACGGTTTTTGCAGTATATTTCCCATACTGCTTATTATATTACTGTACAGTCATACCTTTGACCGTTCTGGTCAACCTTTGACTTTCTTGGTCAACTTTGACTTTCTCAGTCAAACTTTGACCAACATAAAATCATGGATTTTTATTCTACCTTCTTGCCCAAAAGGCTATTTACTTGACTAAGCAATTCATTATTGAGTCTTATAAGGTCATAAGAACTCATAAAATTAAATAAAAACCTTAATTAAGCTTTTTCATAAATACCTTTATGGTCCAGCTTAAATTATTTACAAGAAATCGTAACGTTGAAAATTTTAATTATTACAATCTACCCCCCCTTAAAAATTTTCGTCCTCGAAAATTAGAACAAACTGGGGTAGTTCTTTCTCATCTCATCTTCTAATTCCCAGGTCGACTCTTCAACCTTGTGGTTTCACCATAACACTTTAACCATGGGAATGGTTTTATTTCTTAGGACATTCTCTTCCCGATCCAAAATTCAAACTGGCCTTTCTTCATAGGTTAAGTCGGTTTGAACCTCGACTAGTTCTTGACTAAGCACATGAGAAGGATCTGGTACATACTTCTTTAGCATCGAGACATGGAAAACATTGTGCATCGAAGCTAATTCTAGCGGTGAGGCAAGTTTGTAGGCTACTTTCCCAATTCTCTCAAGGATTTCAAACGATCCTATACATCTCGGACTAAGCTTCCCCTATTTGCCAAATCGCATTACTCCTTTCATAGGAGCAATCTTGATAAACACAGCATCTCCAACTTGAAATTCCAAAGGCCTTCTACGTTTATCGGCATAACTTTTCTGTCTACTAAAAGCTATGTCGAGCCTCTGCTTAATCTTCTTGATATCTTCAGAGGTCTTCTTGATGAAATCGGTTGTTTGCAGTTGTTTCTGTCCAACTGCCTGCTAATGGATAGGAGATCGACATTTTCTTCCATATAATGCTTCAAATGGGGCCATACCAATCAAAGTGTGATAACTGTTGTTATACGAAAATTCGATCAATGGCAGCTCCTGATCCCAATTTCCCTTGAAATCCAGAACACATGATCTCAGCATGTCTTCTAGTGTCTGGATGGATCGTTCCGATTGGCCATCAGTTTGGGGGTGAAATACCGTACTGAACTTCAATTTCGACCCCATGGCATTATGAACACTTGTCCAAAATCGAGAGGTGAAAAGTCCATCACGGTCTGAGATGATCGATTTTGGTACTCCATGTAGTCTAACGATCTGGGATACATAAATTTTAGCCAATTTTTCTACTGAAAAGGTGGCCTTGATCGCAATAAAGTGGGCTGATTTGATTAATTTATCCACAATAACCCAAATCGTGTCATTCCCACTTGCATTCATGGGTAGTCCTATTACAAAATCCATAGTAGTTTGCTCCCATTTCCATTCAGGAAGCTTTATTTTCTGCAAATCGCCTCCAGGATGTCAATGCTCAGCTTTAACTTTCTGACAAGTTAGGCATTTTGACACGTATTCTACCATTTCATTCTTCATATTTGGCCACCAATAATTCTCTCGGAGATCCTTGTACATCTTGAAAGCTCCTAGATGTACCGAATATGACGTTTTATGTACTTCTGACATTATCTGATCATTTAAAAATTCAAAGTCAGGCGCACAAATCCTTTCTTTGAAATACATGACACCATCAGCAGAGGTCTTAAACTCTTTGTTCTTTCCGCCAAAAAGTTACGCTTTTAGCAAAAAGGAATCCTTTTCTTGATGCGACTTAATGGAATCCAGCAAATTGGACTAGAGGGTCAGAGAAGACAATTTTCCTGTTATCATTTCCAGGTTGAACTCAGAAATCTCCTTTTGCAGGGGCTTAGGAAACGTTTCAATAGACATCAGCATGCCTACTAATTTCCTATTTAAGGCATCTGTAACCCTATTTGCCTTTCCAGGGTGGTAAAGGATCTCACAATCGTAGTCCTTTACAAGTTCTAGCCATTTACGTTGCCTCATATTGAGCTCCTTTTGAGTAAAAATATATTTGAGACTTTCATAATCGGTGTAGATTTCACATTTATTCCCATACAAATAGTGTCTCCAAATCTTAAGTACGAAGATTACCGCCGCTAGCTCTAAATCATGCGTAGGATAGTTCCTTTCGTGAATCTTCAGTTGTCGTGATGTCTAGGCTACTACCTTCCCATTTTACATCAGGACAGCTCTTAATCCACTTTTAGAAGCGTCACTGTAAATCAAAAAATTTCCTGCATCAACATCAGGAATTATTAACACCGTCGCGCTTGTCAGCTTTTTCTTGAGCTCTTGAAAGTTTTCTTCACACTTTTGGGTCCATTCAAATTTTTTCTCTTTTCAGGTAAGGGCTGTGAGTGGTGCAGCAAACTTGGAAAATCCATCGACGAATCGTCGATAGTATCCAGCTAAGCCAAGAAAACTTCTTATTTCCGTGACATTCTTGGATACCGGCCATGTACTAACCGCCTCCACCTTCGTAGGGTCTACGGATATTCCTTCTTTTAGAACCACATGACCTAAAAAATGAACTTTCTCCAGTCAAAATTCACATTTTGTAAACTTGGCATACAATTGATTCCATCTTAATGTCTCCATCACCAACCTAAGGTGATGTTCATGTTCTTTCTTGGACCTTGAGTAAATTAAAATGTTGTCGATAAAGACAATAACGAACTTGTCTAGATATTCCTTAAACACACAGTTCATAAAAGTAGCTGGGGCGTTGGTTAGTCCAAATGGCATAACCAAAAACTCATAGTGCCCGTAACACGTTCGAAAAGCCGTTTTGGAGACATCCGTCTCCTTGATCCTGAGCTGATGATAGCCCGATTGCAGATCGACTTTCGAAAACACTACCGTTCTCTTGAGTTGATCAAAAAGATCATCAATCCTCGGAAGGGGATACTTGTTCTTGATCGTAATCTTGTTCAACTCACAGTAATCAATACACATACGCAATGATCCATCCTTCTTCTTAATGAACAAAACAAGTGCTCCCCACGGAGAGTGACTTTGTCGGATGAATCCCTTGTCAAGCAGTCCTTGTAACTGCACTTGAAGCTCTCTAGTTCAGCAGATGCCATATGATAAGGTTCTTTCGATATTGGTGCAGCTCCAGGTAACAACTCGATTTCAAACGAAATTTCCTGTTCCGGCGGGAGTCCTGGTAAATCCTTCAGAAAGATATCCACATACTCCTTTAAAATGGGAACATTTTTTGGTTTTAACTCCGCTTCTTGGTCTTTGTCCACCATATTAGCTAAATATCCTTGACATCCATTAGCTAACATCTTCCAAGCCTTCGCTACCGACACTGGTCTGGTTGCTGAGTTCCGAGACTGTCCATAGAAGTTAAACTCCTCCTCACCGTAAGAGCTGAACGTTACACAACGCTTTCGGCAGTCAATCTTGGCGTTGTATTTTCCTAAGAAATCCATCCCTGAGATCACATCGAAATCCTGAAGTTTGATCGCGATGAGATCTACAAATAATTCTCTGCCATAAATGATCACGGAAGTATTTCGAATCCAAAAATTGGACCACAAAATTTCTCCGAATGGCAAAGAGGTTTTGAAAGGCTGTTCTAAATTATTCACACATCTTCCTAATTTTTGGGCGAACTCCAAAGATACGAACGAGTGAGTGGCACCAGAATCAAACAAGGTAATAGCATCATAGGTAGCGATAGAAATCTGACCTGTCACTACATGCGAAGTCCTTGCTTCAGCATCTCCCTTAGTGTAGGCATAAATTCTGACTTGGGGTTTAGGAGCCTCTAGTCCGCCTTGTGCAATCGAGGGTCCTTCAAGCCTCGCTTAGAGTGCATGCAGCTGATTGTTTGTGTTCCGGCTTGGATATGGAGGATTCTGGTTCTGGTTGTTCTGGGTGCAGTTCATTTCATAGTGCCCCTCCTTGCCACAAAGGTAGCAAGCATTCGTCCCCATTCTACACATTCCCGGGTGTTTCCTTCCGCATTTAGTGCATACGGACTGTTCATTGTTATTACCCTCCTTTCCTCTGTTATTCTTCTTCTGAGGGTAATTCTTTTGCTGACCCTGGCTAATGAAATTCCCTTTTCTCTTATTCCTCCCGAACTGTTTGAAACTTTGGGCAGGGTTACTAGTTTGGTCCTTCGAGTATGCTTTTAAACTCTGTCGGGGCTGTATTGGCTTTACCACAGCCTTCTCCTCCTTTTTGTCTTAAAGATTTGAGCCCTTGCTTCTTTCTCCTGGTTGATCCAATATTCTGCTCTTATCACCCGAGTTACACAATCGGATACCAGGATAGGTGGACTACTGCCAGCACTCACTTGCTTGGTAATGTCTGTCCAGAACATTTTCATCATTCTTCTTACCTTCTCCATTTCGCTCGATACCAATTCCGGGCACAGACGAGCTAACTGTTCGAACTTCTTTACGGCCTCCATGACCGTCATTGACCCTTGTTTTAAATACGTGAACTCATCTTGTTGAGCTGCTAGGATTTCCTTGTTGTAATACATGGTACGGAACTCCGTCACAAAATCTTGCCAGCTCATGTGTAATACCTAGTTTTTCGATATTACGATTTCCTTTTAAAGGAATTAAATGGGTACCATGAAGGTATTTATGAAAAAGCTCGATTAAGAGTTTTTATTAAGTTTTGTGAGTTCTTATAATTTTATAAGACTCAAAAATGATTGCTTAGGCAAGCAAGTGACCTTTTGAGTAAAAAAGGGAAGAAAAATCTTATGATTTCATTTTGGTCAAAGTTTGACCAGAAAAGTCAAAGTTGACTGAAAAGTTAAAAGTTGACCCGAAAGGTCAAAGTTATGACGGTACTGATATGTGATAAGCAGTATGGGAAAAATACTGCGAAAAACCGTCATTACGATCAAGATAGCAAGAATAAGATTTAAAACCACCATAGAAAAATTAAGCACACCAAGTAGGAAATTAAGGGCAAAAGGGCTTCAAGAAATAAGAAAAATTTTATACAGTCCAACTATACACAGATAAATTTTGGATTGCAGTTCAGTATAAAAATACTGTTATTAGTTGATAGCAGTATTAGAAATATCTGTGTTAGCATGAAAGTGGACTGCGTATCAAGGAAAAAGCCAAACAAGACCTTAGGGTGATGACCTCACCTCACCATGGATTTGTGACATCATTTCTTGAATTATTGAAAGTATAGAAAGAATTCAAGCCTTGCTCACCAAGGCTACCCATTATGGCCGGCCACTTGGAGGGCATTTGGGCAAATATTTGTGCTTCAAGGATTTCTAAGCAAAGTTTGTATTAAAAATAAATTAAAAAAAAATTCATTTTTCACCTATAAATAGGTGTAAGAGGGGGGCGAATTTGCTCAAAAAAAAAATTGGAAAACTCCCTAAAACCATGCTCAAAAATTTCTTCACCCTTTTCCTCTAAAATCCGAACTCAAGGAACCAAAAAGTAAGAAGAAAAAAAAAAAAAAAAAAAAAAGAAAGTGAAGAAAGGACTTGATAAGTGGTGACTGGATTTTGGTTAAGCACAAGCCAAGGTGGCTGAACAATTTTGGAACCCATCTAGCCAAGGAAAGGCTGGTTGTGGTGAGGAGAAAAAGGGAGCAAGTGGCTCGGTTCCTTTGGAGAAGGAAAACAAGAGAAAAATTTTGGATCCAAGCTTGAGAACCAACTTCCAAATTCTAGAGGTAAACCCTTGGACCCTAAGCTTTTCAATTCAAATTCTAATTTGGAAGTTTAAGTGTATTTCAAGCATTGGAATGTAAGAGCATAAGCTCATTTAATTTTATGCCCTAGTTTAGAAATTTAGGTTGGTGCTTGATTTATGTGTTAGGTGGTTTTAATTTGCATAGTATGCATGTTTATGTGATTGATTGCATGGAATTAGGGTTTTCATGTTTGATGCATGATTGTTGTATGCTAGGGTTGTATGTCCCCAAATATGTTTAAGTATGTGGTAGTGTGTATGTTAGGTTGTTAGAAGTATGGAATGGTTTGTTCAAACCTAAAATCCCATGCAAACCCTAGTTGGTGCAAAATTACCAATGGTTTGCATGAGCAAGATTTATTATGTGAATGATAGGATGGTACGTTAGAAAAGTGCTGCATGTCTGATTTTAGGCTCCCGCATGACTGGTTGAATTAGATTTCGCGAATTAGGACGTAAAATGAATTTAAGCAAGAAAACTGCCAGTTCGGGTAAAATTGGCCAGTTTTCTGGAAATCAGGATTTGAGGCCTTTAGAGGCGAATTGGGAAAAACGTAAAACATGAAAGTTGTAAAGAAGGGTTTTTCCTAGTGGGCAACGCAGACTGTTTTTGAAAATAAGACTCCAATGGCCTTGATTTTTATAAAAATCCGAGCCTAACGGTGCCCAGACTTCATGCACGGCCAGACGGTTCAACGGGGGATTTGAGTAGGATAGAGTCCGAACTGGATCTTGAGTTAAACATGAAAGTTGTAGGGCTTTTCGAGATTAAAAACTTTTGTGAAGAAAACTTTTTCAAATTCGACCCAAATTTTTAAATAAAAATTGGATTTCAAAAACTGTGCAGGAAACAGGAAATTCCTGTACAGGATTTTCTAAAACCGTGTAGGAAAAGGACATTCCTATATATACACTGATAAATTTACTGTGGGAAGCTATTCCAAAGGCAGTTTCCAACACTTAACAATTTTTACAAATCCTACTCAAAACATACAATTTTTCATAAGTTGAACAAATGATTTTTGTATTAAAAGAACATAAAATGTTGGGTTTTTCAAAGAGAAATAAAAATGGGTTTTGGACCAAATTATCTTCCAATTTGGTAATAAGATGATGACCATTAGTAACTGGGAAGGATATCCGAGTTACTGGGCTTGACCTAAAGCCCAAGTTGACCCAATAGGATGTTGACTTTAGTTGACTAAGTTTGACAACCTCAAGGGTTACTCAATATAACCCAACAAGGTACTAAAATTTGTTAGTAGACCAAACCCAATAGGATATGGGTTAAGAATAATAAGGTTTAGGCCCAAGGTTAGGGATGGTTGTAAGAACCGAATTTTTCTATGAGCTCATGATTTCCTTAGACATAAGGAAATTTAAATCCATATTATGTGTTTATGTGAAATTCATGATGTTTGAGTTTCATTCAATTGGCTACGAAACTCAATAAATGATTTTTAGACATGCATAAGGCCTTTTATGGAAGAAGGCTTAGAAAAATTCATGATTTTATATTGGTCAAAGTTTGATCGGAAAAAGTCAAAGTTGATCAAAAAGTCAAAGGTTGACCATAGGAGTCAAAGGTATGATGGTACTATCAAGAGTTAAGCAGTATGAAAAATATACTATGAAAACCGTCATTACGGACGAGGTAGCATGCATTAAGTATAAAACCATCATAGAAAAATCAAGCACACCAAGTTAGAATTAAAGGGCAAAAAGGACTTAGAAAAATAAGAAAAATTTTATACAGTCCATTTTTACACAGATAAATTTTGGACTGTAGTACAGTACAGTATAAAATACTGTTGTTAGTAGATAACAATATTAAAAATATCTGTATAGCAAGAAAGTGGACTGCGTATTAAGGAAATAGCCAAACGAGCCCTTAGGTGATGACATCACATCCCTATGGATTTATGACATCATAATTGATTAAATAAAGGATGGAAAGAATTATGGAACTCTCTAGAAAGTGGGTGAGGTGGCCGGCCACCTAGGGGGTAAAAATGTAAAGATTTTGTCATTTGGGACCAAAATGTAATTTTTAGAAAATAGGTGATGTAAGCAAATGATGTCATCAAGTTGATGTCATCATAATGAGGTAAGCTTAGCCTTGGAGAGCAAGGGATGGCCGGCCAACATGTCACCTAAGGGGGGTCAAAGTGCAAAATTTGATTTTTGAGGGGCTTTTATGCAATTTTTAGAAAGTTTCTCTACCACTATAAATAGGCCATAAGGGGGTCGGTTTTTGGTTGGAAAAAAATCAGGAAAATAGCCAAAACTCTGCCATTTTGTTCTTCTCCAAAAATCCGAACCCAAATTAGCAACCCAAAGAGAGAAAAAAATTTGAAAATCAAGAGGAAGTATTAGAGAGTGTTCGGTTTTCATCAAGAACCAAGAAAAGGAAGAAAAAAAAAAAGTGATACCCATTTTTTGGCCAAGTGGCCGGTTATGGGAGAGAAGGAAAGGAAGGGAAAAAGTGAAGGGGAAAGGAGGTGTGGCCGGACTTGATTGAACCGAGCTAGTGACCGGAAAAATTTTTGGGTACCATTGGAGGGTGAGAAACCGGTTGTGAGGAGATCTAGGGAGGGAGAACTTCAGGCCCTAAACCCTAGATCTCCTCACAACCGGTTTCTCACCTTCCAATGGTACCCAAAAATTTTTCCGAGCTAGGGAGGGAGAACTTCGGGCCCTAAACCCTAACCCACTCCTAGGATTAACCAAGGTAATTACCCTAAACCCTAACCTTTTCAATTAAGTTTTCAATTTTAAATTTAAGTGTATTTCAAGTTGAGATTATAAGAGCATAAGCTCAATTTCATTTTATTGCCCTAGGTTGATGTAGTTGTGTGCTTGATTAGATGTAATGGTGGTTTGTTTATGATCTTTGATTGATTTTTAGAATTGCATACTAGATGCTTGATGTGTTATATGTCCCCTGTTTTAATGTGCAAGCTGATTCTAGAATTGCATGCTAGGTTGTTAGTTTTGATTATGGAATGGTGATGCAAACTAGAACCATGCAACTCTAGGATAGAACAATTCGGTTAAGGGGCTGCATGGACACGATGGGACGACATAAATGTTAAAGTGAGACATTAGAAAATGCTGTATGCTTACTGTTTAGGCTCCCGCGTGTTCGGTTGAGTTAGATTGCGACAATAGGACGTAAAACGAACTTAAAACCGAAAACTGCTAGGTTCGGGTGGACACTGGCCAGTTTTCTGGAAAGTGGAATTTGAGGCCTTTAGAGGCCGAATTGGGTAAAATGTAAAACATGAAAGTTGTTCAGAAGGGTTTTTCCTAGTGGAAAAAGTGGACAATTTTTCAAAATGAGGCTCCAATGGCCTCGGTTTTTATGAAAACCCGAGCTTGACCATGCCTAGGTTTTATGCACGACCAGGTGAGTTCAACCGAGAATATGAACCTGTTAGAGTCCAAATTAAATTTTTCATAAAACGTAAAAGTTTTAGCATTTTTCAAGAGCTAGAACTTTCGTGAAGACAACTTTGCATATTCAAAATGGATTTTTAAACTGACACGGTTTTATAAAGACAGTGCAGTGAACAGGAAATTCCTGTACAGGATTTTCTAAAAACAAAACAGAAAAACTGTATTTTTGGCCCAACACCCATGTTTTGACTGTGAAAACTGTTCCAATGGCAGTTTTCAGCATTTAACCATTTGTACAAATCCCACTTTAAGAATCACAAATATTTTAAAGACAAACAAAGGATTTTTGGATAAAATTTACCAAGTTTTCCAAGAACAATGAAAGTTGAATTTTAAAGCCAAAGTTTTGTAACCAATCGATGACGAACGGTAACCGGGAAGGATACCCGAGTTACTGGGCTTAGCCCAAAGCCAAGTTTGACCCCATAGGATGTTGACTAAAGTTGACCAATTTTGTTGACTTTAATTGATCAAGTTTGACCCAATAGAATGTTGACTTTGGTTGACCAGGGTTAACCACCTCAAGGGTTACCCAATGTAACCCAACAAGATACTACGTTTAATAATAGGCTAAGATCTAGGGTTATTGGTGATAACCCAATGGATTATGGAGAATAAGAATATATGGACTTAGTAACCAAGGTTACCCAATGTAACCTAATGAGTTATCATAAGCATGTTAGGGGGACATATAACTAAGAGCATGTAGGAATGTTGGATAAGTCACCAACATTTTATGATAGGATCCTTATCTGGTATTCTTTTAAATAGCAGGAAATAACCTACAGTTACCACCGTATTTGGAGCAACCAAACCTCAGGCATAGCATACCAGGAAAGTACAAACCCTACCTACAGTATGAAAAATAGTAAATACTATTTTCAAATATGACATGTTTTCATAAATGCCATGTATTGTTATGATGTGTCATGTATTGCTATGATATGTTATGTAATGCTATGATATGCCATGTAATACTATGATATACCATGTACATGTCTATGTTATGTTACATGTTACAATATAGTAACATCATGAAGCATGTTCACTAATATTAAATAGTGATAACATAAGACAAGTAAGGTGTCGTACCAACCTCCCGCCAGGTGAAGGATCATGAAGGTTATGAGCTCAAAATCAAGTTCAAGTTATTAAAACCTTTCAAAAATAAAATTGTAAAGGTTTATTTTCCGGAATTGTTAGGGACCTTGCAAACCCTAACTCTATCTTGGAGAGCGCGCATCTGGTACGTACACAAGGGGCTCAAAAGTAAAGCAAGATAATAGGTTCAAGTTCATAAATGATCATAAATGGTTCATGCATATGTTATATGATGTTTACATGTTTTTGTGGGATCATGTTTGTATTTGCTGAGCGTAAAGCTCATTCAGATATTTCATACTATAGGTGAAAAGCCTGTAGCCTAGATGATGGGTCATGCGGACGGTACAGCAAATGAAGGGCGGTGTGGGATACCACTACGCTAAATTATTCCGCAAGTTCTTTTGAACAAAAGTATATGTGTGTATATATTTATACATATTAGAATGAATGATGTTATATTGTATATATGAAGTTGAAAACTCGAAACATATAAAGAGTATGTGTGGGTTTTTATAAATAAGTAATGTGTGTAAACAAAAAACGTACTTACATAGACTAGCCTATTTATATATATATGCGTGTTGAGAAAAAAAAATTATTCTCAAATTTTGCAGTAAGATATAGTTAAGTAAGAATGGCGACGGCCCTACATAGGTCGGGGCGTCATAATGGTAACCTAACCCTATTTATGTATGTTTGAGCTTAGCACCTAAGGTTACCTTATGTAATCTAATAAGTTATGATCCATATTTGGTAGACCTTCAACTCTAGGGTTACTTGTTGTAACCAAGTAAGTTATCATGTATGTATGGGGGGACATATAACTAAAGTTATGTATGAATGTTGGTTAGGTTACCAATATTTTTATGATTATAAATCTTTACCTATGTCCTTTGTTATAATAGGAGATAGACTGCTGTTGTGTCCTGACTTGGAGTAGCATATTATTGGACATAGCAGACGAGGTAAGTACAACTTTGCCTACAGCATAGGCTTTTGTTGTGATACTGGCCTAAGTATGTTTGATGTATGCTATGGTATATGCTATGACGTATGCTACATGCTATGATGTATGCTGTGATGTAAGTTAGAATTATGTGATGCTAGGACATGATGTAGGGTATGTTAAGTTTATGATATGGTTATGTTATGATGTACGATATGTCAAGTTCATGGCTATGTTATGATGTAAGTTATGTTAAGGTTATGTTATGGCTAAGATATAATTTATGTATGTGTGACATCATGAGGCATATTTACCAATTCTTATGATAGGAACAAGATCAAGAATGAGATGATGAAAAGTAAGTATGATGGCAAGCAAGCTTGCCTGTGTCCTACCAACCCGCATTAGGTTGGGTTAGACTATGGTTTGAGTTGGAAATGGACTGGCCGCCCCAACCACTCCATAGTTGCGCGCCCGGTATGGACACTTATGTTAAGGGGCTCATAAGCAAGTTAAGTTATGAAAGAAAGTTAAGAATGAATAAGAAAGCATAATAAGAGCACAATCGGTTCATGCATATGTTATGCTATGATATGTTAAGTTATGACATGATATGCTATGCTATGATATGTTAAGTCATGATATGTTATGTTTGTATTGTGTCGCGGTATATAATAGTTGTACTTGATGAGCGAAAGCTCATTGTCTTACGTCTATGCTGTAGGTAAACAACCTACGGGCAATCTCTGATGCAAGATAGGGGGCGTGGCAGGACGAGCTGTGAAATGTGGGAATGATAGCCGCTACGCGTTTTGTCATTTTATATATATTATTTTATGTTCGAACGTCTCGATTAAGTAATCATTATACGCTCTTATGCTTCGTATAAAAAAAAATTTTCCGCTATTTTCGCTAAATAAATAAGTACGCCACGTTAAGTATGTATGTATGTACGGTAACGGCCTGTGCTAGGTGGGTCGTTACATTATGGTCGTAACATCTCGACGCATCTAGACGGTCATCCACTAGTGCCGTGCGTCCTTCTTGAGAGCAAAAGAAGCACTGAGAACTTTTTCCTACTCTGTCAGTCACATGAAATCCAAAATAACTTGGATATTAATCAACTAGTTATCAGCAGCTATTGGATCAGTCGGTCCTTCGAATTCAAGCCCCTTCATTCGCCTATATCGTTCATATAGCAAATCTTCCCGTACTGGCGGTAGGTTCACTTGTCCTTCAGCGGGTGCTATCGGAACTTCAGCGTTCCGTGAAACTTCTGGCTGGACCTCTGGTTGAACATCTGGTACCGGAGGTACTACTAGAAACGACCCGCCTAGCACAGGTTGTTATCATACTTGCATACATACATATTTATACGAAAACGTCCTTACTTATTAGAGCAAAAACAGCGGAGAACTTTTTTTTTTTTTTTTATACAGCGCATACGAGTGAATACGGAATATAAGAAGCAAACGCATAATAGTATTAGTGCGTACGAGTGTTAACGTTAAATAAATAGCGGTTATTAAACATTCCAAAATATGCATATAAATTCGAAACGCGTAACGGCTTCCATTCCCCACGTTTCACAGTGCCCGACCACGTCCCTCTATCTTGTATCATCAATTGCTGGCAGGTTGCTTACCTATAACATAAACTTAAGACAATGAGCTTTCGCTCAGCAAGTACAAATCCTATACCGCGACATACAACCTAACATACATCTTAATTTAACATTATCATAACATAACAATTCATTCCATCACTTAGCACATCATTGCATAACGTATGCATGAACCAATTATGTTCATATTATGCTTTCTTATTCAATCTCAGCTTACTTTCATTTTTTGTCTTACTTAGGGGCCCTTAACATGAGTGTCCGTACCCGGCGTGCAACTATGGAGTGGTTGGGGCGGCCAGTCCAAGTCCAACTCAAACCATAGTACAACCCGACCTCGGATGGGTGGTACGACATAGGCGACTTGTCGCCTAGGCAACTTGTTGTCCTTCTTCTTTTTCATCGTATCATTCTTGACCTCGTTATTCTTGTTAGAATTAGTGAGCATGCATCATGATGCCACCTATTCTTGCTTCATAATCATATCACATTCTTAACTTAACATGCATCTCTTACTTAGCATACTTCATAATATAAGCATATCATATTGCATATAACATGGCATCCAACATAGCATATAGCACATAGCACATAACACATAACACATCAATCATACCTAGGTGAGTATACAACTAATAGCCTATGCTGTAGGCAGCGTTGTACTTACCTTGTCTACTATGTCCGAGTTGTTGCTGCTCCACTTCGGGGTACAGCTGCAAGGTACTTCCTGCTTAAACGAATGACATAGGTAAGGTCTCTAATCTTGACATAATATGTTGGTTCTTAACCAACATTCATGCAACGCTTTGGTTATATGTCCCCCCCTAAACCATAAACCATATTATGTTTGGTTACACTAAGTAACCTTGTCACATTGAGTTACAATAAGTAACCCTATTAACGCAAATAATAACTTAATAGGTTACGTTGGATAACCTTATGTGCTAAACCCACATATGAACTCATAGGATTAGGTCATCTCCTAACCTTGGACTTATATCTAAACTTCATAATCCATAACCTAATGGGTTATATTGGGTAACCCGTTAGATTACCAGTCTAGGTCATACTAGGTTAACCAAAGTTAACCTCTAGGTTTACTAAAGTTAACCCTCTATGAGTTAACATTGGGCTTTGGGGTTAAGCCCAGTAACTCGGGTGTCTTTTCCCGGTTACTATCCGTTATCAAATGACTTATAAAACTTTGGCTTGAAAATCTTAGTTTTGATAAGTTTGGTAATTAAGTCCAAAACTTCTTTAATTTCTTATAAAAATTATTGATTCTTGAAATATGATTTTTGTAAAATGTTGGAGGGCTGAAAACTGCCTTTGAAACAGTTTTCTTGGTCAAAACAGTGTTTTTGAAGAAAAATATAGTTTTCTTGAATTGGTTTAGAAAATTCTATGCAGGAATTCCTTGTTCCCTGCACAGTTTTTAAAAATTAGTCTGTATTTAAAAATCCAGATTGAATTAGAAAATACTGTCTTCACAAAAGTTTTAGCTCTCGAAATATTCTAAAACTTTCATGTTTTAAGAAAAACCCAGTTCAGACGTTAAAGCAACCTTATTCTGTGTTGAAGTCACCTGGCCGTGAGAAAATACTAGGCATGGCCAGGCTCGGTTTTTGTTGAAAAACGAGGCCATTGGAGCCTCATTTTGAAAAACGATTCACGTTGCCCCCTAGAAAAAACCTTTTTCTACAACTTCCATGTTTTACGTTTTTCCCAATTCGGCCTCTAAAGGCCTCAAATTCTATTTTCCAGAAACTGGCCAGTTTTGAATTCGAACTGACAGTTTCGGTTCTTAAGTCCGGTTTACGTCCTATTTCGCGGAATCTAACTCAACCAAACACTCGGGAGCCTAAACAACAAACATGCAGCACTTTCTAATGTCCCACTTTTCTATTCATGCCAACCCAACGTGTCCATGCAGCCCCTAAACCGATTGCCTAACCTAGGGTTGCATGGTTCTAAGTTTGCATACAATCCAACCATTCATACCATTCCATACCAAAACTTAATTCTAGCAATCCATACAATCATTCTAGCACATACTTGAACATATTTAGGGGACATATAACTCATCAAGCAATCTAGCATGCAATCCTAGCATCCAAATAAGCATATGCACAATTAATCAACATAATTGAATCAAACCACCCTTAATTACCTAATCAAGCACCATAAACTAATCTAGGGCAACAAAAATAAAACTTGAGCTTATGCTCATACAAACCTCAACTTGAAATACAATTTAAATTTCAAATTGAAAACTTGATTAAAAAAGGGTTAGGGTTTGAGAAAAATACCTTGATCAAAACAAGGAGTTGGCTAGGGTTAGGTTTGGCACCAAAATCTCACCCTCCCTAACTCCCACAACCGGCCTCACATCCACGAATGGCACCAGAAATTTTCTTTGGCTCTTAGGTTGAACCTCTACCAAGGCTCGGCCACACCAAGCACTTCCCCTAAAAATTTCAAAATTTTCTCTTCCTTTTTCCCACTCAAAGCCGTGGGCTTTACCACCTCCAAAATGGCACAAAAAAAATTCTTTTCAAGTTTGTTCTTGATCTTTGCTCAAAATCGAACTCTCCCCTAAATTTCCCCCTAGAAATTTTTGGTTTTCTCTTGTCTTTCTTCTCTCCCAAACAGTCGGCCTCCTTACCCAAAAGGGCACTAAAAAAATTTTCCAACCTTCCTCTTGGTTTCTTGAGCAAACCGAACACTAACCTAGAATCCCCCCTTGGAAAAATTTTGATTTTCTTTCCTCACTCTCTCTTCCTCACACTCGGTTTTCCTAGAGAAAATTTGCAAGAGTTTCACTAGATTTTTCTTTTAAAATGAATAGCTCCACCACCTATTTATAGAGGTGGGAAATCTTTTGGAAATTCTAAAAAAACCCCACAAAAATCAATATTTACCCGAAGGGAGGGTAAGGTGGCCGGCCATGAAGGGTCTAGGGTGTTCCAAAATTTCTTTCCAAGCTTCCTTTAATGAATTATGATGTCATAAATCAAAAGTAGGTGATATCATCCTAAGGCCTTGTTTGGCACTTTTTGAAAGAAACAGTCCAATTTTTAAACTAACACAGATAAATCCAATACTGTGTTCACTAATACACAGTATTGTTAAATTATACTGCAGTCAAAAATTTATCTGTGTAAAAATAGACTGTAAAAATTTTTTCTTTGCTTCTTCAAGCCCTTTAGCCATTTACCCTAACTTAGTGTGCTTGATTTTTCTATGGTGGTTTTAGCTTTAATTTATGCTATCTTACCCGAAAAATGGGTTTTCACAGTATATTCTCCATACTGCTTGTCACAAAATCACACAGTCGTCACTTTGACAATTTTGGTCAAACTTTGACTTTCCCGGGTCAAAGTTGACTTTTTCGGTCAAACTTTTGACCGACCTAAAATCATGCAATTTTCATCCTTTTTCATTCGAAAAGGCTATTTGCTTATCTACGCAATCATCTTTGAGTCTTATAAAGCCATAAGAACTCACAACACATAATAAGCTCTACATCAAACTTTTTCGTAAATACTTTCACGGTATACAATTAATTCCTTTAAAAGGAAACAGTAACATAGAAAATTTAGATATTACAGGTACTCTGTTACCTTGAGGAGGAACCTCGTTAACCTGAGGTCTCTGGTTCATTCGAGCTATCTGCACTCGAAGTCTATCCGTTTCTTGTTGTTGCTCTAACAGCTGCCGTTGCAGATTAGCTACAACGGTCGCGAGATCTGGCTCAGGCGGATTTATGGGTATCATTCTGCGAGGACGTACCATTTTCTAATTTTCCTATTAAATCATAAGAAAAGACATTATCGTACTATTAATATCCTTTCTTTCATGCATATCATATCATATCATACCTCAATACATCATATCATAACATTGTCATACTTATCATACCATAACATAATAGTATCACATCATATGCTTATCATATCTTATCATAACTTATCATAACATGGCTTTCGTAACATAACATATTCTTATCATATATCTCATACTTGAACTGTCTTTTTGTATACTTACAAAAAGTACGTCATATTTACAATACCGTAAATACATATTTGTTACATCATACAGTACATACATACTCAAAACTGCGATGGAAGTGTCTATCACTTTACCATCATACATGATCAAAACTGAGATGGAAGTGGCTACCACTTTACCATCATACATAAGTACAAGCCTATCGTCACAAAGGAATAAGCTAGTACAAGTCGGTCCTAAGGTTAAAAAGATATACACGGTCGATCTAGGTCTAATCTACGTACTCGATCGTAACCAAGGAGGAAGCGTCGGAGTCTGCCTCCCAGTCTCCGTCATCAAACAAAATCTCCTCCAAGTCGTCCTCGAAATCCTTTACATCTTCCACCCAGCCTCCTTGCTCGGGCTCTTCCTCTATTACCTCTTCCTCTTCATCGCTTGAAATGTCGATAATTGGGGGATCTTCCTGTTGATCCTCCGGAGCAGCTATAATGTCGGCAGCGTCCTGGTCCTCGGCATCCATCTCATCCTCAGCCTCCTGGGCTGGCACCTCCTGCATTGGGACGGTAGGAATCGGATCCTCGGGTAATATCGGGCCTACCTCGTACTGTGGCTCTCCAATCCCGGCGTCATCGACGGGTGCCTGGTGAGCATCTACGTAAGCATCAGCCTGCATCATATGAGTAATGATCTCAGCCTCCAACAATAATGACTCATGGACTCGTGGGGGTAGGCATGCCAGTCGGCTATGTAACTAAGGTATCGTGTGTGATGCATATCCCAAAAAATCTCAGGGTCACGATACGGCACACCTGCTCCTTCGTCAGGTATCGGCCCATAACGCATGATCACTATAGCACGGAAATGTGCCCAGGTATGACTTGGCATCTCTCTCTCGCCCAACGTCATCCACCACAATCGGGCGTCCGCTATCAAACATCGGCTGGCTAAAGAGACCTGTAAGCGGGCCTCAATATGACAGATACAGAAGATCAACTCCATATCATACAGCCATGCCGTTAATGATACTATCCGTCTCGTACCGTCAAACAATAGGGGATGCGACTCATAAAACGGCGTTACTGCGTCCCGATCCTCGTCTACTCAGTCAGGATCCATGTCGTCGACTCTACCATAACATAATCACAAAATAAATATTTATGCTTAAAAATAAATTCAACTTACAATGATGGTAGCGATGGCAGGCAAACTGTGAAATCAGATAGCAGAAAAACGCTTTGATACCAACTCTGTAACGACCTGCCTAGCACAGGCCGTTACCGTATATACATACATACTTAACGTGGTGTACTTACTGATTGAGCGGAAATAGTGGAAATTTTTTTTATACGAAGCGTATGAGCGTCTATCGAATACTAAATCGAGATGTTTGAACATAACAATAATATACATAAAATGCCAAAACGCGTAGCGGCTATCATTCCCATATTTCACAGCTCGCCCTGTTACGCTCCACCATCTTGCATCAGAGGTTGCCCGTAGGTTGCTTACCTACAGCATAGACGTAAGACAATGAGCTTTCGCTCAGCAAGTACAACTCCTATATACCGCGACACAACATCAACATAACACAACATAACATATCGTAACTTAACATATCATCGCATAGCACAACTTAACTTAACCATGCATGAACCAGTTATGCTTCATTATGCTTTCTTATTCCTTCATAACATTCTTTCATAACTTAACTTGCTTATTGGCCCCTTAACATAAGTATCCGTATCGGACGTGCAACTATGGAGTGGTTGGGTCGGTACGACACAGGCAAGCTTGCTTGCCATCTTGCTTACTTGTCATCATGTCATACTTTGATCTTATTCTTATCGTAAGAATTTGGTGAACATGCCTCATGATATCCCACATACATAATTCATAATCATATCTTAGCCATATCATAACCTTAACATAGCATGTATCATAACATAGCCATATCATAATCTTGACATATCATACATCATATCCTAGCAAATCACTTAATTTTAACATATCATTTAATCATACTTCATAGCATGCATCATAGCACATACTAGGCAAGTAACACAACAAAAGCCTATGCTGTAGGCGGAGTTGTACTTACCTCGTCTGCTATGTCCGATATAATGCTGCTCCGAATCAGGACACAACAGTAGGTTACCTCCTGCTATAATAAAGGACATAGGTAAGAATTCATAATCATAACCATAAAATGTTGGTGACCTAATCAACATTCATACATAACCTTAGTTATATGTCCCCCATATAAGCACATGATAACTTACTTGGTTACAACAAGTAACCCTAGTGTTCAAGGTCTACTATACTTGGATTATAACTTATTAGGTTACATAGGGTAACCTTAGGTACTAAGCCCACATACATACAAGTAGGGTTAGATTACCATCCTAACCTTGGACCTATGCCTTAACATCCTTAGTCCATAATCCATTGGATTATTACAAGTAACCCTAGGTCTTAGCCCATTATTAAACTTGGTATCTTGTTGGGTTACATTAGGTAACCCTTGAGGTGGTCAAACTTGGTCAACTAAAGTCAACATCCTATGGGGTCAACTTGGGCTTTGGGCCAAGTCCAGTAACTCGGGTATCCTTCCCGGTTACCATCCGTCATCGTCTTATTATCAAACTTTAAGACAACTTGGGTTCAAAAATACATTTTCCTCTACTTTGGAAAACTTGGCAATTTAAATAAAAAAAAAATCATTTGTTTAACTTAAGAAAAATTGTGGCTTTTAGAGTGGGGCTTGTAAAAATTATTAAGTGCTGAAAACTGCCGTTGGAATAGTTTTCACAGTCAAATTATCAGTGTTGGTGCAAGAATATCATTTTCCTGCACCGTTTCAAAAAATCCTATGCAGGAATTTCCTATTTCCTGCATAATTTTTAGAAATCCAATTATATTTAAAAATATGGGTTTAATTAGAAAACGTTGTCTTTATGAAAGTTTTAGATCTCGAAAAACCCTACAACTTTTATGCTTTGCACAAAACCCAGTTCAGACTCTAACCCACTCTTATCCCCTGTTGAACCCACCTGGCCGTGCATGAAGTCTAGGCACGGTCAAGCTCGGATTTTTATAAAAACCGAGGCTATTGGAGTCTTATTTTGGAAAACGGTCTACGTAACCCCCTAGGAAAAATCCTTCTGTACAACTTTCATGTTTTAAGTTTTTCCAAATTCGGCCTCTAAGGGCCTCAAATCCGACTTTCTAGAAAACTGGCCAGTTTTACCCGAACTGGCAGTTTTCTTGTTTAAGTTGGTTTTACGTCCTAATTTGTGCATTCTAACTCAACCAGTCTGCGGGAGCCTAGAAATCAGTCATGCAGTGTTTTCTAATGAACCAACCCATCATTCACATAACCCAACATACTTATGCAAACCATTGATGAATTGCGTCAACTAGGGTTTGCATGGGTTTTAGGTTTGAACAAACCATTCCATACTTCCAACAACCTAACAGGCACATTCTACATCATTCTCACATATTTGGGGACATATAACCATAACATGCATCAAACATGTAAACCCTAATTTCATGCAACCGAAGCATAAAATCATGCATAACTTGGCAAAATAAACCACCTAAGCATCTAAATCAAGCACCAACCTAAATTTCTAAACTAGGGCATAAAAATTAAATTAAGCTTAAACTCTTACAAACCAACTTGAAATACACTTAAATTTTCAAATTGAAGCTCAATTTAAAAAGCTTAGGGCCAAGGGAGATTTACCTTGATTCAACACAAGAATTTGGTTGGGATTTGATCGAAACTTTCTCCCCCCCCCCCCCTTGGTCTCTTTCACAAACGGTCTCCCTCCAATGGGGTTCCAAAAATTTTGGCCACTCCTACTCGGTTTTCCACCGAAATCCGGTCACCTTGGTCTCTTTCTTCCTCACTTTTTCTTCTCTTTTTTCCTTCCCCACAACTGGCCTCCCTAGCCTAAATGGGTACAAAAAATTTTCCAATCTCTTTGCTTGTGGTTCTAACTAAAAATCCAACCATCCTAAAGGCTTTTCCCTTTGGGTTTTTTTTTTTTTTTCTCTTCTTCCTTTCTTCTTGAGTTCGGTTTTTGAGAGGGAGGAAGTGAAGAAAATTTGGGCATAGTCTAGTTAGGTTTCTCAAATTTGTGAACCAAATGGTCCATCCCCCTCCACCTATTTATAGGTGACTTGAAACTTTTCAAAATTACCCATCAGTCCTTGAACTAGGATTTATTTACCCAAAAGGGCTCTTAAGTGGCCGGCCACATGCTCTAGAACCACCCAAATATTTCTTTCCATCATTTATTTTAATTAAAGAAATGATGTCATTAATTGGTGATTAGGTGATGTAAGCTCCCTTAAGGCTTGTTTGGCTTTTTCCTTAATATGCAGTCTACTTTTATGCTAACACAGATATTTCTAATACTGTGCTCACTAATACACAGTACTGCTATACTGAACTGCAGTTCAAAATTTATCTGTGTAAAAATAGACTATATAAAATGTTTCTAATAACTTAAAACCATTTAGCCCTTGATATCCTAATTAATGTGCTTGATTTTTCTATGGTGGTTTTAAATCTTATTCATGCTATCTTGTCTGTAAAGACGGTTTTCACAGTATATTTCCCATACTGCTTATCATATTACTATACAGTCATACCTTTGACCGTTCTGGTCAACCTTTAACTTTCTTGGTCAACTTTGACTTTCTCGGTCAAACTTTGACCAATATAAAATCATGAATTTTTATTCTACCTTCTTGCCCAAAAGGCTATTTGCTTGACTAAGCAATTCATCATTGAGTCTTATAAGGTCATAAGAACTCATAAAATTAAATGAAAACCCTAATCAGGCTTTTTCATAAATACCTTCATGATACAGCTTAAATTCTTTACAAGAAATCATAACGTTGAAAATTTTAGTTATTACAATAGTAAACCATGATATTAATTATCTACTTTCTTGATTCATTAAAAAAAATATTTAGCTTACCGTATAAAAATATAGTGGGATTAGATATTAACATAAGTAAAAGACAAAAAAATTGAGGGTTATTGATTTCTTTCCTATTATTTAAATAATTATGTTGGCTTGTTTTATGCAAATTTATCAAGGGTAGGTACCCATGAATTAAAACGGAATATTGTGTAAGTATTAACGTTCTTTTTTTCTCTCGTTACTTGAAATTTATAAGGCCTATTAAATTCGCACTATCTGTTTTGTAAATAATTTAATAATTATAAAAAGAAAATGAAATGTGATTTTAGGTATAGTTTAGCGGTAATATCATATCTAACTCCATGTTAAGGTGTAAATTTTGAATCCATTCACCCCCCAGTTAAAAAAAAAGGAAAAAAATAAAAGAAAAGAATAGAAATCACTCATCCTTTATTTATTTTTTTCCTTTAAGTGGCATTAGGGTTAAAAAAAAAAAAAGAAAAAAAAAAGACAAGAAAGAAAGAAAGATGGCAATGTCATGTGTGAAGTAGTGATGGCTACAAATCGAACTTAGACAACCAAGGAATTCATGCATCCGCCGGACCACAGTGCATAAAACAGGCAAAAACATCTTGCACTAGGGCCGGCAATTTCGGACACGACACGAGAACGACACATAATAAATGGGTTTGGACTGCACGATTCATAATTGGGTCGAAATTGGGTCGACACGTTTAACACGAAAATAAATTAGTCGGAAATGGGCTGACACGATTAACACGTTTAATACATTTATATTAGAATTTTTAAATTATTCGTTAGAATTTTCAAATTATTCGTACATGACACGGTGACACGACACGAGAACGACACGTAATAAATGGGTTTGGACCGCACGATTAATAATTGGGTCGAAATTGGGTCGACACGTTTAACACGAAAATAAATGGGCCGGAAATGAGCTGACACGGTTGACATGTTTAACACGAATTGCCAGGTGTATCTTGCACACAAATATATGTTGGATGATAGGTCAGTCGAAAAAAACTCTTGTTGGGAAATTAGAACCTATTTTGTAGAGCTTTTTAGAAGTTGTTTTAGGTTTTCTAGATCCAAAAAAATCTTCTAAAAGTATTTGGTAATATGTTAAAATAGCTTCTAGTCTCCAGAAATGCTTTCTGTTGAAACCAAAAAAATATGACTTCTGATATAAGCTCTTTTGAGTTTACTTTAAAGATCATTTCGACTTTGAAAGCTACTTGATTCCAAACACTTATTGAGAAATCATAGCTTTTGTTTCTCTTCAAAAAGCAAAAATTTTGCCAAATGGGCTATTATCAGTGACGCCCCAAATTCTGCTCCACGTACATAGGGCTGTTACCATGCTTTCTTAACTTAAACGTCCCGACCATCCACGTAGAATCGACTACATAAATGTGGGCCGTTACTTAACGTACTTAACTTAGTTTCTAAATCTAATACTTCGATTAATCGGGAAATTTCAAAATAAAATTTTCTTTTCTTCTTTCTTTTAAATTTCATTTTAAAATCGTAACTTGAAAACATTACATACATGAAACGTAACATGTTTCTTCATTATACATGTACAACTTCATAATTTAAACAGTTTGCGGAAAATCTGCGTAATCGTATCCCACACCGCTCTTTACTTGCTGCATCGTCTCTATGGCCCACCAAGTAATGCTGTAGGCATCTTACCTTTACCTACAGTATGAAATATACTGATGAGCTTTCACCCAACAAGTACAAACATAATCTCACAAAAACATGTCAACATCATATAATTTATGCATGATCCATTTATGATTGGTTTATGAATCTTTTATGATCAATTATTGACTTGAACTTATTATCTTGATTACATGTGGGCCCCTTGTGTGTACGTACCGAATGCGCGCTTTCCAGAGAAAGTTAGGGTTTGCAAGGTCCCTAACAATTCTGGGAATCATAAACTTGAACTTGAACGTAAATAATCCTCCACCTAGCGGGAGGTTGGTACGACACCTTACTTGTATGTTCTTACCATGTGGTTTAACATTAGTGAACATGCCTCATGATATCACTATATCATAACATATATATACACATGGCATAACCATAATATGACATAACTTATCATGGCATAACTTGAAAACATGACATTTTTGTAAATATGGCATTCTCGAAAACATGGCATTCTTGAAAATGTGACATTCTTGAAAACATGGTATTCTTGAAAACATGGCGTACTTGAAAACATGACATTTTTGAAAACATGGCATTCTAGAAAACGTGGCATACTTGAAAACATGGTATACGTATCATAACATAGCATACTTGAAAATAATATTTACTATTTTCACACTATATGTGAGGTTTGTACTTACCTAGTATGCTTTATCTTAGGTTTTGTTGCTTCAAAACACGTTGCAACAGCAGTTTACTTCCTGCTTATTTAAAACAACAACATAGGATAAGAATCCTATCATAATCATAAAGTGTTAGTAAACTAACCAACATCCATGCATAAGTTTAGTTATATGTCACCCATACATATACATGCTAACTTACTTGGTTATAATAAGTAACCTTAGGGTTCGTGGATTATAACTTATCAGGTTACTTAAGGTAACCTTGGGTATTAAGACCAATCATATTGAATCCATAATCCATTGGGTTGCAAGGAGTAATCCTAGATTCTAGGCCCAATACAAACTTAGTATCATGTTGGGTTACATTAGGTAACCCTTGGTGTGAACTAATTTGGGTCCACTTAAGTCAACTTCCTATGGGCAACCTTGGGCTTTGGGCCCAGTCCAGTAACTCGGGTATCCTGCCCGATTACTGTTGGTCATCATATCATTACTAAATTTTAAGACAACTTGTGTCCAAAATTTTTTTTCCTTTGTTTGGAAAAACTTATCATTTTATGTCTTATTTTTGTACAAAAATCCTTGGTTCAACTTGTAAAAATTATAACTCTTGGAGTAGGGTTTGTAAAAATTACTAAGTGTTGAAAACTGCTCTTGGAATCAGTTTCCATAGTTAATTTATCAGTGTATGTGCAGGAATGTCCTTTTCCTGCACTGTTTTAGAAAATCCTGTTCAGGAATTTCCTATTTCCTGCACAGTGTTTAAAATCCAATTTTTATTTAAAAATTTGGGTCAAATCTAAAAAAGTTGTCTTCATGAAAGTTTTAGATCTTGAAAATCCCTACAACTTTCATGTTTTACTCAAGACCTAGTTCAGCCTCTAACCTACTCGTTTTCATTGTTGAACCTGCCTGGCCGTGCATGAAGTCTAGGCACGGTCAGGCTCGGATTTTTATAAAAATGAAGGCCATTGGAGCCTTATTTTCAAAAATTGTCCATGCTTTCCACTAGGAAAATCCTTTTTCTACAACTTTGTAGTTTTGAGTTTTTCCTAATTCGGCCTCTAAGGGTCTCAAATTCCACTTTCTAGATCACTGCCTAGTCTTGACCCAAGACTGGCAGTTTCTTCTCTTAAATTTCGTTTTACGTCGTAATTCACGTATTCTAACTCAACCGATCACTCGGGAGCCTAAAATCAAGCATGCAGTATTTTTCTAACGTAAGCTCCATCATCATGCATCCATATATCATCTATGTATAGCCAAACATTTTCATGCAAACCCTTGGGTGTTCTTGCACCAATTAGGGTTTGTAAAACTTTAGGTTTGCATATCCATTCATCAATTAAGCTTCTAATCTAGCTTATTCAACATCATGCATAACCTACAACTTCTTAGACATATTGGGGACATACAACTAACACTTTAAAGGCGTTAGCACAGGCCGTTACCATACTTACATACATACATTTATGAGATAACATATACGAGACTTACTTACTTAATACGTGAAAAACAGTGGAAAATTGTTTCCATAATATACGAACGAATACGGGAGATAAAGGAGCAAACGTATAATAGTATTAGTGTATACAAGTGTCAACATTAACTAAATAGTAGTTATTAAACATTCCATAATATACATAAAATTTCGAAACGCGTAGCGGTTTCCATTCCCCACGTTTCACAGTGCCCGGCCACGCGACCCCATCTTGTATCATCAATTGCTGATAGGTTGTTTACCTATAGCATAAACTTAAGACAATGAGCTTTCGCTCAGCAAGTACAACTCCTATACCGCGAACATAACCTAACATACATCTTAACTTATCCTATTTATGACATAACAATCCATTTCATTACGTAGCACATCATTACATATTGCATGCATGAACCAATTATGTCTATATTATGTTTTCTTATTTCATCATAGCTTACTTTCATTTCTTATCTTACTTAAGGGCCCTTAACATAAATGTCCGTACCCGGCGTGCAACTATGAATTGGTTGGAACGGCCAGTCCAAGTCCAAATCAATCCATAGTCCAACCCGACCTTGGACGGATGGTACGACACAGGCGACTTGTCACCTAGGCAACTTGTTGCCCTTCTCTTCTTTTCATCTTATCATTCTTGAATTCGTTATTCTTGTTAGAATTAGTGAGCATACATCCTAATGTCACCTATTCATGCTTCATAATCACACCATACTCTTAACTTAACATGCATCTCTTACTTAGCATACCTCATAACATAAACATATCACACTGCATATAACATGGCATCGAGTATAAAATATAGCACCTAGCACATAACACATCAATTATATCTAGGTAAGTATACAACTAATAGCCTATGCTGTAAGCGGCGTTGTACTTACCTTGTCTATGTTTGATGTTAAGCTGCTCTGCTTCTGGGTTCAGCCATAGGGTACTTCCTGCTTAATCGAAGGACGTAGGTAAGGTCTCTAATCTATGACCATAATATGTTGGTTCTTAACCAACATTCATGTAATGCTTTAGTTATATGTCCCCTATTGAATACATAACATAACTTAGTAGGTTACGTTGGATAACCTTCCATGCTAATCCCACATGCAGACATATAGGGTGAGGTTGTCACCTAATCTCGGCTTATATCTTAACTTACTCCATAGCCTAATGGGTTGTATTGAGAAACCCCTTATGTGATTAGTTCTGAGCCGTACTAGGTTAAGAGCCGTACTAGGTTAACTAATGTTAACCTCTAAGGTTACTAAAGTCAACCTTCTTCGGGTCAACCTTGGGCTTTGGGGTTAAGCCCGGTAACTCGGGTAAAATTTTTCGGTTACCATCCGTTTGTGCTTGATTTTATAAACTTGCCTTGAAAACTTCTTTTTTTTTTTTTTATCTTTGAAAAAGTTTGGCAATCAAGCCCAAAACTTCTTTGATTTCTTACAAAAATTCTTGGTTTTTGGAACATAGTTTTATAAAATGGTTGAAGGTCGAAAACTGCCTTTGGAACAGTTTTCGTAGTTAAAACAGTGCTTTTTGGAAAGAAAAATTTTTTTTCTAGGTTGGCTCTAGAAAATCCTGTGCAGGAATTTCTTGTTCCGTGCACAGTTTTTAGAAATCAGTTTGTATTTGAAAATCCGAATTGAATTAGAAAATGTTGTCTTCACAAAAGTCCTAGCTCTCGAAGAGTTCTAAAACTTTCATGTTTTAAGAAAAATCCAGTTCTACTTGTATTCTTGTCAGTTTTTGTTTGAATCTCGCTGGTCGTGTAAACTAAGTCTGGGCAGACCAATCTCGGTTTTCTGTAAAAACGGAGGTCATTGGAGCCTCATTTTGGGAAACGGTCTGCGATCTCCCCTAGGAAAAACCCTGTTTTACAACTTTCATGTTTTATGTTTCACCCAGTTCGGCCTCTAAGGGCCTTAAATTTCTACTTTCCCGAAACTGGCCAGTTTTAAATCCGAACTGGCAGCTTCAATTGTTAGGTCCGGTTTACGTCCTAATGCGCAAAGTCTAACTCAACCGACCACTTCGGGAGCCTACACAACAAACATGCAGCGTTTCTAATGTTCCACATATTCAAACATGTTAACCAAGCGTGCCTATGCAGCCCCTAACCGATTGCCCTAATCCTTGGGCTGTATGGTTTCTAACTTGCATACACACATCCATACCACTTCAATTTACATCATCTAACATGCTTTCACATTTTCATACACATAATTGGGGACATATAACTTTATTTAAACAATTTAACATGCAATCCTAACATTCAATTAGACATATGCAATAATAATTCAAAAACTTGAACCAAACCACCCTTAGAATCTAATCAAGCACCATAAACTAAACTAAGGGCAAGAAAATAAAATTTGAGCTTATATTCTTACAAACTTTGCTTGAAATACACTTTAAATTTCAACTTGAAAACTTTGAATGGAAAGAGATTAGGGTTTTGAGAAAATACCTTGAACAAGGTTAGGGTTAACACCAAACTCTCACCCTTTTCTTCTAGCTCCTAGAACCGACCTCACCACTAACCAAGACATCAAAAATTTTCTTTTGCTCCCTTGATTGGTCCTCCACCAAGGCTTGGCCACACCAAGCAATTTTCACCAAAATTTCAACTTTTTCCTTCCTTTTTCCCACTAAACCCGTGGGCTGCCCTTGACCCAAAAATGGCTCCAAAAGTTTGTTTTCAACTTGCTCTTGGTTGCTTGCTCAAAACTGAACTCTCCCCTAAATTTTTCCCTAGAAATTTTTGGTTTTTTCTTGTTTCTCTTTTCTCCCCACAGTCGGCAGTTTACCTAGAAGGAGTGCTAGAAAAATTTTCAAACTTTTCCCTCTTGATTTCTAGAGCAAACCGAACACTAACCCCTAAAATCTCACTTGGAAAAATTTTGTTTTTCTTCTTCACTCTCCCTCTCTCTCTCGGATATTATGGAGAAAAATTGTAAGAGTTTGGCTAGGATTTTGAATTAAAATGAATAATGCTCACCCCTATTTATAGACAAAGGTGAACTTTTGGAAATTCTAGAAAAACCCCACAAATTTATAAAATTTGCACAAAAACCATGCTAGGTGGCCGGCCATTAACTTGGTGAAGAAGGAAAAATTTTTCTAGAACAAGACACTTGTCTTGCTTTGCCTGGTTCAAAAAATTATGATGTCATAATTCAAAAATAGGTGATGTCATAAATATAAGGCTTTGTTTGGCTATCTTTTTAAAAAGCAGTCTAATTTCAAACTTAACACAGATAAATCCAATACTATGTTTGCTAATACACAGTACTAATATTTTATACTGCAGTCAAAATTTTATCTGTGTAAAATCGAACTGAAAATTTTTTTTCTTATTTTCTCGAGCCTTTTTGCCCTATGTCCTAATTTAATATACTTGATTTTTCTACGGCGGTTTTATTTCTTTTTTATGCTATCTTACCCGAAAAATAGGTTTTCGCAGTATTTTTTCCCATACTGCGTGTCACAAAATTACACAGCCATCACTTTGACCATTTTGGTCAAACTTTGACTTTCTCGGATCAAATTTGACTTTTTCGGTCAAACCTTTGACCATCCTAAAATCATGCAAATTTCATCCATTTTTGTCCGAAAATGCCATTTGCTTATCAAAACAATCATTTTTGAGTCTTATAAAACTATAAGAACTCATAACACATAATAAAGTTCTATATCGAACTTTTTCGTAAATGCCTTTACGGTATACATTTAATTCCTTTAAAAAGGAAATAATAACACAGAAAAATCAGGTATTACAAAAGGCATGCAAGTAAACCTTAAAATCATGCAAGCAATAATCACATAATCAAGCATAAAATCATAAAACCACCACCATAAACCTAATCAAGCACCAATATAAAAATTTCTAAACTAGAGCAATAAAATAAGATGAGCTTATGCTCTTACATCCAAAGCTTGAAATACACTTAAATCTCCAATTTAAAGATCAAATTAAAAGCTTAGGGATCAAAGGGAATTTACCTTGATTCAACACAAGGTTGCTGCTAGGTTTGATTCAACTTTTCCTTTACCCTTTGGTTTCCTCTACAACTGGCCATCCCTTGGCTTAGGGGCTCCAAATTTTTCAGCCACTTCCTTGGCTGCCTCACCAAAGTCCGGCCACCCCCTAACTCAAATCCTTCCTCACTTTTTTTTTTCTTTCTTTTCTCTTCCTTTTTGGCTTTGGATTTTAGAGGGAAGGGTGAGATAATTTTTTTGGCCATAGTTTTCAGGTGTTTCCTTATTTTTTCTGAGCAAAATCAGCTGCCCCCTTCACCTATTTATAGGTGAAAAATCCTTAATTTTTGGATTTATTTTTATTTCCAAAAATTACATTTTGACCCCTAAAGCAAAAATATTTGCTTAGATGCCCTCCAAGTGGCATGTGGCCGGCCATGGGCTTGCTCTCCAAGCAAAATCATGACATCATCATGCTTACCTCATCATGCTTACATCACCTTTTTCCAAAAATTATATTTTGACCCCTAAGGACAAAATATTTGCAATTTGGCCCAACATATGGCCGGCCATGGCTTTCCCTTACAAGGCAAGTTCTTGCATCATTATGACATCATCTTGATGACATCACCTTGCTTACATCACCTATTTTTCTAAAATTACATTTTAGTCCCTAAGGACAAAATATTTATAATTTGGGTGTGGCCGGCCTTCCTTGGATGTTTGGTGGATAAGTTTTTGATTTCTTTCCACCTTTTCTTAATTCCAAAAATTTATATAATTATCCTTGATGAGGTGTTCACCTTTTAGGCCTCGTTTGGCTTTTTCCTTAATCTATAGTCCATTTTTATGCTACACAGATATTTTCAATACTGTTATCAACTAATAACAGTATTTTACACTGATCTGCAGTCCAAAATTTATCTGTGTAAAATCGGACTGTATAAAAATTTTTCTTATTTTTTGAAACTTTTTTGCCCTTAATATCCTTCTTGGTGTGCTTGATTTTTCTATAGTGGTTTTGAATTTAAATCTTCCTATCTTGTCTGTAATGACGGTTTTTTGTAGTATATTTTCCATACTACTTATCGTATTACAGTACCGTCATACCTTTGACCTCTATGGTCAACCTTTGACTTTTCTGATCAAACTTTGACTTTTCCGGTCAAATTTTAACCAATGTAAAATCATGAATTTTTGTGGTGCCTTTGTCACAAAAAGCCCTATGCATGACTAAGTAACTATTTATTGAGTCTCATAATTAATTAAATGAGAATTCAAACATTTACTGATATTTAACTCATATTATGAGTTTCGTATCATCATACATGATTCAATCTTAAATTTTCCTTGTCTTAAAGGAAATCTTAAGTCATAAAAATTCGGAGTATTACATTATCGATTATTGGTAGTATAATATTGTGTTCTCCATATAATGTTGGTATAATTCTAGTTGTGCTTTCATCGATGAACTAATTAATCAATGTTAAATAAGTCCCTTTTTCCTTCTTTGGGGAACTGTCATTCCTTTCTTTTCTTTCGTACTTATAATCCATTTAATCATCATTTTACAATTTAAAAAATTTTTCTATGATCTTTTCTATTATAAAAATTTGAATATATTTTTCAAATCTATGATATAAATACCAACTATGCTACTTTTATTTCTTTATTTTTTTAAAGGTAAACTACAGTTTAATTAAAAAAGAAAAAAATTGTCATGATGGTACCTGTGAAAGTATTGTGGGCTGGAGAGATCATGGGGCCTTTTCCTAGCCCTTTTAACAAAGTATGGACGTGTCTGCAAAGAAATAGTGTTCAGCTTTACCTTCGCTTTATAATGTGCAATTAATTTACAATTTTTTTTTAAGCTTAATTTAGATTTCAACCATAATTTTTTTTTTGTTAAATAGATTAATTGTACCCATAATTATATTTTCTACAAGTAATCAATTATGTACATAATTAAATGTTACATAGATTATACACAATTGAATGTAATTTGTTGTTGGGAGCAAATAACGATATTGCTGGTTCGGATCTCTAGACTTGAACAATTAATTAGGAGGAAAATTTGACTTCTAAATGTTTTGTTAGAGATTTTCATTAGTTTTTTGGCTTTAAATTTTTTTGTGTTTGAGATTTTTTGAATTTTTTTGGGGTTTAAAATTAGATTGTGTGATTAGTTTGATACACGTTCGAGATTGATATGATTGTGGTATTGAAAAAGTTCTTTTTCTTTTTGTTATGTTTTGGAGTTGAATTACCAAAATAGTTTAGACTGTAATAAATAGAAACCCAACAACATTTTGATTAACGGCCTTTTTTATAATTGGTATTGAAATTACTATTAGAAAGGGAGTTTTCAGAAATGACACTTAAAAAAAATAACAAATATAATAAAAGAAACGAAAAATAAAAGAGCACATCTTAATAATTATAAAGTGAAAGCTTGAAGTCATAAGTTATTAAAAAAAAAAAAACCAAAAACCTGAGAAACAGTAAAAAAAAAAAGGTTTAAAAATTAGTCACCTCAAATGAAAAATGTAAAGCAATCATTTAAAAAAAATGTGAAGCAAAGGCTAGGATTTTAAAATATATGAGGTGAGAATTTGTATTTTGAAAAAAATATAGACCATTTGTTGGTATTATTTCCATTGCGCTTTGGCTGTGATTCAGATTTAAAGAGACCATGTGAATCTTCAATGAGTTTCAATGAAAGCCACTTGATTACATTACACTATACCAGTGGGAAAAAAGTTTTGTTTGCTACTACAAACTTTCCCTTTAATTTAAGACGTTTTCATAAATTAAAGAGTAGTTTTAGAAATATAAACTCTAATTTTAATTTTTGAGTATTAAAATTATGTGACGGTCAGTTATCATCTTTCAAATGATGGATGCTTTTAATTAATGTGACAATTATATCAACCAAAAAAATGAAATTCACACTATAGTACTCAAAATTTATGATTAGACTTTATGTTTCTATACTATTTTTCCAAAACAAAATATCATTTGAGAAGTCTATACCGTTGCAACTTTTATTTCATTTTCATTGTACATTTCAACTTGGCACAGTCATGCATTTTTCAGCCACTTACTAAATTATTGTCCTTCTTTGGTTAAAAATTACAAAAAGAAAGAAAGAAAGGAAAAAAAAAAAAAAAAACTATGGTCTTTGTCTTTTATCTTGTCTTCTTTTTTTCCCTTTTCAAAAAAAGATAGTGGTTACGAGAGTTGGCCCTATCTACCTCTCACAACGCTGGTGGTTTTGTTTTGTTTTGTTCTGTTTTTTTTTTTTTAATTTCCGGTTTTGTCTTTTACGAGAGTTGGCCCTATCCTATTCGTTAATAGTACGTTGATGTGAACTAACTACATCATATTGAACTTAAAAAAAGAACAAGAAAAAGAAAGCAACAAATTAACACAAAAACAAAAAACCAACAGATCTTTATCTTTACCTCTAAAATATCACTCGAAGTTATTTTTATTGGGTGGAAATAGTGTACAGCGAGAGCAAATTGTAGTTCCTAAAACTCTTTGGAGGGGAAAACAAAAAGTTACTCCTATAGCCCTATTGATAGAACAAGTTTTTTAGTCATTGACCTAAATTTTAACAAATCTAATCATTAAAAATTTAATTTGATAGTTAAAAAGTTTTTAAAAACTCTCTACCAGTAGAGAAAATAACATAATCTAATGTATAAGTACAGAGAGAGAGAGAGAGATTGTAAAGAATATCACATATTTACATCTTTTTTTAAGGCATTTTAACATCTTGTGGTGGTAAATATATAACATAATTTAGTACCATTAAAAATTAATAACACTTTTAATTTTAAAACATATGTGGTTTCCATTTTGACCCTTGATGAGTTTTCTCCTTCGTATTCTTAGATCCCCAAACTCTCTCTCTCATCTCTTTATCCCTCTATGTGACGCGACATGACGTTTGTTTCCGTTGCTCGCCTCACCACAGTGACAGTGACGGGTGAGATCACAATAGTTGTACGAGGAACGAGGGAGGGGGCAAGAGAAGAGAACATATAGCATAGGATTTAAGCTATTTTATTCATTCTATTTAATTAATTACACTAGATTCTGTGGCATTTCACAAAAACAAAACAGTACAAGAAGTTTGCATATGTTGAACTACATATGGAGACCCTCCAATAATATTTTGAGAACTTATTTAAATCTAAAAATGTTACAAACAGTCAAGATTCATCCTAAATTTTCAAGCCAAAAGTTGAAAAAAAAAAAAAAAAAAAAGAAGAAGAAGATAATTCCAACACCCGGATAAGATTAATCGGTAACCATTATCTCCATGATGATTCAGATATTCAAAGTATCGGAAGTTATCTCACATATGCATGTCCACTTCAGGAAAGTCGAAAATGGTGATTCACACTAAAAAGTCGACCAACATGAGTGTAGGCGTGTTCCAATTAAGGAAAGGCATGTATGTAATTTTACATCATTGTCAACCCTAGATCTAGTGCAAAAATAAGTACCTTTATAAATGTCTCTCAGGTCATATTCTTTTTCGTCTCCATCTAGGATTCCTAGTTTCTTCCCTTTAGAGATAAGCAAGCCTCTGCATTGAGAATTGGAAGAAGAAAACCGATCAAGTTGAGAATTAGCTAGTACTCAAACACTGCTTGTCCGAAGAAGAAGAGAATAACATGGAAGATCTTATGTTGAAAAATCTTGGAGGTTCTACCGCTTTACAAGGATGTTCGTTGTGGGAAAGACTGACAGAGCCTTGTCGATAATTATTACTATTAGGTAATTAATTATTCTGATTATTATTTTATGCAATAAATATGCATGTGAGATGAATAGGGGAATCGTGAAGAATTCTTAAAATCTATTCCAATGCGTTAAATCATATCACTATAATCAACGTTAGTGTGTTATCTAGAGAAGAGACCTTGAGAAAGATTTTTTTTTTTTTTTTTTTTTGGTTTTGGTTTGAAAATCCTTCCCTCCTAATTCTATTTTATTTTTTTTTATTTAGTTGCAAACATATTGAAGAATTAATAAAAGAGTATTTGTGTAGTCTTGAAAAGAGGGCTTGAGAAAGATGATTTTCTTTTTTCTCCTTTTTTTTTTTAATGTTTGGAGAAAGAAAAAGAAATGCTTACTATTTCTTTTCTTAATTTGGGGGTGAGGGATTGGAGTTCTATATCATGTGATGAAAAAATGTGTGAAATTATCACTTAATTTTGTTTGTAACCACTAGCATTTACTATAGGAGCGTGTAAAAGGAGGGGAGGGGGGGAGGAAGAAGAACAGAAACATTTACTATTTTAAATTTGCCAATATATAAAATACTTGTTGACGTTGTTGGTATCCCTGAAAAACATCCATAATTACAAGCAAGCATGAAGTAATAAATAATTAGTGAAGGAAAGTACAATATACAATTATTTATAGAAGTTCGTCATTTAAAGAATGCCTATGTCCTTTTTAATGTTGGGATTTTCGCTATCTTGAGCAATTACACAGCACTGTAATATATAAAAAGTGACTTAGGGTTTCAAAGGCCTCAATCATTTATTTACATCCTCTTAAGATATAACCATTCATAATATTTGAATTACAAATAACATATTCAAAACAATTACAAATTGCCGTAATCTATAGAAAGTGTGTGCTGATTCCGAGTGCATTCTCCACGAGATATTAAGGGTCCGTTTGGTGAATGAGTAGAGTTTGAGTTGAGATGAAATTTTTAAATTTGAGTTAAGTTGACTTTTTAAAAAGTAGTTATAAACTTTGTTAATTTTTCAGAATAAGACAAAAATTGAGATGAAAAAGGACAGTTTAGTTGGAATTAAACTTTGTTACCAAACATAGCATAAAAATCGATAATTTCAATATTCCAAGTTGTAGTATTTATATCTTGTTCCAATAGAGGAGATAATCATGATCTCTTAATCGAACTTATTTGAGTAAAGAAAGTACTGGAATTCAACAAATCCTGGCTAAGGTGTTGAAACTGGAATCTCTACTACCTATCAACAATATTAGTTATTATTTTTCCAAATTTCAATATATCCTTTATTTTTGGTTAAGTCATGGGCTAAACTAAAATTATGAGAAAGAAAATTAATATTTCAGCAAAGGAAAAAAAAAAACCAAAAAAAAAAAAAAAAAGGGAAAGAAACTACTAAAATTATTAGAGTACGTAGTACTGGTTGTTTAACTTAGATTGGTTGTTTAACTTGCCTAGTGGCTAATTAAGCCACTAATATACTTACAACACCTTTCGGTAGCCCCTTAACTTTATCCTTTTTAAGCCCCGATAAAAATATTAACTTTACGACACATTTCAGAAAATTTTAACCTATCATTTCTGTTTCTTTAATTTGCTCCAAAAAAAACATATCGCTTTCATGCTCTTTAAAGTACTTTGCGAATAGTTATGGCCGACATGCCAAACTCAAAAGTCCATTCGAAGGAACTATATATGTATATATAAATATATATATACACACATTTATATGATATTTTGATCAATTTTGAGGAGGAGAGAGATCCTTGTAAATTTAATTTATTTGTGTTTTTTCTTTTTTTCAAATTTTCTAAACAAGAAGCGATTGACGTCGATAGATTTGATATTTTGCTTAGTGGAACGGCAAAAAAAGGATAATTGGAACACTAATTATAGAATAAACAGACATGACACTCTTCTCTCTCTCTCTCTCTCTCTGTTTTTTTTTTTTCCTCTGACTAAATAATCTTCAGATGCGTGTTCCAGATGCAACCATATATTCTCAATCAGCATATTACCATTTCCTCATTATAAGCTTATAAATATGCTCCAAACTTGGAGTCTTAACGTATTATTGTAATAATTATATATATATATATATATAAAGATACTGCTCTTATGTTAATGTTTAGGCATCGGTCAGAAGCAGTTTTTCCTTCCACAGGTTTTCGCAAAGATCAAAAGCTCTACTAGGTATTTATTTTTCTTTTTCCCTCGTTTTGCCCTTATATACAGACATATACGATATATATATTTATGCGTGTGCGTATGTTTATATATATATATATATATATACATGTATATATGTGTGTGTGTATGTTTTTCAAGTTGATTGTGAATGAACTTTGCCATGTGATCATATGTTTCAGACATCAGTGATGAAGAAGTTGAGGAAAACAAAGATTTTAAGTCAATTATTCACCATGTGTTCCCTTAAACATTAATTTAACAAACCTTTTTTTTTTTTTTTTGGTTAAGTTGTAGCTAACACGTATGTGGACATGGAAACTTATCAGGACAAATGGAATTCTGACTGCAAATTAATACAGTTGAATTAAGACCTTCTACTTTTCACTACCGAATAAGAACTATTTTAATTATAATTAATTTTTGAGAAGTACCCGATTTATGACTATAGTAGTTCTGTTTCGCGTGGTACAAACTTTTAAATGCAGACTTATAGAGTAGACCATTACACTAAAATTAATCAAATGAAAAAAAAAAAAAAAAAAAAAACTCCTGTAAACTTTATGCTGAAATTTAAGGATCCAGATAGTAAAATATTCAACATCGATTTCACCGTGACTTTTAACGGTCAACAATTATGTATTTTAATATTTTAAGAACTTGAGATAAATTGAAAAAACTCAATAATATGTGAATGGACATAATTATTGATCCAGAAAAGAAAAGTACCTACAAACTTCGTGTGCGAAAGATAAAGGGTTTCAAGATAAGAAAATAACTTCAACTTTAGGTTTGGGTTTGTCTGCCTTATATGAAGGATTGGGTTTTTTTTCTTTTGTTTATTATTGTGGCTGGATTCTGAATTTATTTTTTTAATTTTACTTTTAATGAATTTGAGTTGTGGAGGTTTTAATCCCTCGTCTTCGTTTATTTATTTATTTTTAAATTACGGCTATTTGTCAAGTAAATTTCAGACCGTGTAAGTGGTAATCAAACAAGAAACGGTCTAAAAGCTAAGCTTAGCGAGTGTTTGGTGCATCGGTTCGAAATGAAATTTTTAAGTTAAAATTAGTTGATTTTTCAAAAACTACATATAATTTTTATTGGTTTTTTAGAAAAAGATAAGAACTGAAATAAAAATTTTAGGTCCGGACCTTGAAACTGACTGCACCCTTACATTATTGTCTAAATAAAATAGTAAGTTTACCCTCAAACTATATTAATATTAGTTCAATTTGGAGAAAAGTACATGCAAGTGTGCTGTTCATCCAGGCAGAGCTAACTTTCGATTGGTTACTATAAAATGCATGCAAGCACTTTTGGTTTTTCTAATTTTTTGCGCGCGCGCGCACACATATTGCTGAAATTTTTGCAAATATATTCCTAATTAAGTAAGTTTTCTTATTGATCAGGGTGAAGAGGAAAGAGTCCAAGGCATATTCATTATCCCTAATTCATTTCTTAATTCTCCTCTTGCCCTCCATGGATTCTGAACCTCCATTTGAAGATACCTACAAAACCCTCTTACAAAACTCCCTCAACACAATGGAAGTGACAGGTATTGATAAGTTCGATATCATAGAGGATTGTAATCTACCTTTAGTCAATCTTATCCATATAAGGTCAAATGACCAACTAGAGAGAGAAAGTTGCATCCAAGAGATTGTTGAAGCTGCAAGAAATTGGGGTTTCTTTCAAGTTGTTAATCATGGAATTTCAATACAAGTACTTGAGAGCTTGAAAATTGAGCAGAAGAAAGTTTTCCAACAGCCTTTTGAAAAGAAGATTCAAAATAAGTTTCTGAATTTATCATCCAATAGTTATAGATGGGGTAATCAAAAGGCCACATGTCTCAAGCAGTTCTCATGGTCAGAAGCCTTTCATGTGTCTGTAAAAGATATATCATCAATGACTGAATGCAACAATCTCAGGTATGTGTGTGTGTATATATATATATATTACTTTGGAGTTCTACGGTAGGAATCTTTATGTTTCAGTAATATAGGTATGAAGTGTTGTTTTAATTGTTAGCTTAACTTTTTAATGGTTTGATCTACAACTATTAGCATTTATGTATTATGTGTTGTAAATTTTTAACGTAGACAATCCTTTATCGCACCACTAAAAATTAATCAAACATTTTGTTGGGAAAAAACACAGCCTTATATACAAATTCAACAAGGAAAAAAAAAAAACGAAACAAATATTAACAGAACCATCGAGAAGACAAAGATAACTTAGTTTAGAAAAATTGCCTATGTCGTGGGAGAAGAAGAATCAATTTACTAGAAACCTCATAATTATACACTCAACAAAGTCTCTCTGCCTCTCTTTACCCAAAATCTCTTTTATACCCTTTGTCTGTCCCTGTGTGTCCCTTTTCTCAGTCTTTCTCAAAAAGAAGCACACTTTGATCTTAACTTCTCTAATCACTCGTAACCCTAAACAAAAAGAGAAGTCCATTAATTAACCCTAAACCAAACTCACAAAATATAACATAGCCCAAAACAAAATCAATTCATTTGAGTCACAGACAAGACAGTCAAAAAGCGGTTCCTATCGGTAGCCTAAAAAAGAGGACCAATCACTGTAGAAACTCTCTCTCTCTCTCTCGCTCTCTCCTGTCTCTATTTTTTAAGTGTTTAATTGTTTTTTCTATTTAATATAGGAATGTGCTTGAATACATGGTTGCTAATTAAAAAGGAGAGTTTCTTGATTACGAAGAAGCAACTTCCAAGTTCAAAAACTGCTTTTTCTCTGCATAATTGGATAATTTTTCAGAGAAGCTTACAATCAAAGCCACACAAGATTTCTCATGGAAAGTATTTCTAATTTAGAGTTTTAATACTAACAGTGTTTTTGGGGATGCATTCAAACAGTATGTGTGTGTGTGTGTGTAATATCTATAAACTATAAGTGCACACGGACAGATATCGATCTTCATACATGCCTAGTTAGAATCCAAAAAAGAGTACATAGTACTAAGCACACAGGATGAACAAATTTTGTAGCTACCATTGGACACCACGTGAACAAAAAAGAATGGCTGTCTCTTTGGTGACAGGCTTGTCAGAGTGGGCCATGTGACGTCAAGTGTCTGTTGTTTCTAGGTCATGACAAGTTTTGGCCTCTTTGTGCATATTGTAATATGCTCAGAATCTGTAGTTCTTCATTTCATGGTACCGTATGCGTATACGACCTATCACTCTCATTTATAATAATTAAAAAAAAAAAAAAAAAAACATTCTCAGATTTTGAATTTGAGAGCTCCCACTCAATCCTTCTCCTTTCACTTGCTGAGTTAGGGATCGGGATCTCAGACTCTACAGTTTGACTTTGCAGCTTTTAATTTCTTCATCTTTGCTTAGTTAAAACGCTTCAGTCTATCTTAGTCCACTCGTGATCAAGATCTATACATGTCACGTGTATTTGTGCATATATATATATATATGTGTGTGTTTGTGTGTGTGTATATTTACAGGACATGAGTTTATTACTTGTGAAGTTTTGGAGATTGGAATTCTGTGTTGGTTTTCCTAATTTATTTTTGGATCTTATAATTCTATTCAAAATATATACTCGGATCTACAGGTTAACAATCGAAAGATATGCGAGAACAGCATCTGGTCTTGCTGAAACCTTGGCTAAAATTCTGGCAGAAAATGTGGGTGTCAAATTCACCTATTTCCAAGAGAATTGTCCTCCAAGCTCTAGTTTTCTCCGGTTGAACCGATACCCGCCGTGTCCTTACTCTCCTTCTGAGCTGGTCTGTGGACTAATCCCTCACACTGATACCGATTTCCTCTCGGTCGTGTACCAAGACTGTATCGGAGGCCTGCAATTGCTCAAAGATGGGAGATGGTTTGGCATAAAACCTAATCCAGAAGCTCTTGTTATCAACATTGGTGACTTGTTTCAGGTATGTAAATATGACTGGACATTAAAAATTATTTAGTTGTAATTTAATTTCTATATATGACCAAATTGTTTATAATTTTGTGATAAATAAAAAAATCTACAAATTTCAATGCAATAACTTAATTTACATTTGAAAGTTGGAAATTTAAGTCATAGTACTTAATCACATATTTCATTATTGGAGATCGATTCCTTTTCTTTTTCTTTCTCTTTCTCTTTTTCTTTTTCTTAGAGCGATCTAAAAAATCGAGATACCAATTTTCATCTCTCATCATTTGATTTAAAAAAAAAAAATAGGGATCGGTGAAAACTTACCGAATCGATTTTGAAGAATCCCTTGAATAAACACGTTCAATGATGATGCTGATATTACGTTGTTTTGATCGATTTAGGCCTTAAGCAATGGAGTTTACATGAGCGTCAAACACCGAGTGGTTGCAACTCAATTTGAGAGGTTTTCTGCGGCATATTTCTACTGCCCGGCCAATGAAGCGATGGTGGAGAGTCATGGCCAACCGGCGATTTATAGGAAGTTCAGCTTCAAAGAATACAAACAGCAAAGCCAGAAAGATGTTGAAGACACCGGTAATAAAGTTGGGCTCCAAAGGTTTCTTCTATGAAAAGTACAAGACCAAACAATAATAACTTTAATAATGTATATTGAAAATGGAAAGTAACTGGAAACATACCGGAGAAGAAGATAGAATTATAAGCATGGTTAGACTGCAAAACGAGCTATATTTCACTAGATCTCTATTTTACAAGTACTTTTTGTTTCAAAATAGATTGAAATCGTTGAAATATTTTGTTATTTGGCCACACCTGACAAACGTAGCTCAAATCTTAACGGTTTAGATCAATTGGTCAATTGCGATCAAACGTGGTACAATCAAGAAATGATTAGTCATATCGTAGTTCTGCCTTTTTAACTCTTAATATGAAGTTTTGAGGGAAAAAAAAAAGTATAAATTTTGTAACTTAAAGGATCAATCTTCCTTCAAATTTAAACAAAAGAAATAAAACTGAAAATTAAAAAGGAAAATTCCTTTTTTTTTTCCTTGTAAAATGTGTTGCTAAAGTGGTTGCTGGTTAACGTACTAAATGGTAATTATATATTAATTTACTCCATCAAAGTTGTACACCTAGGATCTTCCTTTCCTTTAATTCAAAAAAAAAAAAAAAAAAAAACTGAAAGAAAGAAGTAAGAATAAAACAAAGTCTTAAGTACTTCAGAATGAACAAGTGTGTATATTAAATATTGAAAATGTACAATGGAGATGGAATTATAGAAGCTACCAAATGTTAACTTTTCTTTCTTTCTAATTTTCTTTGTATTTTGTTTGGAAATGATATTAATATTGAGAAAGAAATGTTATTAATAATTAAACTTTTACTTAACTAATTAATGATTAAATAGGATTGATATTTGTGTGCTTAAATCAAGTACTCTCAACCATAAAAGTTAGGGCCTCACATTTATGAACTGATCATCGATCTTATTTATAATCCATGTGTGATTACTTGAACAATCTCCCCTATCACACATTGGGCTTTGATTTGGATAACACTTAACTTGTTTTCTTCTGAGTTGGACTGAAACTTATTGGCTAACCCGTTTTCGATGTCATATTTGGTGGTATTGAACCTTTCTCAACCCTAAAAGCTAACTTCAAAGGTGAAGCTTTCTTTCATATTTATAAACTGACCATTAAACCTTTTCACAACTAATATGGGATTAACCACACACGATACTTTGTACCATTCAAATTTTCTATAAGAAAAACACTAATCACATAGGGAAAACAGTGACTTCTGTCTCTGAAAGATATTTAGGATTGGTGTTGCAATCCTAAAATTTGCCACCTTTAGTGACTTGGTCAGCTTTACAACTTTGGACGGCAAAAAGTTATTTTGTAATATATGACGTCCAATGGGCAAAAGCATGTTGGCTTTCTTTTTTGAGCGCTTTTTGTCTTGACTCTCTCCGTCAATTCCCACTCTTCTTATGGTGTTCTACGAGGACAGGTGGGCTTCTTTTGTTTGCTTCCATCTCTTACAGAGAAATAAAAACGGGAGGGGCCATGTTTAATTATTTTTTTTAAGAAAAGAACAAACTAGTATAAGTACCATATTATGACAAGCAAAAAACAAACTAGTACCATATTAACTATGACAGAGAAATATGATTGACTGACGTTTTTATTCAAATTATTATTATTACAGTTATTATCATTATCATTATTCTTATTATTATCTATAATGAGATGGGATAACAGACAGCTATTCAAGTTAGGCCATCTTTAATGTAAATATTCATGCTAGGGTTATATCATGGAAAATAACATATTTAAAATTTGCACTTACATATGTAATGCAATTTTTAATGTAATTGTATCCACCTTCTATCATCATCATTAAGTTTTGAAATCTGTAAAAGTAAAGTTTTAGTGTTTGAATAGTTTTGAAATGACATAACTGTAATGATTAGATAAAAAAGTTGAAAAACTAACTAATAGAAATGAAATACTAAATTGAACATTGCGTGTACTTAGCGAGAAATTTTCACTCAACTATGAAAATTTTTGGGTATACTATAGTAGTAGTGTTTTCATAGATATCGATATTGTCATCTTTGTTGGCTAGTTTAATATATGTCTTTCAATTCTTCAGTGTATTTTTTTTTTTTTTTTTTTTTTTTTTTTTTTTTAGCGAGGATCACATTCGTAGTTTCTTTCTTTCTTTCTTTTTTTTTTTTTTTGAGATTTTGATTTTTTTTTTACTACTATTTCTGAGGATATATATTTTTACCTTCTTTATTGAATATTAACTTTCTGAACTTTTGAGTTTAGTTATTGTTTTATGAAATTTTGATCTTTTTTTAAGTGTATGATATTAAAAATTTAATTAAAAAAATATATTTATTTACTCAAAACTAAAATTTAAAGATAACTTTGTCCTCCACAAACAGTTATGACCACCTCTGATCCCTATTTCTACCTCCATTTTGGACACAGCAGGTTCCACTGGAAAGCACTCGACGAGCAGAGTTGAACGACATTCCGATTGCAATATCTTTGTCGTCTGATGTTTGATTAACATGAATCGGTTTAGGTTATTAATTAATTTGCATTTCTACCATATTAATTTGTTTGAGCGCCACATTAATTTCATTTAAATATCTTAACATGCATGTATGGTAGCCACAATATAAGCACTATTTAACCAAAAAATATATATTTTTGTCACAAAACATATACTTTGAGCCACAATAATTTCAACCAAATTATTTTTTAGCTAATAAACTACTGTAGTTAAAATTTGCGACAAAAATATATTTTTCTTATCTTAAAACTCATCTTCAAACATAAAATTGATCTTTTGATCTTACTGTCCAACAACCTGCAGACTGCATACTACATACTGCATACTGCATCATACTGTATACTTTTTTCATTTCATACCTTCATACTTTCATACTTTCATACTATCATCATACTTTCATATATTCATACTTTCATCATGCATATTTTCATACTGCATACTTCCATACTTTCATATTTTCATACTGCATCACAAGAACTATCTACATAAAATTTCTTAGCAACTTTATCATATAACTTGTCATATTTGGAAAGTGTATCATATCATATCATATAGTTTTTGCATCATGCTGTATACTTTTTTCATTTCATACCTTCATACTTTCATACTTTCATACTATCATCATACTTTCATATATTCATACTTTCATCATGCATATTTTCGTACTGCATACTTCCATACTTTCATATTTTCATACTGCATCACAAGAACTATCTACATAAAATTTCTTAGCAACTTTATTATATAACTTGTCATATTTGGAAAGTGTATCATATCATATCATATAGTTTTTGCATCACGCTGTATACTTTTTTCATTTCATACCTTTATACTTTCATACTTTCATACTATCATCATACTTTCATATATTCATACTTTCATCACGCATACTTTCATACTGCATACTTCCATACTTTCATACTGCATACTTCCATACTTTCATACTGCATCACAAGAACTATCTACATAAAATTTCTTAGCAATTATATCATATAACTTGTCATATTTGGAAAGTGTATCATATCATATCATATAGTTTTTGCATGCTTGAAAAGTATATCGTATCTTACATTTAAAATACTTCTCTTTAACTTTAGGTGAGGGGCTTCAGTGAATATATCATATTTAAAATATATTTTTTTAAATTTAGCTGAAGTTGAGGACCTTCTAGTACAATGTTAATCTTGTGCTATTAGAACCCTTTACTTTTCATGATGGCTCCTTTTTTGAAACTCTGTTCCTCAAGGATTTTGGCCATTTACTTTTCATGATTGTCCCTTTCTTGGAACTCTGTTCCTCAAGGATTGGCCCTTTACATAACATAACATGAGTTGGTTCTAATAAGCATAAGATCAAGCACCATACATAAAAATAACTTCCTTGAATCTTTTTGAAGTTAATCATAGAATAGCATAATTGAAAACATTTTTTTTAAACATAATATCGTTCGAGTGATGCAGTGAAGGGTATACTTATATTAACTAGCTACTTGCTAGATAGTAGAAGCTTATCTCCTTGCTTCTAACATTTCCTTTATAGCATAATTGCATAATCATAACCTTTTTAAGAATATCTAAAACTTCCCATTATTACATAATTTCAGTTACTAAGAAATCATATCATCAATTTCATCGTCAATTCATAGTCATCATCATTATCATAGCCTAATAAATTGTTATTGATAACATCTAACTCATGTTTGTACATTGCCTGGTTGCCACTCCCAAGTTAAGGCACCACCAAACTTTTCCCGTATCTAATATTATTCTTATGGGGGCAAAAGTTTCACAAGCATGAAACTTAACTTCTATGGTGTCAATCCAATTCTTTAGAATGAAAAGTTCCTAGTTATCATCATACCAAGGTGAGGTAATAGGCTATCTGATCTCGAAGCCTATTCATTTCCTTATTGCTACTTTAGCAATTATTATTATAACTTAGCTACTACAATTGCAAGATTTGGCTCTTGCAAAAATTTGATTCGTTCGTATGGATGGCGAACCATCGTCTAATTCTAGTTTCTAATTCCTTATATTTCGTATACCCATTCTTTTGTTTCATTTGTATCTTCTCGTATCATATCATAGAAACGTCATAACTCATCACATCTTGCTAGAGGTGTATCATGATCTCTTCATATCATATCGAAAGCTTAGGCGTGTTAGCTTATCCACCACATACACATCACGGTAAATTTCAGGATCGCGGTAATGCATATGTATGGCATATATGGTCCCACAAAATCAAAAGTATCACGGGTATCATCCCCCATGTGGCCATTGATGGAATATGTTCATTACGTAAGCAAGATCTTAACTAATTCTAATTAAAGGAAAATAACTTAACTTACTTGGGCACTTGCAGAAACGATGTGAAATAAGGTGAAGGAGGCTGGTAGGATATCGTTCTGATACCACCTGTGCGCCCCCTCCACGTAGAGCTGTTACCATGCTTACTTAATTTAAATCTCGGTCTTAATACTTAAGCTTACTGAAAATTAAAGAATAAAATTTTTTTCTTCTCTCTAAACACCATATAAATGGGCTAGTCTATATAGATAAACTTTCCATGAATAAATACTAAAATATAAGATACACATATGTCTTACTTTTAACTCAAGTCTTCAAACATCATATATATATATATATATAGTATAACACAATTTATTTAAATAGATGTATACATATATTTGGTTCAAAAAAGTTTACGGAAAAACTTGCTTAGTGATATTCCCTTTCACTTGCCGCATCTCCGCATGGCCCATCAATTAAGCTGTAGGCTTTTTACTTACAGTATGAAATATACTAGTGAGCTTACGCTCAGTAAGTACAAACTTAATCTCACAAAAACATGTCAAGCATCATGTAATTTATGCATGAACCATTTATGAATAATTATGAATATCTTATGCTCCATTATGGACTTATTATGAACATATTATCTTGCTTAACATGTGGGTCCCTTGTGTACATACCAAATGCGCGCAATCCACATGAAGTTAAGGTTTGCAAGATCCCTAATAATTCTGAGAATCATATACATAACCCTTCATGATTTGACGGAAGGTTGATTATACCCTCATGCATCAACGGGAGGTTAATAATCATATACATAACCCTTCACGATCTGGCGGAAGG
>CM046381.1:10887778-10898778 GCA_025413485.1 Ficus microcarpa
TTCCCCCATAAAAAGGGGTCTTTTGGGTGGTTAATAAAGAGGAAATGGGAAGAGTGAATGGCCGGACAAGGGAGCATGGAGAAACACACCTTTATCCCTTGGGTTTTAGCTTTATCCCTCACCTTGCTTGCTCCTCATGCTGCTGCCGAAAGTGATGGATGGAGTGGGGGACAAGCAGCGGTTTTTGTGGAGAAAAGAGGAAGAGGCTAGCTTGCTTTGGTGGTATTGTGATGTCACCCCTTTTTCCTTGCCTTCCCATGTATTTGCCGAAAATGGAGAAGCAAAATGGGGCATGTGGGCTGCTGCCGAAAGTGATGGGAGAAATGGGGGAGGTGGGGCTGCCTTTTTGTCCGGATTTTCTGGTCATGTGACAGCCATGTCCTCACCTTGCTTGTGCTGCCGAAAATGTGTGGAAGCAAGGGGACATGTGGCATGCAAAGGGTGATGACTTTTCCTTAATTCATGGCTTTACCCCATGCCTTGTTGTCCTTGATTTCTTTTCTTTCTTTTCTTCCTTGTTGTGGCCGAACTTGATGAAGCAAAAAGGGGAGAATGGCTGTCTTGTGTCCGGATTTTTTGGGGGAGGAGATGGCTGATTGGTTGGCCATGGGTCATTGTCCTTAGCTTGGTTAGACTTGAATGGCCACTTAGTTACCAAAACCAAACCATTTTCCTTCTTTTCCTTCTAGTTGGCCGAATATTTTGGGGGATGAAAGGGGGCATGTGGCATTCAATGGTTGGTCCAAAAAAAACTTATAGGATCTTCTAGAAAAATCTCACATGCTTGGCTCACATAAGGCCATGTTTGGCTTACTTTTTGTTCTCCCAAATTAATTCATTTCTTTTCCTCTGTGTCACACAAATATTTCAAATATTGTGCTCCATATTTTGGTCCAAGTTCTTTCGTGTAAAATTGGATCGAAAAACTTTCTTTCTCCAATTTTTCGGAGACCTTTTTGCCCTTTAATTCTTAATTCGGTGTGCTTGATTTCTAGGGTGATTCTTACGGCTTATTTTTGCTTTCTTGACCATAAAAAGTCTTTGCAGTCTCTCTTTTACTACATTTCATCATTTTTCGAGGTCAACATTTTTGACCGTCCTTGGTCAAACTTTGACTTTTTGGTCAACCTTTTGACTTTTTGATCAACCCTTTGACTTTTGGTCAATCCTCTGACTTTTTGTCAACCCCCTGACTTTTTGGTCAACCCTTTGACTTTCATAAAATTTCATCCTTTTTCATTCTTTTTCTTTCCTTTTCGTCCTTTTTGACTCAAAATGTCGTTTACCAATCTCGGCATTTTTTTCCAAGTCTCATAGCCGGTTTTAAAGAAAATTCTAACCTTGGCTAATAAAATTACGAATTTCACATGTGATTCATAATTTTCCATGAAATATCATAAAAACACATCATGCGGACTTCTAATTTCTAATAAAAAGAGAAATCTTAAGTCCATGAAAATTCCGGGTATTACGTCGTTCTCCATCTCCCATGTCTTAATTTAGCATTGCACCAAACATAACTTGGTAGATAGCACAATCTTCTCCATTACAATCTATGAAAATTCTAATAGCACAATCTTCTCCATTACAATCTATGAAAATTCTATGGTAGGGTTTGAAAACAAAAAGTATCTTACTAGGAGGACTTGACTCTAAGCTGACAGAGTACATTATAATTGTTTTTAAAAACAAAAGTATGACAATTTAACAGAATCTGATGAGGTATCTGGATGCAACAAAATATATGACTTCTGATTCTTCACTTCTTTCTTCTCTTCATTCTCCATCTTCGATATCTTAATTTAGTAGAGTACCAAACATGACTTAGCAGGAAGCACAACCTTATTCCTTACATTCCATGAAAATTCTATTGTAGGGTTTGAAGACAAAAAATATCCTACTAGTAGGACATGACTCCAAGTTGTCAGAGTACATTGTAATTAATGGAATCTGATAAAGTATTCGGATGCAAGAAAGAATATGACTCTTGATTCTTCATTTCTTCCGTCTCTTCGTTCTTCATCTACTATATCTTAATTCAACAGTGCATTAAACATAACTTAGTAGGTAGCACAATCTTCTCCGTTACAATCAATGAAAACTTCATAATAGGGTCAGAAAACAAAAAATATCTCACTGGTAGAACATAACTCCAAGTCATCAAGAATATATTATAATTATTCTTATTAAGAAAGTATGACAATTTGAAGGAATCTGATAAGGTATTTGGATAAAACGAAGAATATGACTCGCGATTCTTCACTTCTTTCTCTATCATCAATGCCTTAATCCAACACTATACCAGACATAACTTGGAAGATAACACAATCTTCTCCATAACAATCCATGAAAATTCTTTGGTAGGGTTCGAAAACAAAAAATATCTTACTAGTAGGACATGATTCCAAACTGACAGAATACATTATAATTACTTTTATTGAGAAAAGTATGACAACTTAACAGGATTTGATTGGGGTGTTTTTATTTCTTTTTTTAAATTTAAAATTTTGTGTTTCATACCATGACATTCTCGTACAATCTAATCCTAAATAATAATCATGTCTACTTCTCTGCCCAATCGGAGGCTGAAAAGAAGAGTGGTTAGAGTTTTCAGATAAGTAAAAAGGACGTTTGTGTTTTGTATTGTAGCCTTGCTGGAAGACCAAACAGAACCATGTTGAGCCTAGAAAGATAACAAAGTCGTCGAATTTGGTGTTCTTGGCCTTGAACCTCAATTTATCAAATGACTATTGATTCTACATTTTTTTTCCCTTTTTTTTTTTTGGGAAATTTTTTTTTTTGGGGGCAGCCAATTATCTATGTACCTGGCCATTGAGATGCTGTCTAGCTCAACAGTGTCGAAAGCACACTTTGAGTTGAATTAACGCCGTCAGGCTAACACCATCAATAATACCATCACGAATTCGACTCCTGTATGTCTATCTCATTTTATGTCCTGCATGAAGGCATTGTTTTAGATGTCGCTTTATTAATGTTATGTAATGTCAATTGAAATATAATGTCAAATAAAATGTTTTGTCTGTTAAAGTATTTTGGTTGACGTGAGTGGATTAGAAAATGACAGAACAAGAAAACATACGAGCCGAATTTTATCCATGTATAATAAAATGTTAAGCTGGTATGTGTACTTTGCAAAAGGAATAATAATAAAATAAAAAAAATATTGTACGTGTACGTCATTTTTATTTATTCATGTTTATAGGTAGTATGTATACATCTTTAAATTACACTATGTTTGGTAGAGAAGTTTTGTAGAAATGTGGGAGGAGTGAAGTTGGAGGAGAGATTTTCAAGTACAGAAGAGAACATGGTAGAGAGAAAATTGGAAAAGCAAGAAGTGAAAAAATGACAGATTAGATTTTAATCCTTATATTTTTAGAACCAAAAATGTTAACAAAACGTGTGGATATTACCCTATGAAAAAGGTGTAGACATTAAACAACTATTTTGCTCTTAGTTGTTTCTCAATATTAACTTAGTTTAAGGATAACAAGTAATTTATTTTCTCATTTCTTTTTCTTCCATCAAACACTAGAAAAGAAAAAGGAACTTTTCATGTGAGAATATCTCTACCAATAATGCATGTTTTTAAACATTAGATTTAATCAAAGTTATATTAAAATTTTAAAAAAAAAATGCAAAATTAATAGATTCTTATAGGGATTCGATGAATTCTTCCGGTAAGACATTAAAAAAAAAAAAATTCACTTGAATTTTTGTATTTGCCTCCCTGTTTGCCATCTCTCTTGAACTCTTACCAAGCAGTGCAAATGGGCCACCAATTCCTTGCTTATAGTTGTAGAGCATTTTCTATTCTTTTTCTTCTTCTCATTTTAATCAACAAGTAAGAAAAACGGCATCTAACAATTCTAATATTACTCATTTGGGAGTGGTAGAAAGCAAAACTTAGCGGTGATTTTACACCTGATTCCATCAGAAAGCGTAAAGTTTAAATCTCATTTCCTCAAGAGAAGAGCACCTGACTGACATAAATTTAAAGATTATTGTACCAAGGACACAAAAAATTAACATTAGATCAATGTGACACAAACTTAAACTCAAGTTACCTAAAATTTGTGTTATGTTGATCAAGAGTGCGAAATTTGTGTCATATTGGTTAATAGGTGAATTTTTTTTTTTTTGATTATTAAGGTAACCCCCCCCCCCTTTAGTTCCAAAAAAAAAAAAAAAAAAAACCTTTCCCAGCCCACTTGGGGTAACGGTCAGTGATAGTTTTTACAAGTAAATCAATTATTTTTTGAGTTTTGACATTTTCTAGGAGAAGAATCATCCGTGATTGAGTATGTTTGGTTGGAGGGAAAGATGGAGGGAGGGAGGGGAGTGGAGGAAGAGGGGTGGAGGGAGAGCACCAATCCATTGTTTTGTTAGTAAGGAAGAGAGGAGGGAGAGGAGAGGTGGAGGGAGACTCTCTCCTTTTGGGCCCACCGCATTGATGGAAGGATGCAAGCTCTCCTTCTCACTTATTTAAAAAGATGATTTTGAACCCAAAAAAACTATTAACAAATGAGAAAATTATCCAAATAACCACATTTTTTTTTTCATTCATTGACTAACATAATACAGACTTTTCTATCTTGACCAATATAACATAAACTTTAGTTTAATTGAGTCATAGTTGTGTAATGATTTTTAAATTTATGTCATTCAGGTAATTTTTTCTTTGCAAATTTTAAAAATTGGACAATTTAGTAATTGGTCAAAAAATTATTATCAATGATTTCAACTCTTCCTCTTTTTTACTAAACAACATAAAAAATTTATACGATCCTCTCTATTCCATCTCTTCAACTCTCTCTATCCATCCTCCTCTCCATCCCTCCTACCAAACATAGCCTAAGTAGGGGCTTTCCACCCCTAGTGATTTTTTATTGTTAACCTTACCTTTAAAAATTTTAAAATTTTTTTTTCATTTAACCTTCTATTAAAAGTTGATTATTCATATATAAGTCTTTTAAAAAAATATTATTTTTATTATATGTCTTCATTAAAATAATAAACTGATTCTGTTACTAATATTTTCTATAGTCAACAAGGTCAAGGAGCTTTAAAAGGAAAGGTTTATCTATATCCATAACCTCACACAATTACATGGGTTAAAAATAAAGACCAATTAAATAGAATATTTTCCATACCATGTACTAATATATTCCTTCAATATATATATACTTATATATATGTATGTATGTATTTTGAAAAAGGAGTTGTGTGATCGTTTAATCAAGATGATTGCGACCCAACAATCACGTTACAATTACTATCGTCACTATTAGTACCTCTTCCACATCAAGTAGTGATTGGGTGGCTAGTACCGACATGGCCACATTCGAGCAACCGAAACCCTCCAATAAATAAATGCTTAAAAGCACCAATTAATGTCATCATTTCGAAGAAAAAAAAAAAGTTGTGTTGACAACTGCAACCAAGTCGGCCGATTAATGCTACCAAAGGGGATGAAAAATAGAAAGGACGGAGAAGTCAAATATGTAGATAAGAAGAGGATAAAGATTTTTCTTTGACATTGTTTGGTAGCAGAGGAAAAAAAAAATAACAATAAAGAGGGAAGGGAAAAATGGCCACTGTTTGATCGCTTGATAGATGATCGACCACTGTCAGATAACTCAAAAAATATTTTAATAGTAATATGTCATTTTTTTAAATAAAAAAAGTTTGACAAAAATTTTTTTTTTCTTTCAATAAGTTTTCAAAAACTGCCTAGCTACCTATTTTCCCCATAAAAGAAAATAAAATATCTAGTCTATTATTTTTAAGAATTATATCCTAATGTAAATTAGAAAATGAATAAGGTTTAAGATCAAAATAGTTGTTTTACACATCACCTTTTTTTTAATCAAATTTTTGTCTCCATTTTTTCCCTCTAAAATTAGAGGGATTTAAAAACGATGATTTTCATAGACTTGCAACTTTCTTCCATCTCAATTTCTTTTCCACCAAACAATTCCTTTTTGCTCTCTCTCTCTTTTTTCCGTTCTACCAAATATAGGATAAAGCTCCGAAGAGAATGAATCAAATTTGTTTTCCTCTTATCCCACTTTCTTGCATAATTATTGGCAGCAAAGAAGTTTTCAAATCCGAGCTGCAGTAATATTATTAGGGTTTATTATCTTTACATATTTATTGGCTAGCCGATACCCAAATATGACATCATATCAGTGTAATGTTGTCAGTTATTCTTTTCACGTCAAATGTTGTATCAACTGATAAAATGATGACGTATGACAGCGGGAAAAATTGACACATGAAGTAAACAATTGATATAGCTGACGTATAGTATACCTATATGTATATATGTACATATATTTGTTGGATAATCTCGAAAAATGTGTAAAAATACCACGTAATTAATTTGCCAACATGTACTAGATTTTTTTTTTAATTAATGACGGCCGTAGGAACATGTACTAGATTAATTAGCTCTTAAACAAATATAGAAAATTGTATATCTTTTTATTTACGGTAGGGAATATATAACTTTTTACGTGTGTTTTCCCTCTTAGTTAACATATATATATATATATATTGGTAGAAGATAAAAGAGTCTAGTAATGGCCCGTTATCGTCTCATTTTCAACCACACAGGTGAAATCTACTTCTGTACGAATGATAAGGAAGAGATAAGCCTCTAACCAACCTCTTATAATCCTCAACCAAGGCTTACTAAGAACATCACAACCCAATGCACCTACAGCCAAAACTGGAGCGGGGCCTTATTAGAGTTCCATAAGGATCGAACTTGAGTGGACGAAGAAAAAGGCTAATGAAAGTGTTACCCTCCTTTGCTATCACATCCACCCTGTGGATGTTGTGGTCATAACTCACCAATTGCCATTGTTTGGTGTATACAATTTGATAGGTAACTTTAATAACCTTTTTTTCTTTTTCTTTTTATTTATTTTTTAATCATCATTATCATCATCAAACTATGATTTTGTTTAGTGTTTAAGTTAAATTGAAATTAAACTATACCTTTTCATCTCAGTTTTTGATTTTTGTTTATTTTTTTTCTGTTCTATTTTGTTTTGTTTTAATGAAAAGTCAATAAAATTTATAACTAGCTTTTGAAAAATCAACCAACTCTAATTTAAAAATTTTATCTTTAACCGACGAACCAAATACAAGCGTTTGACATTTTGGCCTTCTTTGTACCGGAGAGCGAGATCCAACGATCTCTCTCTCTCTCTCTCTCTCAAATATAATTTTTTCTTCTCTTTTGATCTATTTGAAGTTTTAAAGTAAATTTTTAAATAAATAAGATCATATGTAATCCACCAATATAGATGTTTGCAACTTATTATAATGATGAGTTTTGTACACTCTCCGAATATCGATATAGTTGTGGTTTCCTATTTTGTTTTAGCATTTTTGTGTGCTTATATATATATATATATATATATATATATAGTCTAATGCATGTGCTTTGTGTGTTGGACATATTTGAGAAAATTTATCGAAATAGAGAAAATTAGAATAATAAGTAATAATAATAATAATAATAATAATAAAGGACCTAAAAAAAAGAGGCATGAAAAAAAAAACCTAAAAAGGTAAAAAGACCAAAATGAAAAATATGATCGATTTGAAAAGAAAGAACTAAATTGTTAAAAAAAAGACCCGAAAACAAAAATAATTGAAGTATCAAAAAATATATACAAAATATTTTTATCCAGAACAAATCGTTTTGGAAAATAGAAAAAGTGTACAGTAGCACACTTTCTCCCTTCTATATATATATATATATATTTTAACAAAGCAGATGAAGATTGACAACGATAAATTCATTATTGAATCATGCAGACGACCTACATTAGATGGAGGGTGCGTCTTTTAAAGAGTTAAAAATTTATTTCTTATGAAACTTGATTTAAACTATCTTGTGGAGTTTTAATAAATGGACGATAAGTACCTCCTTTTTATTATTATTATTTTTTTAATTTTTTGCACGATAAGTGAAACTCTTTCTATTCTCCAAATTTTAGTGTATTATCTAATCAAAATCACTTGCGCTTAGTGATTACAGACATAACCTAACAGTAATATTATATATAACTTCACTTAAAGGTGTAGAGTTCGAATCCATTCACTCTCAAATTTAAAAAAAAAAAAAATCACTTAGGTTTATTTCAAAGTTAGCCATTGAAGAATAAGGGTTGTCTGATTTTCCACTTTACAACTCAAAATGCAACAAAACTCCTCCCTAAACATATCATTAGTTGTCATTTTGATTCTTTTCCTTAAAATGACAATTTTAAATGGTTTTCTTAATCACTTATTACTCACGTAATTAGTTGATAAGGGGCATTCTCTTAACAATTTTAATAATTTATGGGTCTTCCAATAAGTACACGTGATCAAAATCATTTTTTTTTTTAAATTGAGCTTTTAGTAACATAAGTAGTAAAATTGTAACTTATTAACATCTTTAGTTTTGTTACATTTTGGGTAATGGGAGGAAATTGACACAACCTATATTTTTTTGGTGGTCAAATTTGAAATTAACTTAAATCACTTTGAACATGGTCTCTCTTTTTTTTTTTTTTTTTTTTTTTGGTGTGGAAATCTTCATGATGAGCTTATAATCACTTAATTCATAGCTAAGTACTTTTTATTTATATGGTCGACATGCTAGTTGAGAATTTAAGGCTTTTGCCGTTGCCTCATTTAATTAATCATTGATTATATAGACGAGGCATTCAATGGATAATACATTAAGAGAGACCCATTAATCTCTGGAGTATACGTGTATGAACAACTAGCAAAAAGAACAAAAAAAGTAGAGGATATTCAGGAAAGCAATCATATATGCTAGAAAAATTAATTAATTTTTGAGAGGGTAATTTGGTAGAGACTTGGAGGAATGAGAACCAAAGGAAATTAATGTTGCATATGAGATAGACATATATATCTAGCTGATTCTATATATAAATATTATATAACATGTACAAGTCTTTTGAAAGGATCAAACTAAATACGACCTTTTCAAATTTTCAAATATGTAGAGCTAGCTTGAATATAATATAATACATATAAATATCAGAATAGAATGGCCAAAAAAAAAAAAAGATACTCTCTCTCTCTCTCTAACTTAATTTCCCCCAATGATATTTTTATGTTGAAACCTTTAAACGCGTGTTGCCCTTTCAACCATAGATTTTCAATCAACAGTAATTTCACCCAACTTTGATTCTACGTTCTAGCTGACCTTTAAACACATACACACACGCATATGGAATCTATATGTAAGTACGTACTTTCCAACCTTTGGGGACAAATGAACTTCACATAAATATATATATATATATATATATATGTATATAGCTACATATGTACTTTTCACTAGCTAGCTAGTTCTTCTTATCCTTTTTTTCTTTCATTTTCTTCAATAACAATATCCTTCTTCACAGGTAGTAGTACTTTCTTCATGAAGAGAAAACATGAGTACTGACAGAATGAGCTGGAGCTACCATAATTCATAGCTTTCAAGTACGTTTATAGCAGCTCACTTTCTTTTTTTTTTTTTTAATATATATTTTTTCCTGATGATCTTCTTTTACACTATTTTCTCACTAATCAAGTCTGCTAGCTGGTGTTTTCCTCTTTCTGGACAAGACCAGATTCTGTTTCTGAAGCTATATTTGTAAGGTGACGATTATTAAATTGGAATATCGATGCAAACATAAACATGTAAATGTATATATACATGTGTGTGTATGTATGTATATGTATTCGTATGTGTATGTGTCTATATAGATATGTGTACTAGTTTTACCATCTGCATGCATGCATTCATTAAAAATGGTGCAGTTACATATCCTTTTAATTGTGATTTATTTACTTGCCAAATTTAAATGATGAGTTATCTATCTTCTATATTAAAGAAAATGGATTTTCCACAAAACTAGGGCTGAGCCTTTCTGGTACGTATATCAACTTTAAATATATATACGCACGCATATAGTAAGGTATTAAAGTTAGGTATTATCAAGAGAAAAACTGAATTTGCTGTATTTATTAACCTTGGTAAGAATAATTATTGGATATTTGGTAAGAATAATTATTGGATATAGACGTACTTATTGTCCTGAAACTTAAAAGGTAATTTGTTCATTTAGATAGGTAAAAAAAAATAAAAAAAGTCTTTCTATGCATGTATCTATTTATGTTTCTCTACCTCTATCATTAGTTATCCTCTCTCGCCATTTATTGGGTAAAAAAAATGTTTGCTGCTTCCTATACTTGATGGTGACACAATAATTATGAATTTGATCCGAGTTTGTGAAAATGTGGAAAAATGTTCAACTTTCGTGCTAATATTTTCTTCCTAATTAATCTAATATGCAGTACTCTTGCCAATCACAGGGTGAACATTTGAGGGAAAAAAAAGAATTCCTTTTTGTGTGATCAATTTTCTTCCAACTTTTCCTCCATGGATTTTGATCCTCCTTTTCAAGAAACCTACAAAACCCTCTTTCCAAACTCCGTCGGTAGTGTCATGGGAGTGGAATATCATCATCATAAGTCTAATTCCGGCGTTGAGGAATTTGAGCTGCCTTTGATCAATCTTAGCCATCTTCTCAGTCCTCACGAGATGGAGAGAGACAAGTGCGTCAATGAGATTGTTTGCGCTGCAAGAGATTGGGGATTTTTTCAAGTTGTGAATCATGGGATTTCGGAAGAAGTTTTTAAGAACATGAACTATGAGCAGAAGAAGGTGTTTCACCAGCCTTTTGAGAAGAAGGTTCAGAAGAACTTCCTGAATTTGTCACCCAATAGTTACCGATGGGGAAACCCGAAGGCGACTTGTCTGAAGCAGCTCTCATGGTCAGAAGCCTTCCACATATCTATGGCGGATCTTTCAGGAATGAATGAATGCAAGATTCTCAGGTTAGAAAATCAATTTTCCTTTGCAAGAAAGAGTTTCTTGTTTCCTATAAATATCTCTT
>CM046381.1:10898878-10914878 GCA_025413485.1 Ficus microcarpa
TCTTAGTATCTTGAACTTGAAACATATATAATCCTCCACGATCTGACGGGAGGTTGGTACGACACTTGACTTGTCTTGGTTTAGTCATCGTCTTGTTACTTTTCCAAAACTAAGATTCTTTATTTGTGATCTTATTAGTCATAATGCATATGATGCATAGATATAGTATGACATAAAGATCACTAACATAAAATGACTTGTGGCATATTAATAAGGCATGAATTTTTCATAAAACGTGACATTATCTTAAAATATGACATGTATATAAACATGGCATAATCATAAAATATGACATGAACATAAACATGGCATCATCATAAAACATGGCACGAACATAAACATGGCACATCATGGTATACATGTAAACAAGTCATGCTTAAAAATAGTTTACTACTTTTCATACTGTAAGTGAGATTTGTACTTACCAGTTGTCCTAAACTCTTGTCCTAACGTACGACAAGACGAAGCAACATGTTATATTTCTGTCTCCAAAAAGGACGTAAAATAAGAATCGTTCTATCTTATTATAAATCATAATCATTAAATGTTGATATCCTAACCAACATCCATGAGTAACCCAAATTACAATTATATGTCCCCCACATCTTCTTATAATAACTTGTTTGGTTATTTGCCGTAACCGTAGGGCTCATAACCCAACTAGACTTAAACAGTATCTTGTTAAGTTACTTCAAGTAACCCTGGGTATCAGGCCCAGTCATACTTGAATAGTGCTTTATTAGGTTACTATTAGTAATCTTGGGCCTAAGCCCAATTACTTTTAATTCATATCCCACTAGGTTACTATGGGTAACCTTAGGTTTTAGGCCCAACTAATTTTGAATGATACCCTATTGGGTTACTAGGGTCCAATTACTTTCAAAGTGTTATCCCATTAAGTTACTATTGGTAATCATAGGGTAAGGCCCAACCTAATAACTTAGGTATCCTAACTGGTTACTATCAGTCATCTTTTGTTATTATACATTCGAAATACTTTTTGGCCTAAGTATTTATTTTTTCTCTTTTCTTGACAGACTTCGTCAAGTTTTCTCTTAAAAATCTTTTGTAAAACTTATATTCCTTATAAAAACCGTATTTTTTTTTATTTATAAAATCATCACTTTTAAGCAAAAACAGTTAAAAACTATTAAACTCTGAAAACAATCTTTGAAAACAGTTTCTTAATTTTAATATCAGTGCATATGCAGGGATTTCCTATTTTTGCACTGTTTTCTGAAAATCCTATGCAGGAATTTCCTGTTTTCTTTACAGTTGTTAAGATCTAATTTTATCTTAATAATCTATTTAGAATTTGAAAAAGCTTTCTCCATGAAAGTTGTAGACCTCAAATAATACTACAACTTTTGTTTTAAACTCAAAATGTAATTCTGCCTTTAACTTGTTTATATCCTTGGTTGAAACCAGCTGGCTATGCACAGGGTCTGGGCAAACCAGGGCTCGGGTTTTCACAAAAAATGGAAGCCTTTGGAGCTTATTTTTCAAAATATATTCATTCTACCCCCTAGGATTTTCAATTTTATACAACTTTGTAGTTTTGAGTTTTCCCAAATTCGACCTCTAAGGTCCTCAAAATCATGTTTCCAGAAAGCTGCCAAGTTTTACCCAAAAACTGGCAGTTTCATTTTAGGTCAAATTTTACATAAAATTACGTGTACACTACCTCAAACGGTTAAAACCATGAGCCTACATCAATTATGCAGTGCTTTAACGTAAGTTTTTCATCAACATGCATTGGTTCATACCCATGCAACCCGTGTGGTATTCTTGTACCAAACTCGGGTTTTAGGGTTGGTTTATGCCCTAGATTCACATACCAATCTCATTCAATCATCCATGCATAACATACTTCTTCTTGAACATATAGGGACATATAACAAATACCTATTAGGCCTACATACATACCATAATTTCTCTTAAGCATATCATCAAAAACATGCATCAAACCATAAATCAAGACTAATAAACCCTAATCAAGCACATATCAAGCACTCTAAACTTTTGTATGGAAAATAAAGGGTGAGCTTATGTTCTTACAAACCCAACTTGAAATACACATAAACTCTTGAATCAAAATTTAATTGAGTTACTTAGGGGGTTTAGGAGAGTTACCTTAACTCCTTGAGATTGGATCTACAACTTTGATCACAAATTTTTCTTCCAGCTTGCTTTTCTTTCTCAAAAATCCGGCCACTCTTTTTTTTTTTTTCTTTGGCTTCAGTTCCTAGGGGAGGGAGAGAGTTGAGTTGGAAATGAGCCAGAGTTTTGGGGTGGAACTAAATAAAAATGGTCCAACATCCTCCCCATCATCACCTATTTATAGGTGAAAATTAATTTATTTTATAGAATTATTTTTATTCTTAAATTTGCACAACTAACCTTAAAATTAAAATATTTGCTAAAATGACCTCTTAGGTGGCTGGCCATGTGGCTGAATTTTGGGGCCAAATTCTCTTCAAAGTTATCCACTAAATCATCCAATCAAAACCTTCCACACATTTCTTTTTAATTTCCAAAATTCCCAAAATTCATATAATTATCCTTATTTACTTGACCTTCAAGTAATGCCACGTTTGGCATTCCCTCCTAATACACAGTTTATTTTCTTACTAATGCAGATTTATAAATACTGTTTCCAACTATTAATAGTATTGCAATATTAAATGCAGTCCAGAATTTATCTGCACTTAACTAGACTGCGTATGGATTTTTCTTAGGACTTAAAACTACTAAGTCCTTATTGCTCCAAATATTATTCCTACTTTTTCTAGAGTGGTCCCATGCCTTATTCTTACTTCTTCATCCGTAATGACGGTTTTTCGCAATATAATTCTATACTGCTTACTATGCTGTAGTACCGTCTTAATCATATCTTAAATTATCCTAGTCAAACTTTGACTGGAATAAAATCATAAATCCTTATTCTGCCTCTTTTATCAAAAGACCTCATACCTAACATAATAACTTATTATTGAGTTTCATAGCTAATTAAACGAAAACTCAAACATATATTGATAATAAAATTATAAATTTCATATTAATATTCATAATTTTCATGATGCATTATATAACACATAGTACGGACTTAAATTTCTTTATATATATGAGTCCGTAAAAATTCTGGGTATTACAAATATATTGGCTCAACACGCAAATAATATGGATTAAATAGTGCAATTTCATGGACAGATTTTAGGAAAAAGCACTTGAATGACATAAATTTTAGAGACCATTGTACAATATGACACAAAAAATTAATACTAGACCAATGTGATACAAAATTAAAGTAAAGTAAACTAAAATTTATGTCATATTAGTCAACAGTGAAGAATTTGTGTCATGTTAGTCAATAGATGAAAGAAGAGGGGCTATTTAGGTAAGTTTAATTTTTATTATTAGTTCAAAAATATTAAAATTTATGTCATGCAGACATTTTCCCCTTTTTTATTTTGAAAGTCCAACACAAATAACAACTAAGAAACTCGAACCATATTAAAGGCGTAACACGCGAATGGTAAGGATTAAATAATGAGGGGTTCGAACTCAATATCTCTTGCTTTGATATTATGTTAGTTTATGAATTCTCCCAAAAACTTATGTTATTAGGAAGTGAGCTAACAATTGTTTTATATTTCAACATATATATATATATCCCCAAACCATAAGTTTCAAAGGAACAACTTTCTTTCTCCTATAATAATATATTCTCAAGATTGTGATCAACGGAATAAAAGTCTGGATCTCTTAACCCCATTTGTAATCTCCCTCTTTTTTTTTCTAGCACCAAAGACATGAAGATCTTTTATCATGATATTAGCAACCGGCGAGGAGAATTTCCCACCAAAACAAACAAGGCCTTAACAAATTCGGAAAGGTGGTAGTACTTAAATAGACTCAAAGTGTTAGTCTCAAAATTCTTTCTTCTTAGATCAAAATGTACGAATTCTTAAGTTCATTTCTTTTCCCTCTCGTTAAAAATCTTGAAAAAAATGTAATTTTTTGCCCTATTGTCGTCGATTCCTCATTGAATTCGGGGGCTCCAAGGCTTCCAATTTTCATCTCTTCCAATGGTAAGAATCTCTAGGCATTTTCTGTATGATTTACGAGGAGTGGGATAGTGATGTTCATGTTACAATTTAGCCTCACCATTGGAGTGTTCATGATCAAACACCGATCTTGTGTGATGCAGGCCGAGGCAAGTTATGTATTTTAAGTGATGTTGGGTTCCTAATGTGGTGCTTGTCCGTGTCATCCCGATAAAAGTATTCTCGCTCCACCATCAGTCCATCGGTAGGTAAACCTATCTTTGTTGTCCCTTGCAAAATCGGGATCCGTTATGTTGTCCAAGTTCCTTGTACAGAAAAAGTCCAATTCATCACCAAATTTGAGAGACAACTCTCTTGGTATTTGAAGAAATATGTCCCTTCACAAAATCGAGATCTTCGCTCGCTTCAGATAATTTTAAGGTTGCAAATTTTTGAATGAGTTCATTTACATTCTCGGATTTGTCATTGCCCTCCATGTTTTCAATGTCAAGAAACTTTGCGTGGCAGAAAAAATCGAAAGAGAAACAGAATTAGAGAAGAACTTGAGATTAAAAAGAAAAATTAAACTTCAAAGAAGAATAATATTAACAAGTGACTATTTCAGTCAAGTAGATTAAAGAGATTAAAAAAAAAAAAATCTAAAATGGGATTTTGACAAACAGACTGTTGAATATTGTCAGGTTGTGAAAGGTTATAATATAAAAATTAGTCTCCAACTTATTATGAATTTATAGGCTCTGAATCTTTCTAGTTCATTTTACAGAGTTTGTTAAAGAGATTTTCCATTTTCCACCTCTGTTAAATGTTTTAGGTGATCATTTTTCCTTACTAGTGGTCGTTTCAATAATTTGCTAAAAGTTGTAACTTTTTCTTTTGATGTGCTATTTCTTTCTATTGTTTTTCTTTTTGCTTCCGTAAAAATATGCTATTTATCTCTTTAGATCTGTTTCACATAGTTTTTATTTTTGTTTTTAGTAAATAGAAAAAGAAAACCAAAAGTTATAATTTTTCAACAAGTATTTGAAAATCATATTTTTAAAATACTTTTGAAGTCAAAATAATTTTCAAGGTTTCTAATACACAATAATAATATTAAAATAAAGTTTATAATATTTACTTTAAACTCTTATTTAAGTTTTTTAAGTGTATTTAGAAGGGTTTTTTCAACGAGCCATATTCTACCTCAAACTCTTATATTTTATGCACTGAGCACTATCTTCGTCAATGTTTGTCTTCTCTTACCTATCTCTAGTGTTTGCACCGAATTTAGCCCAATTTTCTTGGGCCTCGAAATGGAAGCTCTAGTACTCCTAAATGAGAGGAAACTTATAAAAGCCCATTGAGCTTTAACATCATTTTCTCCTACAGAAAGAGATAAATAATAGTTTTAGTAAATAATAAAAATAAATAAGAGATTTTGAAAATATTTAAAGCAAATAATAAATTTTGTATATAAATAATCTATTTATTAGAGTCGAACGAGTTTAATACCCGTGCGTTGCTCGGGGAAGGAAGAAGAAAATAAATTAAAAAACTGAGTATTATATAATAAAAAAGTTTGTTAAGATAAAAACTTGGTATTGTAATATAAGCAAAAACACAATATAATAATATATAGGAATCTTCATTTCTTCCCAAAATCTCTCCCAATAGTGAAGATGCAAAATCAAAATCAAAATGACAATAGTACTAACAATAATAAAAATGAAAACAAAAGCTTAAAAAAAAAAATTCTTCTTTACTCATACTCATTTAAAGGAAAAAAATTAAAACAGAAAAAAAAAATAAAACAGGAAAAAAAAAATAAAAATAAAAAGAACAAAAATCTTAAGACTCAAAAGAACGGGAAAAAACTAACCCTAATAAAAAAAATTATAACAAAATAAAATACATATCCCATTTTCTCCTTTTTTTACTGTTTAAAAAAAAAACCCAAAAAAAAATCAAAATATTAGGTTATATTTTTCGTTTTTCTTTTTCTTTTTCTGTGTTTATTTTTTTCTGTTGTTTTTCTTTTTTGGGTTTTCGGTTTCAAATTTGTAATGGTGGGTTTGCGTTGGTTTTGGTGAAGAAAGTTAGTCGTTTTGGTTGTGTTGTTGTTGGACAAGTTTGGTTTGCAGGGAATGGTTTTTAGAAATGTTTGGTGGAAACTTTTTCCTTGATTTTTTTTCTCCCAGATTTGGTAGTTGGTTGTTTCCCTGTCGGTGGGTTTCTTTTGGTTTTGGTGAAGGAACTTTGTGCTTTTGGAGTTGTTGTTGTTGGATAATTTGGGTTTGCAGGAAATGGTTTTCAACGTATGTTTCCTGAATTTTTTTTATTTTTATTTTTTTGCCTCTCGGATTGGTTTGGTAGTTTCTTCTTTTGGTTTCAAGAACTGTTTGATAGAGCCAGGAGTTGCAGAAGAACGAGATAGGAATGTGAAAATGTCTACATTGTTATTTTAGGATTTTTTTTTGGTAGTTTTCCGTTTGTTTTTTTAGTATTTCTGTTTTTTGTCTTTTTAATCCTACCTATGGTTTTTTTCTCCTTCTCTCCCACTGCTACTTTCTGTTTTGAACATTCTATTTTTTTTCCCTCTTTATTTCTTTGTTTTGTCCGAAAGTCTAGATTTTCATTTTGGGGGTTTTTAAATTTTTTTTTTTAGTTATTTAGGGATTTTTTTTTGCTGCAGGTTTGATTAAGTTTTGATTTTGTTTTTCCCATTATTGTTTTGTGTTTTATGTAACTTAATTTTGATCTTTGTTTTTTATTGAATTGTATTTGTAGATTGGACTCGATTCTCAGGTGGCTGCTTTAAGTTTCTGAAGAATATATTGAAGACTTTTTATGCCTGATGTTTGTATTTTCAAATTCTGTCATTTTTCCCTCCCGGGTATTATTCGTATAATTTTTTATCCGAATTTTGATTTCTTTAGTTTTTACTCTTTATAAATATTTGTGATGATTTAGTTGTATTGTAGGATTTAGTTAGAATGGAATTTAGGTTTTCTCTTATTTGAATTTTTGATTTCTTTACGTTCTTTCTATGTGATATAGTTTGGTTCAGTTTTACTGATTCGTCCTAGATATTTACTACTTTAAGCTTGGTTTCGTTTAGTTGTCATTAGATTATTTGTTATAGTTTTGTAACTTGCACTCTGAAAATTATTTTTATTGGAATTTGTTGCATGTGTATATCTGTATTTTTTTTGTCAGTATATGTATTTTTATGTATATACATGTAAGTATTTTGTTACTGCTGCTTTTTCACCGCCTCTTTACACATCTTTCTCGAAACTTTTTCACCTCTGTTTTCTCTTATATATTACATCTCTTCTCATATATTGCACGTTTCTTATGCTTTAGGATTAGTATTCCCGTAACATCTTTTCAATTACTCTATTTCAAATATCCTTCAATTCTTACTTAAAATATTTTCTCCTACTGTTTGTGAACTTCTACAAACTGTCTACTTTCAAATCTTTATTTCTGTGGAAAGTTGCTGTTTTTTTTTCGGGTACTATATTTAATCATGTATTTTTTTCCTATCAATTACTTTCTTTACTGATTTTATAGTCCATCTTGATTGATTTTTATATTTTTACTATTGCTTTTGGAGTGATTTTACTGTTTGTATGTTTTTAATTGTCCGGATGTTTTTACCTTTCTAAGCATGCCTATTGATTGTGTTCTGTATACTGCCTTGATTTTTTCTTCTCTTTAACTCTATGTATATATTGTTTTTGTCTTCTCTGCCGCTGTTTTTCTTCATTCTTAAAATTTATATTAGATTTCTCATCTTTCTATTTTATCGAGTCTTTCTTTTTTTCTTTTTTTTTTTTTTCCGTTTCTTTCTTTGTTTTTCTTGCCGCCAATAGAATATCAATTAACTTTTTCTTTCTTCAGATCTTTCATGACTATTATCTCTATTATAACTTAAATAATGGTATTGTAGGATCTCATAAATTGTTTTCATTGTTTTGATTATATATGAATATGTATTACTTATTAATGTTAAGTTCTACCGTACTCTGCTTCCAGCACACCTAAATGCCGATTTTACCTTCTTTTCATTGGCTGCACGATTTTACCTCTTGGAATTTGTCTATTGGTTGTTTGTGTATACTGTCTTGACTGTTTTGCTCTTTAAAACCTCTTCACTCTCTTTCTTCTCTCTATTGCTGCTTCCCTTCTCTATATCTTTTTTCAGTTTTAATTTTTGTAAACAAATTTCAATATGCTATTGTAATATCTAGTTTTTCGATGTTACTATTTCCTTTCAAAGGAATTAAATGTATACCATGGAGGTATTTATGAAAAAACTCGATTTCGAGTTTTTGTTAAGTTTTGTGAGTTCTTATGGTTTTATAAGACTCAAAATTGATTGCTTAGACTAGCAAGTGACCCTTTGAGTGAAAAAGGGAGAAAAATTCTATGATTTCATGTTGGTCAAAATTTGATCGAAAAAGTCAAAGTTGACTTAGAAAGTCAAAGGTTGACTAAGAATGGTCAAAGGTTTGACTATGCAGTATTATGTCAAAGCAGTATGGAAATATACTGCGAAAACCATCTTTACGGTTAAGATAACATGAATAGGATTTAAAACCACCATAGAAAATCAAGCACACCAAGTTAGAATTAAAGGGCAAAAGGGCTTCGAAAAATAAGAAAAATTTTATACTGTCCATTTTTACACAGATAAATTTTGGACTGCAGTACAGTATAAAAATATTGTATATTAGTGAGCACAGTATTGAAAATATCTGTGTTAACTTAAAAATGGACTGCATATTGAAGAAAGAGCCAAACAAGCCCTAATGATGCTTACATCACCTTATCCTCCAATTATGACATCATAATTAATTAAACAAAATTGGAAAGTAATATTAGCTTGTTCTACAAGGTGATGGCCGGCCACCTAAGCTTCCAATTGTGCAAATTTTTACTTCTTCAAGGACTTTTTGACAAATTTAAGAAGTTTTCCCACACTTATAAATAGGTGTGAGATGGTGGTCATTTTGTTCACCAAAATTTGGAAAATCTAGCAAAACTATGCCAAAATTTCTCTTCAAAAACCGAGCATAAGGAAGGAAAGAAAGAAGAGAGAAAAATTAAAAATTCAAAGAGAGGATCTTAGGGTAGTGGTCGGTTTTCTTGTGGAACAACAAGCAAGGGTTGAAAAATTTTTGGAACCCATTTTTGGCCAAGTGGCCGGTTGTGGGCAGGAGAAAAAGGGAAGAGAAAGTGAAGAGGGAAAGAAAGAGGAGAGTGGTCGGTTTGTGTGGAAACAATTAACCAAGTGACCAAAAAAATTTTTGGTACCCATTGGAGGGTAAAGGCCGGTTGAAGGAAACCAGGGGGGGGGGGAGAGTGATTTTCGGACCCAAACCCTAACAACTCCTAGGGTTGATTAAGGTAACTCTCCCATAACCCTAAACTCTTTAATTAAGTTTCAATTTGAAATTTATATGTATTTCAAGTTGAAAATTGTAAGAGTATAAGCTCAATTTATCTTATTGTCCTAGTTTAGAAATATGTAGGTGGTGCTTGATTAGGTTAAGGGTGGTTTGATTTATGAGCTTTATTGGTTATATGCTTATGCTTATTTGATTATTAGGGTTTGCATGCTAGATGCTTGATAAGTTGTATGTCCCTCAAATATGTTCAAGTATGAATTAGAATGGCATGTTAGGTTGCTAGAATAGGACTTGAATGAATGGTATGGTTTGATGCAACCTAGATGTAACACCTGGAACTTTCACGGACTCATGATTTGAAGAAATTGAAGTCCATATTAAGTGTTTATGTGCTATTTTATGGAAAATTATGAATGTCAACGTGAAATTCATACTTTTACCAGTAAATATTTGAGTTCTCATTTAATTAGTTATGAGACTCAATAAATAGTTTCTTAGCTATGCATAGGGCTTTTTGTGATAAAGGCATCACAAAAATTCATAATTTTATGTTGGCCAAAGTTTGACCGAAAAAGTCAAAGTTTAACCAAAAAGTCAAAAGTTGACCATAGAGGTCAAAGGCATGACGGTACCGTGATATGATAAGCAGTATGAAAAATATACTGCGAAAAACCGTCATTATAAACAAGATAAGAAGATTTAGATTCAAAACCACATCAAGCACACCAAGTTAGAAATAAATGGCAAAAAGGACTTTGAAAAATAGAAAAAATTTTATACTGTCCATTTTTACACAGATAAATTTTGGACTGCAGTGCAGTATAAAAATACTGTGTATAAGTGAACACAATATTGGAAATATCTGTGTAACTCAAAAATGGACTGCATATGAAGAAAATAGCCAAACAAGCCCTAGTTAGGGATGACATCGTCACACCCTTGATTTATGACATCATAAATGATTAAATAGCATGGAAAGAAATGTGGAATTTTCTAGAAAAAGGGTGAGTTGGCCGGCCACCTAGGGGGCAAAATGCAAAGATTTTATCCTTAGGGGCTAAAATGTAAATTTTGAAAAATAGATGATGTAAGCATGATGATGTCTGGAGAGCAAGGGGATAACCGGCCATGTGACACATGGAGGGTGTTTTTGCAAATATTTTTGCATTAGGGGTCAAAATGCAATTTTGGGAATAAAAATAAATCCAAAAATTATTTAATTTTCAGCTATAAATAGGGCAAGGGGGGGCGGATTTTCAGCTCAAAAAAATGGGAAAACTCCCCAAAACCATGCCAAAATGATTTCTCACATTTTTCTCTCTAAAACCCGAAATCCCATAGGACCAAAAAGGAAGAGAAAAAAAAAAGTGAGGAAAATTGGGGCTAGGCTAGTAACCGGATTTTGGGTGAGAAACCCACAAGGGTGGCTGAAATTTTGGAACCCTATTGGATGGGAGAAACCGGTTGTGGTGACCTAGGAGAAAGGAAGAACTTTTGTGCTCAAAACCTAGCCAAACCCTTGCCTTGGTTCAAGGTAATTTTCTTTAGCCCTAACCTTTTTAATTAAGCTTTCAATTTGAAATTTATTTGTATTTCAAGTTGAAAAATGTAAGAGCATAAGCTCAAGCTATTTTATGCCCTAGATTAGAGGGTATGGTGCTTGATTAGGTATTAAGGGTGGTTTGGTTAATAGCTTTAATTGCTTAATGCTTATGCTTATTTGAACGTTAGGATTGCATGCTAGATGCTTGATGTATTGTATGTGTAATACCCCGAAATTTCTACAGACTCATAATTAAAGGAATTTAAGTCCGTATTATATGTTTATGTGATATTCCATGAAAATTATGAATACCAACGTGAATTTCATAATTTTATCAGTAAATATTTGAGTTCTCATTTAATTAATTATGAGACTCAATAAATAGTTACTTAGTCACGTATAGGACTTTTTGTGATTAAGGCATCACAAAAATTCATGATTTTATGTTGGTCAAAATTTGACCAGAAAAGTCAAAGTTTGACCAAAAAGTCAAAGGTTGACCATAGAGGTCAAAGGCATGACGATACTGTGATATGATAAGCAGTATGAAAAATATACTGTAAAAAACCGTCATTGTAGACAATATAATAAGATTTAGATTCAAAACCACCATAGAAAAATCAAGCACACCAACTTAGAAATAAAGGGCAAAAAGGTCTCAAGAAATAAGAAAAATTTTTATACAGTTCGATTTTACACAGATAAATTTTGGACTGCAATACAGAATAAAAATACTGTGTATAAGTGAACACAGTATTAGAAATATCTGTGTAGCATAAAAATGGACTGTGTATTAAGGAATTAGCTAAACGAGGCCTTAGGTGATGACATCACCTCACCATAGATTTATGACATCGTAAATGATTAAATAAAGGATGGAAGGAATTATGGAATTATCTAGAAGAGGGGTGAGGTGGCCGGCCACCTAGGGGCAAAAATGCAAAGATTTTGTCATTTGGGGCTAAAATGTAATTTTTGGAAAATTGGTGATGTAAGCAAGTGATGTCACCAAGATGATGTCACCTTGATGAGGTAAGCAAAGCCTTGGAGGACAAGGGATGGCCGGCCAACATGCCACCTAATGGGGGTCAAAGTGCAAATTGTGATTTTTGAGGGGTTTTTATGCAATTTTTAGAAAGTTTCTCCACCACTATAAATACCCATCAAAGGGGGTCGGTTTTTGGCTGGAAAAATTCAGAAAAAAAAAACAGCCGAATTCTGCCCATTTTCCTTCTCCAAAAATCCGGATTTCTAAGGGTGAGAAAGAGCAAAGAAAAATTTGAGAATCAAAAGGGTTTTATTGCTAGGGTAGTAGGCTTTCCTCTAGTAACTTCAAGCAAGGTTTGAAAGTTTTTGGTGCCTATTTTTAGGGCTTAAGGTCGGCTGGGTTTGGGTGAGAGAGTGAGAAAAATTGACGTTAGTTTGTGCATAGTTTTGGTTCAAGAAGCCACCAAGAGATCAACTCAAATTTTGGTGCCAATTGGTGGAGCAAGGCCGGTTTTGGAGGACCTAGGGGGGGAGATTTGGTGAGCCAAACCCTAGCCAATTCTTGAGATAAATCAAGGTAACCCTCTCTAAACCCCAAACTCTTTCAATTGAGCTTTCAATTTGAAATTTAAGTGTATTTCAAGTTGAATTTGTAAGAGCATAAGCTCAATTTATTTTATGCCCAAAGTTAGAAACCTAGGGTTTGTGCTTGAGCTAGAATTAAGGGTGGTTTGATTTTAATTTGCATTTGCTTTAATTTTCATAATTTGCATGCTAAATGTTAGTGTTGTATGTCCCCAAATCTGCCCTAGTGTGTGTGGATGGATATTATGTGCTAGGTTGTTAGAAATTGAATTAGTATGCTTGGTTTGAATGGTGCAACCTAAACCATGCAAACTTGGTTGATTCAATGTCAATTAGGGTTTGCATGGTGATGTTAGAAAATGTGTTCAAAGAAAATTTACGTTAGAAAACCGCTGCATGTGTGTTCTAGAGCTCCCGCGATGGCTGGTTGAGCTAGGTTTCACGTTTAGGACGTAAAACGAACTTAAGACTGAAAAACTGCCAGGTTCCGGTGAATCCTGACCAGTTTTCTGGAAAGTGGATTTTGAGGCTTTTAGAGGTCGAATTTGAGAAAACGTAAAACATAAAAGTTGTTTAGAAGAGGTTTTCCTATAGGGCAGCATGGAAAATTTTTTAAAATGAGGCTCCAATGGCCTCGATTTTCATAAAAACCCGAGCCTGACCGTGCCCAGGATTTACGCACAGCCAGGTGAGTTCAAACGACAATATGAACCTGTTAGAGTCCGAATCAAATTTTTCGTAAAACATGAAAGTTTTAGGATTTTTTGAGAGCTAGAACTTTCATGTGACAACTTTTTTAAATTCGAAATGGATTTTTAAACTGACACGGTTTTATAAAGACTGTGCAGGGAACAGGAAATTCCTGCACAGGATTTTCTAAAAACAGTTTAGAAAAACTATATTTTTCCTCAAAACCACTATTGTGACTATGGAAACTGTTCCAGTGGCAGTTTTCAGCCCTTAATGATTTTATGAAGCCCCGTTTTAAGAATATGAATTTTTACAAGTTAAGTAAAGCGTTTTTGGGATTAATTTCCCCAAAATTTTTCAAGTTAACGAAAAATAGAATTTTCAAGCTAAGATTTAGTAAGCGAATCAATTACGGATGGTAATCGGAAGTTATATCTGAGTTACTGGGCTAAGCTCAAAGCCCAAAGTTTGACCCAAAGAGGGTTGACCTTAGTTGACCAAATGTTGACTTTGGTTAACCAAAAGTTTGACTAAGTTTGACCTTAAGGGTTACCCAATATAACCCTATGGGATACCAAGATTTGGAATTGGGCTAAGACTTAGGGTTATTGATAATAACCCGATAGATTATGGAACAAGTATAAATAAGACCTAAGCCCAAGGGTTACTCAATGTAACCCAACAAGATGCCAAAATTAATAATGGGCCTAAAACCTAGGATTACTTATAATAACCCAATGAATTATGGATTAAATATAATTGGGTTTAGTACCCAAGGTTACTCTATGTAACCAAACAAGTTATCATATGGTGATATAGAGACAGGGACATATGACTAGGGTTACCAATGAAGGTTGGTTAAGGATACCAACATTGTATGAAAAGATTTACAGTAAGATAGGCTAATCCTTATCTTACGCCCTAATTGAAACAGGAATAGAACCTGTTAATATAACGTGAAGGAACGCTAAGTCAAGAGCATAGGACAACAGGTAAGTACAAACCTCACCTACAGTATGAAAAATAGTAAGCTATGTTCAAGTATAGGACATGTTTCTATGATATGCTATGTTACGCCATGATATGCTTGTTATGCTATGATAATCTATGTTATGCTATGGTATGCTATGTTAAGTTATGTTAAATTATGTTAAGCTATGTTATGTCAAGTTATGTTATGAGATAATGATAAGTCATGATATGCCATGTGTATATACATGTTATGATATAGTGACATCATGAGGCATGTTCACTAATATTAAACCACATGGTAAGAACATACAAGTAAGGTATCGTACCAACCTCCGGCTAGGTGGAGGATATATGTTTCAAGTTTAAGTTATGATTATCAACCTCTCGTTGATGCGTGAGGGTATAATCAACCTTCCGCTAGATCGTGAAGGGTTATGTTATGTTCCTTTAGAAAAAGGCTAAAAAGGCACTCATCAGTCAGCTCCGCCCTTTTCCTATTCAGCTTTGTCGCCGATCTCAGCAAGCAGTACCAGAAAAAAGGAGTGAAGGTTAGCAGACTTGGTTGCCTACCACGGGGCCCCTTTGAAACCAACTAAGTCAAGCTCAATTACACAAAGCTATGCCTTACCACTTGGCTATACTCCATACGGCCTTGTTTTGGACGGTAAAACGGGGAGAGGGGGAAGGGAGAAGCAGGGCTCAAAGAACAAGCCGAGCCGTGCAAGAACGCAGGGATATTTCAAGTAAGTATATGATTCCCAGAATTGTTAAGGACCTTGCAAACCCTAACTTTCTGGAGATTGCACACATTTGGTACGTACACACAATGAGCCCATATGTAATCAAGATAATAACAAATCATAAGACATTCAAATTAATCATAAAATGGTTCATGCATAAATTACATGATGATTGGTATGTTTTTAAAATGTTTAAAATGTTTTGTGAGATCATGTTTGTACTTACTGGACGAAAGCTCACCAGTTTATATTTCATACTGTAGGTAAAAGCAAGATGCCTGCAGCTTTACTTGTTGGGCTATGGAGACGATGCAGCAAATGAAGGGCGGTGTGGGATACCACTACGCAAGAATTCCGTGAACTGTTTAAGTTATGAAGTTGTATATGTATGTTTAAGTAGTATGTACGGTTCATGTATGTAACGTTTTCAAGTTACGATTTAAAAACGAAGTTTCAAAAGAAAGTTGACAAAAAAAAAATTTATTCTGAAATTTTCCGATTAGTCTAAGTATTAGATTTAGAAACTAAGTTAAGTACGTTAAGTAATGGCCCACATTTACGTAGTCAATTCTACGTGGATGGTCGGGACGTTTAAGTTAAGAAAGCATGGTAACGGCCCTACGTACGTAGAGCAGAATTCGTTAGACGATTCGTTCCAACGATTCGTTCCAACGATTATGGTTGGAATACTAGTAGCAAGTAAGATAGACGATCGACAAGTATTGTCGACAACGCCGGAATAAGGGAGCTACTGCACGAAGTAGGACCAGTGCTTTCAGAGGACTCGACTCCAGCAAATTTTGCGGCAGGAGATATTGCCATAGGAGGCTGAAGTTGACGAGATGCTAAAAACACCCTGAATGGGATTCTATTCAACAATGAGGGTTGGAATGCAGACTTCAACGCTCCTTCCGAAGACTCGATCGAACCTACAGATTTAGGACCGACTTTCGTTGGTTTATTCTTTTGTAATAGGACAGTATGAATATGAGATGGTAAAGTGGTAGCCACTTCCATCTC
>CM046381.1:10914978-10929806 GCA_025413485.1 Ficus microcarpa
AGTTTTAACTATGTACGATGGTAAAGTGGTGGATACTTCATCGCAATGTTGACTATGTATGTATAGTACGATGGATATGATATGACATCGTAATAGGATGTGCTTTTTGTAGGTATACAAAAAGACAGTTCAAGTACGAGATATGAGTTAGAAGGTATGTTATGAATAAGGAAGTTATGCTACGATAAGCATGTAAGTATCGTGAAGATACTATTATGTTATGACAAGTAAGTTATGTATCGTGGAGATACTACTATGATATGACAAGTATATGATATATCAAGATGATATTATAATGTTATGATAAGTATCCGATGTGATACGGTAATACCATTAGGTTATGGTATGATAAGTATGATAAGGTATATGATAAGTACGATCATACTAAGATGTATGATAGGTACAACATGATGTGATAAGACATGAATGAAAGAAAGGACATTAACGGTATGATAATATATTTTCTTATGATAGGAATTTAGAAATGGTACGCCCACGCAGAACAGTACCTGTTAACCCGCTTGAGCCGGAGCTAGCGATCGTTGTAGCAGATCTACAACGACAGTTGCTTGAACAGCAATAAGAGACGAATAGGCTTCGGGAGCAACTAGGTTGTATGAACCGAAGACCCCAAGTTGACGAGGTTCCACCTCAAGTACCCCCAGTAATACCTCCGGAACCGAATATTCAACCAGACATCAAAGCCATAAGTTGGCATAACTTTGTGATGGAATTCCGGACGATGTATTATGATAGAAAGGTCCTTGCAACTCAACAGGATGAGTTCACGAACTTTAGACAAGGATCGATGACAGTAATGGAAGCTGTCAAGAGGTTTGAGCAATTGGCTCATTTGTGTCCGGAGTTAGTATCGAGTGAGACGTTTAACTCTTACAACGAGGAAAAGTCTGACCTTACGGATAGTTGCGGAACTTAACAACCGGATTAATTCAGCAATGAAGGACTTACTAGGACTACCGCCGGAACGAGACATTTTGAGATCGAGTTACTGCTTAGAGCCGTACTAACATCGAAAGTATCTTGCCGTATAGCAACCGCCGAGCTAGAAAGCTTCACGAGTAGTTACGAGATTATGAACGGGAACGAGCATCCTTTTCCGAAGACTGATGATCTTTTCGGTCAACACAAGGGAGCGGTAGTATGTGTGAAAGTCGACCTGCGAGCAGGCCATCATTAGCTCAGGGCCGAGGAGTCAAATATCTCCAAGACGATCGTGCGAACACGATATGGACATTAAGAAAGTTGGTTATGCTGTTGGGAATCAAAGACAAGGAGACGCCGCTGGGACTCTCCAGTCTAATTTGTTAAGGATTATTAAGTTGCATCAAGGAAAGGATTTCCTTTTTGCTAAAAGTGTAAATTTTTGGCAGAAAGTACAAGGAGTTAGGACCTCCGCCACGGGTGTCAATTACCTTAAGGAAAGGAATTGTGTTCCCGACTTGGATTTTTTAAAGAATTAAATAAAAATCAGAAACACATAAGACGCCATAATTGGTACTTCTAGGAACTTCTAAGAGGTATAAGGACCTCTAAGAGGATTATTGGTGGCCAATTATGAGGAATGAAGTATTAGAATACATGTCCAAGTGCCTAACTTGTTAGAAAGTTAAGGCCAAATACCGACATTTTTAAGAAAAATGGTGGAAGATAGAGCTTCCAGATTGGAAAGGGAAGCAAACTATTATGGAGTTCATAGTAGGACTACCCAAGACTGCAAGAAAGAATGGTCTGATTTGGGTTATTATAGATAGAATAACCAAATCAGCCCACTTCATTTCGATCAAGATCACTTTTTCAGTGGAAAGTTGACAGAAATCCACCTATCTCGGATGGAGAGACTATTTGGAGTGATAAAATCGATCAATTTAGATCATGGAAGATGTTTCACTTCTCAATTTTGGACAGGTGATTATGATGCTATGGGGTCGAAATTAAGGTTTAGGACGACATTTCACCCCAAACGGATGGACAGTTAGCACGAACCTTCCAGACACTAGAGGATAAGTTAAGATTATGTGTCTTGGATTTTAAAGGAATTAGGATCACAAACTACCGTTGATCGAATTTTTGTGTAACAAGTTATCATATTGCAATTGGTATGGTCCTAATTGAGGCATTTTATGGAAGGAAATGTTAATCTCCTATTCAATGGCAGGAAGTTGGACAAAAACAACTTTGAACAACGGACTTTATCAAGAAGACTACTGATGATATCAAAAAGGATTAAATAGAGACTCTTTTAATAAACTAGAAAAGTTATGACGATAAAGCAGACAGCCTCTAGAAATTCCAAGTTGGAAACGCTGTGTTTATTAAGATTGTTCCTATGGAAAGGAACAATGAGGTTTCAGGAAAAAGAGGAAAGTTAGTCCTAGTTATACAGGACTGTTAGAAATCCTTGAAAGGATTGGAAAGATAGCTCATAAGTTGGCCTTACCGTTAGAATTAACATCAATGTATGATGTGATTCACATTAAGATGCTAAAGGAAGTATGCACCAAATTCTTCCCCTGTGCATAGACAAGAACTAGTTGAAGTTCAATAGATTTGACTTATAAGGAGAAACTAGTTCAAGTTGTGAAATGGGGAAGAAAAAGTCTTAAAGAATAGAATTATTCTTATGATTAAGGTTTTATGACAAAACCACAAGGTTGAAGAGACAACCTGGAAATTAGAAGATGAGATGAGGATGAACTACCCCAATTTTCGAGCACGAAAATTTTTAAGGGGGATATCGTTGTAATACCTTGAATTTTTATGTTATTGTTTCCTTTTCAAAGGAATTATGTGCATACCGTAGAGGTATTTGTGGAAAAGCTCAGTTAAGAGCTTTTCATACTGTTTGTGAGTTCTTATGGTTCAATAAGACTCGAAATAGATTGCTAAGGCTAGCAAACGCCCTTTTTAGTCTAAAAGGACGAAAAAATACGTAATTTTGAAAAAGTCAAAATTTGACCAAAAAAGTCAAATTTGACCAAGAAAGTCAAAGTTTGACCAAGAGCGGTCAACTGGTTGACTTTGCAGTATTATGTGATGCAATATGGAAAAAATACTGTAAAATCTGATATTATGGGCAAGATAGCTCAAATAGGCATTAAAACCACCTTAGAAAATCAAGCACACCTATTAGAGATCAAGGGCAAAAAGGACTTGAAAAATAAGAAAAAATTTTATACTGTCCATTTTTACACAGATAAATTTTGCACTGAAGTACAGTATAAAAATACTGTGTTTAAGTGAACACACTATTAGAAATATTTGTGTAGCGGAAAAATGGACTGAATATTGAGGAAAAGCCAAATAAGGCCTAATATGGATGACATCATCCTATCCTCAATTTATGACATCATAAGTGAATTATTTAAACTTAGAAAGCAAGCAAAGAAGGTTCTAGAAAGAGATGACATGGCTGGCCACCTCAGGGGCAAAAATGCCAAAATTTTATCTTTTAAGGCGAAAGTGTAAATTTTGAAAAATTGATGATGTAAGCGTAGTGATGTCATCAAGATGATGTCATCAAGATGAGATCAGCTTGGCTTGTTCTCCAAGCAAGTGACCGCCCACCTAAGGGGCAAATTTGCAAGAATTCTAGCTTTTGGGGCCAAAGTGTAAATTTTAAAAATTTGGTGATGTAAGCATAGTGATGTCACATAGATGATGTCATCTTGCCTTGTTCTCCAAGGGAAATAACCGGCCACCTAGCATGCCAAAAGTGTAAATTTTAATTTTCATAGGTCATTTTTAGAATTTAGGAAAGTTGCCCATGCCTATAAATACCCATGTGTAGTGGGCGATTTTTGGCTGGAAAAATGGGAAAAATCAGCTAACCTCTTGTAAAATTTTCTCTCTAAAATCCGAGCAAGAGAAACCAAGATAGAAGCAAGAAAAATTTGAAAAATCCAAGGGAGATTGGATTAGGGATGTTCGGTTTTTCAAGCTAGGAATCAAGAGGAAGAAGTTGGAAAATTTTTGGAGACCTATTTTCTGGGCTGTGGCCGAGTGTGGGGAAGGAGAAAAGGGAGAGAAAATTTTAGTGGGAAAAATTGGTTAGTGGTCAAGAGTGAGGAGAAATCACCAACCAAGCAACCAAAAGAAATTTTGGTGCTCCTAGGTGAGGGTGAGCTCGGCCATGAGTGAGCAAGAATAGGGAAAGGAAAAAATTGAAGGAATTTGGTGTGGAGAGTTTCGGTTTTGGCTGAAACAATTACCAAGTGAGGTGAAAAAAATTTTGGTGCCCAATTGGAGGGCAAAACCGTGGGAGAGGAAGAGCCAAGGGAGGGAGAAATTTGGATCCACCAACCCTAACCTATTTCTAGGGTTAGCCAAGATAAATCTCCCATAAACCCTAACCTTTTCCATTTAATTTCAATTGGAAATTTATGTGTATTTCAAGTCAAGGTTTGTAAGAGCTTAAGCTCAAGTTTTATTCAATTGCCCTAGAACTAGGTGTGGTGCTTGATTAGGGTGTTTTAAGGGTGGTTTGTTTATGCTTTGCTTGCTATATGTTTATGCTTGCTTGCATGATTTGCATGATTAAATGGTTGGTATGTGCCCTGTTTGTGCAAAGCCAGTTGTGGCAATGATGCTAGGTTGCTAGTGCTAGCCAAGAATGGCATGAGATGAATGTTTGGATGTGTGTATGCAAGTTAGAAACCATGCAGCCCAAGGATTAGGGCAATCGGTTTAGGGATTGCATGGACATGTTGGGTTGATGTGATTGAATAAGTGGGATGTTAGAAACGCTGCATGCTTGCTGGGTAGGCTCCCGAAGTTGTCGGTCGGTTAGACTTCGCGAAATAGGACGTGAACTGGACTTAACAACCGAAACTGCCAGTTCGGATTCAAAACTGGCCAGTTTCGGGAAAGTGGAAATTTGAGGCCTTTAGAGGCCGAATTGGGGGAAGCGTAAAACATGAAAGTTGTAGAACATGGTTTTTACTAGGGGACAGCATGGACCATTTCCCAAAATGAGGCTCCAATGGCCTCCGTTTTTACAGAAAACTGAGACTGGTCTGCCCAGACCTAGTTTATACGACCAGCAAGTTTCAAACGAAAACTGACAAAGATATAGGCAGAACTAGATTTTTCATAAAACACGAAAGTTTTAGGATTTTTTGAGAACTAAAACTTTTGTGAAGACAAGTTTTTCAAGTTCGGATTGGATCTTTAAACTGACACTGTTTTGCAAACACTGTGCAGTGAACAGAAAATTCCTGCACAGGGTTTTCTAAAACTAGTTTGGAAAAAACTGTTTTTCTTCTCAAAATCACTGTTTTGACTATGGAAACTGTTCCAAAAGCAATTTTCAGCCCTAAATGATTTTTATAAAGATCATTTTCGAAATATGGATTTTTACGAGTTAAGTAAAGAGTTTTTGGATTAATTTCCCCAAGTTTTCCAAGTTAAGGAAAAGAAGATTTTTCAAGTTAAGGTTTAGAAAGCCAACCGACTATGGGTAGTAACCAGAAGTTATACCCGAGTCACTGGGTCAAGCCCAAGGCTCAAAGGTTGACCCAAAGAGGGTTGACCATAGTTGACCGTAATTGACCATAGTTGACCATAGTTGACTTTGGTTGACTAACGATTTGACTTAGTTTGACCTTAAGGGTTACCCAGTATAACCTTAAGGATACCAATTGAGCTAAGATATAGGGTTAATGGATATAACTCGATAATTTGTGGATTAAAGAAGAAGCCCAAGGTTGGAAGATGATCTAACCCTTATGGTATGTTGTGGGCTTAGCATACAAGGTTACCCAATGTAACCTTTTTAAGAAACAAATTCTTAACCATAGAGTTACTAAGTGTAGCCAAGTAAGACATTATGCACAAAGGGCCATACAACCAGGATCATGTAAGCATGTTGGTTAGGACACCGACATTTCACGAGTTTAACTGAACTATGTCCTTCATCGAGTAGGAAGTAACCTGCAGCTGTACTCGGAGGAGGAGCAGCATTTCGTGGGACATAGCGAGAGAGGTAAGTACAACTCCGCCTACAGCATAGGCTTTGTATTGTTACTTGTCAAAGTATGTTAGATGTATGCTAGGGTGATGTGCCACGCGTTGTAAATGTATGATGTGTTGCTACGTTGCTTGTGTTATGTTATGTGAATAGATGTATTTATGATATGAGTTATGATATGTTCAAGTTATCGCTTATGGGAAGCCAAGTGATGATGCAAGCTAAGCCAAGGTACGTTCACGATGAATGTTACATTATGTTACGATGATTGAGTTATGAAGTATGTAAGCATGTTATCATGAAGCATGTTCACCTAATCTTACAAGAATGATAAGATTAAGTAAGACATGATAAGTAAGCAAGATGGCAAGCAAGCTTGCCTGTATCGTACCACCTGTCCGAGGTCGGGTTGGACTATGGTTTGAGTTGGAAATGGACTGGCCGCCCCAACCACTCCATAGTTGCGCGCCGGGTACATACACTCAAGTAAGGGGCCCATAAGTAAGATAAGCTAAGAAAGTAAGATAGAAAGTGTGACGCCCCTTTACTACGTAGGGCCGTCACTCCTTACTTTACTTACTTACTTACTTAAAAATTAGGGATATTTTTTTTTTAAAACTTACTTATAAAACATTTGTCTTTAGTAATACATCATTACTACTTAAGTAAACGTTTACTTAAGGTATTTAGTTCCAAAATACCATAAAGCATAATTTGTCTTTATCATACATGCTTATATACAAAAACTTCTTTACATCAAAAGATTTGCGGAAACTATGCGTAGTGGTATCCATACCGCTTTCGTCTGCCGCCACACCGCTCCAACAATGCCCAGCATTAAGCTGCGGGTTTCTTACCTACAGTATGAAATATAACTTGATGAGCTTTCGCCCAGTAAGCACAAACATAATCTCACAAAACATTTAAAACATCATCAGAACATTCATCATCATATGCATATGCATGAACCATTTATGTTCCATTTATGCATTTCTTTATCTTTCTTATGGGCCCCTTAGTGTACGTACCCTTAACATATAGCGCGCCTCTAGATACAGTTAGATGGGATTGCAAGTCCCTAACTGCTCCAGGAAACATAAGTGATTACACCCTCTTACATAAACGAGAGGGCGAATCCATAATTTTAACATAAAAATCCTCCACCTTGGGGGAGGTTGGTACGACACTTTACTTGTAATTTCTTACCATGTTATTTATCTTTAGTGAACATACCATATGATGTTACTACATGATAACATACTTTGTATCTCATTAATAACATGGCATGGCATTCTTTTCATTCATGGCATTGGCAAACATGACATTTTCATATACATGACATTTTGCAAATGTAGCACTTTTATAATCTTTTGCAAAAATAGCACTTTTCATCAACATGGCATTTTACGAAAATAGCACCTTTTATAAACATGGCATTTCGCAAAAATAGCACTTTTCATAAAACATGGCATCTCATAGATATAGCACATAACATATTGCAGCATATTTGAAAACCATATACTTGAACATAAATTACTAGTTTTCATACTACAGGTGAGGTTTGTACTTACCTCTAGTGCCGTATCTTTAGAATCGCGTTCCTTAAATCGTCGGTAACCGCAATTCACTTTCCTGATATACCAAAAATATAGGATTAGGATCCTTTCGTAAGGTGTTGGCGACCTACCAACACTCACATTTACTTTTGGTTGTATGTCCCCTATCCATGATATCTATCTTGGTCATTTTAATCCCCATTCTTTATTGAACTTCGATTAAATCCTTAAGAGGTTACATTAGGTAACCTTTTGGTTTAGAGCCTTGTTCTATTAATGGGCTTTGCTCATACATCCTTGTTATTGGGTTATTTCCTTTAACCCATTAAATCTTAGCCCAATATACATGTGGATATCCCTTAGGGTTATATTGGGTAACCCTTAAGGTTAACCTTAATTAACCTTGGGTCAACCTTTTGTCAACCCTTGGAAAATCTTGTGTGATTAACTTCCAAAAATCTTTCATTTTGCTTGTAAAAATTCTAAACCTTTTTAATTAGAAAATTCATTGGCTTAAATTTCATTATTTTCTTTAACTTGGAAATGTTTGGTTGAAACCCTCTTTTTCTTTACTTTATGGGAAAATGTGAATTTCAAACCCGAGCCCTTAAAATTCATGGTTTTCGAAACAAATCATTTATAAAATCATTTGGGGTCGGAAACCGCCTTTGGAATGGTTTCCGATGCTAAAATGACCATTTTAGAACACTTCATGATTTTTCTAGAAAAGATTTTCGTGAGACTCATTTGCTAGATTTCGGACTCTCTGCGCGTCTCTCACAAAACGCGCCCAGTTTAAAAATCGGCTCGGAATCTGAAAAACTTGTCTTCACGAAAGTTGTAGCTATCGAAAAATGCTAGAACTTTCATGTTTTGCACAAAATCTAGTTCGGCCTAGATCAGTACCAGTTTTTATTTGAAACGGGTTAACTCTGAAAAACTGTGTGGAGAACGTCCCAGGGTTCAGCCACGGGTTTCAGGTAAAACGGAGGCCTTTGGAGCCTTATTTCGAGATTCTGTTCACGCTGTCCCCTAGGAAAAGTTGTTCCGAACAACTTTCGTGTTTTGAGTTTTACCTCATTCGACCTCTAAGGGCCTTGAAATTACCCTTTCCCGAAACTGGCCAGATTCGAATCCGAATTGGCAGTTTCGGTTCCTCTCTTCGGTTTACGTCCTATTCGTGGAATCTATCTCGACCGATCACATCGGGAGCTTAGACATCATCAAGCAGCGCTTCTAACGTCCCATTACAACCCATAAATCCATCTCATCTACTCATGCAACCCCAAATCCGAAAATTAAAAAGATTAGGGTTACATGGTTCTAACTCATGCATCATCACATACCATCACACAAAATCCATCCCTAAGTCTAGCAAGCTCTCTTGGCTGCCAAGGGCAGATTTTTGGCCTAAACTTATGGGACATACAACCTATCTTCTAGCATGAAAAATCCATCATTTTCAAGCACAAATTTTTAAAGAAATCAAGCATAAAAATCAGCCAACCAACCAAACCTTATAAAGCACACACACACCATAGATGAGGGCAGAAAATTAAATGGACTTATGTCCTTACAAACCACTTGAATCAACATCAAAAACACTTAAATAAAGCTTAGATTCAAGGTGGTTTAGGAGATTTTACCTCAACCCAAGTTAGGGTTTTGAAAATCCAAAGATTTCTTTCCTTCCTTGGCTTGCTCTTAGCCCACGGTTTCTTCATGAAAAGTGCATCCAAAAATTTTTGTTGTTAGCTCTTCTTGCTTCTAACCAAAAACCGAAAATCGTATGAAGAAAAACCAAGTTTTTCTTACCTTTTTCTTCTCTTCCTTGTTCGGTTAAGTCTTTGAGAAATCCACTAAATTTTCTCAAACTCTTCTTGCTCTTGGTTGCTCTTGGTTGCTCACGGTTTTGGTACCAAAAAGATGCACCAAAATTTTTCTTCTTGGTTCCTTGCTAGACCACTCCAATCCGAACCTCTTGAACCAAAAATTCTCCAAGTTTCACTCACCCCTTGTTCCTCTTCCTCTTGCTCGGCCAACACTCCAAAAGCTCACAAGAAAATTTTTCCAATCTCTCTCTCTTCCTCTCAAAACCGTGCACCCTTTGGAATGGGAATCCAAAACTTTTTGAATCTCTCTCTCTCTCTCTCTTCCTCTTGCTGCCGAGTATCACAAGGAAGAATGAGAGTTTTTGGCTCTCTTTTTCCCACAAAAGGCACAAGGAAAGGGAGGACTTGTGATGTGACTTAGTGGTTGGTTTCTTGCCCTTGATTCAAGGCTTTGTGTCAAGTCCTTTCTTGTCCCTTGTGCAGCTGAAATTAAGGGAGTGGGAGAGGGTTGAGCAGCCGGATTTTTGGGGGTGGAAAGGCATGGGTTTGACTCATTTTTGTTCAACCAAAAATGACTAGAGTGAGGGGACTTGATGGACAAGAGTTGTTCAATCATTTTCCTTGATTTTGGGCTTTAAGTCTTGTCTCTTTTCCTTCCTTCATTGAAGCCGAATCCAAGGGGGATATTGGGGGGTTGAGTGGCCGAATTTGGTGGAGAGAAAATGGGTAGGTGGCAGCCCATGGTTGGCTCAAGAAAGCTTCTAGAAAAATCTAATACTTAACCCACCTTTTGGGTCCTTATTTTATGGCTTTATGCTATACCTTCTTGTCCCCTTTGCTTTTCTTTTCTTTCTTTCTTTCATGGGGCAGCCGAATATGGGGAGAGGGAGGACAAGCTCAATCTTTGGTTAGTGGAGAATGAGGTCACAAGCATGGGCATGTGTCCTTGACTTGGTTGGCTTTCAAGTTCCTATTGGTTTCCAACTAACCAATCTCTTTTTCTTTCTTTTCTTCTAGTTGCCGAATTTTTTTATAAGAAAATGGGGGAGTCCACATGTGTAGCCTTGGGTTGGTGGAGGGTGATGTCAAGAGGTTGATGTCACCTTCCACTAGCTCTCTTAATGCCTTGTTTGGCCGTCTCGTTCTTTCACGGCTCCTTTTGCGCTCTACAGTTATTTCCAACACTGTGATGAGCATTCTTATTTTATATTTTTATCCAAAAATTATTCTATGTAAATTTGGACCGAAACTCTCTTTCTCCAATTTTTCGGAGACCTTTTTGCCCTTAATTCTTTTTCGGTGTGCTTGATTTTTCTAGGTGGATTTATGGCTTATAAAACTCCATTTCCGGAGATTCTTTTCATATTCCTTCATCATACTTGTAAAGTCGACGTTGTGACCCGTCACGGTCAAACTTTGACTTTTTGGTTAACCCTTTGACTTTTTGGTCAAAGTTGACTTTTTGGTCAAACTTTTGACTTTCGTGAAATTTCATCCTTTTTCGTTCTTTTTCCTTTAGAAACCTTATTCTTGGCTCGTAAAACATTAATTGAGTCTCAAAATCATTAAATGAGGATTCGAACATCGTTTAAATAAAATTATGAATTTCTCATTATTATTCATAATTTTTCATATAACACTTCATAAATACATAAATTAGACTCTAATTCCTTATGAACAAGGAGATTACAAGTCTTCAAAATTTCGGGTCTTACAGAAAAAGTTAAGAAAAGTATAATACGAGCATAACCAGATTATGCATTTGTTATGCTTTCATATGCTAAGGGTGACATGATGTGTTACAATGTGCTATGATGCCATGTTAAGTATGCCATGTTAGGATGAAGTGTATGCCATGTATGAAAAGTATGTTATGCCATGTATGTAGAGTACGCTATGTTATGTATGAAAGGTCATGATATGCTAGAAGTTGAAAGTGTAGATATGCTATGTTACGGAAGTGTATGTTACGTTATGAGTTATGAAGTTAAGGTATGTTATGCACATGATAGAAGATCATGTTTTATGCTTGTTGCGGTATAGTTAGTTGTACTTGCTGAGCGAAAGCTCATTGTCTTACGTTTATGCTGTAGGTAAGTAACCTGCAAGCAGTTGCTGATACAAGATGGAGGAGCGTGGCAGGGAGAACTGTGAAATGTGGGAAAAGATGCCGCTACGCTTTTTGTTCTTTCTAAGTAGATGATTTGATATTTGTATATCATTCTTTTAGTTACAGTATGTGCTAGTTAGCACAGTATAAAAAAAAAAAAAAAGTTTCCGTTGTTTTTCATATAATTAAGTTATTACAAGGGGCCCATATGTATGTAAGTATGGTAACGGCCTGTGTTTGGCGGGTTGTTACAGAGTTGGTATCAGAGCGGTTTCCTACGATACAATTTCACAGTCTGCCTGCCATCGCCGCCATCATTGTTGTAATACCCGGAATTTTCATGGACTTACGATTTCTCTTTTTTTTTAGAAATTAGAAGTCCGCATGATGTGTTTTTATGATGTTTTCATGAAAAATTATGAATTACATGTGAAATTCGTAATTTTATTAGCCAAGGTTAGAATTTTCTTTAAACTGGCTACGAGACTCGAAAAAAAATGCCGAGGTTGGTAAACGGTATTTAGAGTCAAAAAGGACGGAAAGGAAAGAAAAAGAATGAAAAAGGATGAAATTTTACGAAAGTCAACTTTGACCGAAAAAGTCAAAGGGTTGACCAAAAGTCAAAGGGTTGACCAAAAAGTCAAAGTGTTGACCAAAAGTCAAAGGGTTGACCAAAAAGTCAATGTTTGACCAAGGACGGGTCAAAAATGTTGACCTCGAAAAATGATGAAATGCAGTGTAAGAAGAGACTGCAAAGACTTTTATGGTCAAGAAAACAAAAATAAGCCGTAAAAACCACCATAGAAATCAAGCACACCGAATTAAGAATTAAAGGGCAAAAAGGTCTCCGAAAAATTAGAGAAAGAAAGTTTTTCGGTCCAATTTTACACGAAAGAACTTGGACCAAAATATGGAGCACAATATTTGAAATATTTGTGTGACACAGAGGAAAAGAAATGAATTAATTTGGGAGAACAAAAAGTAAGCCAAACATGGCCTTATGTGAGCCAAGCATGTGAGATTTTTCTAGAAGATCCTAGAAGTTTTTTTTGGACCAACCATTGAATGCCACATGCCCCCTTTCATCCCCCAAAATATTCGGCCAACTAGAAGGAAAAGAAGGGAAAATGGTTTGGTTTTGGTAACTAAGTGGCTATTCAAGTCTAACCAAGCTAATGACAATGACCCATGGCCAACCAATCAGCCATCTCCTCCCCCAAAAATCCGGACACAAGACAGTCATTCTCCCCTTTTTGCTTCATCAAGTTCGGCCACAACAAGGAAGAAAAGAAAGAAAAGAAATTAAGGACAACAAGGCATGGGGTAAAGCCATGAATTAAGAAAAAGTAATCACCCTTTTTGCATGCCACATGTCCCCTTGCTTCCACACATTTTCGGCAGCACAAGCAAGGTGAGGACATGGCTGCCACATGCCCAGAAAATTCGGACAAAAAGGCAGCCCCACCTCCCCCATTTCTCCCATCACTTTCGGCAGCAGCCCACATGCACTTTGTGCTCTTCCATTTTCGGCAATCACATGGGAAGGCAAGGGAAAAAGGTGTGACATCACAATACCACCAAAACAAGCTAGCCTCTTCCTCTTTTCTCCACAAAAACCGCTGCTTGTCCCCCCACTCCGTCCATCACTTTCGGCAGTAGCATGAGGAGCAAGCAAGGTGAGGGATAAAGCTAAAACCCAAGTGATAAAGGTGTGTTTCTCCATGCTCTCTTGTCCGGCCATTCACTCTTCCCATTTCCTCTTTATTAGCCACCCAAAAGACCCATCTTTATTGTGGAAAGGCTACCAAAACTCTGCCAGTTTTTGAAGAGAAAAACCGTGGGAGAGAGAGGGAGGAAGAGAAGAAGAAATCTGGAAAAAAATATGAGGGCTTGTGCTTGGTGGTGTTCGGCTGTTCTAGGGGAGAAAGGAGAAAGATTTTGTGAGCCATGGAGACCCATTTTGGGGCAGCAAACCGTGGGTTAGAGGAGTGAAAAATGGTGAAGAAAATCTGGAAAAGTTTTGGAGGGAGATCATGTGATGAGTTCGGTTCTAGCAAGATGAGCCAAGAGAAGATTTTTGGTGCTCTAATGGAGCCAAAATCCGTGGGCTTTGAGAGAAAGGAAAAAGGTAAGAGAAAACTTGGATTTTTCATCTCATGAGGTTCGGTTTTGATGAGCAAGAAAGAGCTAACCAAAGTTTCTTGGATTTCTATTTTCTTGCAAAAATCCGTGAGCCATGAAGGAGGATTCGGATCCCTTGGAGGAGCCAAATCCGTAGGTGAGCAAGCCAAGTAGAAAATGGGATTTTCAAAACCCTAATTTGGGTTAAGGTAATTTCTTGAACCAATCTTGGATTTAAGCTCAAGACAAGCATGTTTATGGTCATTCAAGATGGATTTATAAGGATATAAGTCCAAGTTTATTTTCAGCCCTTGATTTGGTGTATGTGCTTGATAGGGATTAGGGTTTGGTTGGCTTATTTTATGATGTTGCTTGCATGATTTTTATGCTTAAAAAATGGATCGGATGCATGCTAGATGTGTTATTAAAGTCCCCTAAATTTTGGTCATAAATCAGCCCTAAGGTAGTGGCTGATTTGGTTGATGGATTAAGATGTATGTGATGCTTGATGAATGGATGCAAGGATAGAACACCATGCAGCCAAGGACGTTTTTGTGGGCTGCATGGGTGTGATGGATGGGCAAGAATGAATGCATAGGACGTTAGATATGTTGCTTGTTTAATGTTTAAGCTCCCGATGTGATCGGTCGAGTTAGAATCCGCGAACTAGGACGTAAAACCGGATTAACAACCGAAACTGCCATTTCGGAGTCGAAACTGACCAGTTTCGGGAAAGTGAAAATATCAGGCCCTTAGAAGCCGAATGGGTTAAAAGTCAAAACACGAAAGTTGCTCGGAACAACTTTTACTAGAGAGCATCGTGAACAGAATCTCAAAATAAGGCTCCAAAGGCCATCGTTTTTATGAAAACCCGTGGCTGATCCCTGGGGTCAGTTTTCACTTTGTTTTTCAGGATCAGCCAGTTTCAAATGAAAACTGATACTGATCTAGCCAGAACTGGGTTTTGTGCAAAACATTAAAGTTTTAGCATTTTTCGATAGCTACAACTTTTGTGAAGACAAGTTTTTTAGATAATGAACATATTTTTAAACTGGGTTGGTTTTATGAAGGGTGCTCAGGGAATACGAAAATATAAGCACCAAAGTTTTACAAAATGTGTTCAAAAAAAATGTAAAGTGTTCTAACCCGTTATTTTGACTACGAAAACCGTTCCAATGGCGATTTTCAGTCCGTAATAATTTTATGAAGTTCCGTTTTAAGAA
>CM046381.1:10929906-10966551 GCA_025413485.1 Ficus microcarpa
CATGCATTATTAGTAGAGATATTCTTACATGAAAAAGTTCCTTTCTCTTTTCTAGTGTTTGACGGAAGAAAAACAAATGAGAAAATAAATTTCTTGCACAAGTTTATTTTACTAGTTATGTCCTCAAACTAAGTTAATATTGAGGAACAACTAAGAGCAAAATAGTTGTTTAATATCTACACCTTTTTTATCGGATAATATCTAACACGTTTTGGTACCATTTTTGGTTCTAAAATTATAAGGATTAAAAACAAATCGGTCGTTTTTTTACTGCTTGCTTTTCCAATTTTCTCTCTACATTCTTCTCTTTTGTACTCCAAAATCTCTCCTCCAACTAGACTCCTCCCACATTTCTACAAAGTTTTCTCTACCAAACATAGTGTAATTTAAAGACGTATACATACTACCTATAAAAATGAATAAATAAAAATGACGTACACGAACAAATTTTTTTTATTTTATTTGTTATTCCTTCTGCAAAGTACACATACCAGCTTAACATTTTATAATACATGGATAAAATTCGGCTCGTATGTTTTCTTGTTCTGTCATTTTCTAATCCACTCATGTCAACCAAAATACTTTAATATACAAAACATTTTATTCGACAGTATATTTCAATTGACATTACATAACATTAATAAAGCGACATCTAAAACAATGCCTTCATGCAGGACATAAAATGAGGTAGACATATAGGAGTCGAATTCGTGTTGGTATTATTGATGGTGTTAGCCTCATGGCGTTTATTCAACTCAAAGTGTGCTTTCGACACTGTTGAGCTAGACAGCAACTCAATGGCCAAGTACATAGATAATTGGCTGTCCCCAAAAAAAAAAAAAAAAACCCAAAAAAAAAAAGGAAAAAAAATGTATAATCAATATTCATTTGATAAATTGAGGTTCAAGGCCAAGAACACCAAATTCAACGACTTTGTTATCTTTCTAGGCTCAACATGTTTCTGTTTGGTCTACGAGCAAGGCTACAATATAAAACACAAACATCCTTTTTACATATCTGAAAACTCTAACCACTCTTCTTTTCATCGTCCGATTGGGCAGAGAAGTAGACATGATAATTATTTAGGATTAGATTGTAGGAGAATGTCATGGTATGATACCCAAAAATTTAAATTAAAAAAAAAAAAAAACACCACTATCAAATCCTATTAAGTTGTCATACTTTTCTTAATAAAAGTAATTATAATGTATTCTATCAATTTGGAGTCATATCCTACTACTAAGATATTTTCTGTTTTCAAACCCTACCAAAGAATTTTCATGGATTATAATGGAGAAGATTGTGCTACCTTCCAAGTTATGTTTGGTATAGTGTTGAATTAAGATAATGATGATAGAGAAAGTGAAGAATCGCGAGTCAGATTCTTCGTTTTATTCAAATACCTTCTCAAATTCCGCTAAATTGTCATATTTTCTTAATAAGAATAATTATAATATATTCTTGACGACTTGGAGTTATGTCCAACCAGTGAGATATTTTTTGTTTTCAGACCCCATCATGAAGTTTTCATTGATTGTAACACAGAAGATTGTGCTACCTACTAAGTTATGTTTAATGCACTGTTGAATCAAGATATAGAAGATGAATAACAAAGAGAAGAAATAAATGAAGAATCAAGAGAGTCATATTCTTCATTGCATCCGAATTCTTTATCAGATTCCATTAACCATAATGTACTCTGACAACTTGGAGTCATGTCCTACTAATAGGATATTTTTTGTTTTCAAACCCTACCATAGAATTTTCATGGAATGTAAGGAATAAGGTTGTGCTTCCTGCTAAGTCATGTTTGGTACACTACTAAATTAAGATATCGAAGATGGAGAATGAAGAGAAGAAAGAAGTGAAGAATCATGAGTCATATATTTTGTTGCATCCAAAGACCTTATTAGATTCTGTTAAATTGTCATACTTTTGCTTATAAAAACAATTATAACGTACTCTGTCAGCTTAGAGTCAAGTCCTACTAGTAAGATACTTTTTGTTTTCAAACCCTACCATAGAATTTTCATGGATTGTAATGGAGAAGATTGTGCTATCTACCAAGTTATGTTTAGTGCTAAATTAAGACATGGAAGATGGAGAACGAAGAGAAGAAAGACGTAAAGAATCAATAGTCATATTCTTTGATGCGCTTGTCTACCCTTTTAGATTGTGTTAAATTGGCAATACTTAATTCTACTATACTCTCACAGTTTGGACTTATGTCCTACAAGTAAAAACCCTACCATAGAATGTTCATTGATTGTGATGGAGAAGATTATGCTACCTAGTAAGTTATGTTTGGTGCACTGCAGAATTAAGATATTGAGGATAGAGAACGAAGAGAAGAAAAATGTAAAGAGTCACCAGTCATATTCTTCAATGCATTCGAACACTATATCAAATTTTGTTAAATTGTCATACTTTTATTTATTAGATCAATTATAATGTATTCTGTCAGTTTGGAATCATGTCCTACTAGTAAGATATTTTTTGTTTTCAAACCCTACCATAGAATTTTCATGGATTATTATTGAGAAGATTGTGCTACATACCATGCTATGCTTGGTGCACTTTTGAATTAAGATAGGGAAGATGGAGAAAAAAGAGAAGAAAGAAGTAAAGAATCAACAATCATGTTCTTCAGTGCACTAGTTTACCCTTTTAGATTCTGTAAAATTGGCATACTTTACTTAATTCTAATATACTCTGACAATTTGGATTCATGTCCTACTATTAAGATTTTTTTTTTTTTTTTTCCAAACTCAACCATAGAATTTTCATGAATTGTAATGGCGAAGATTGTGCTACCTACTAATGTTTGGTGCACTACTGAATTAAGATATCGAAGATGGAGACCGAAGAGAAGAAAAAGGTAAAGAATCACCAGTCATATTCTTTAATGCACTCGAATACTCTATCAAATTCTGTTAAATTGTTATACTTTTTTTATAAGAATAATTATAATGTACTATATGAGTTTGGAGTCATGTTTTACTAGTAAGATATTTTTTGGTTTTCAACCCTATCATAGAAATTTTATGGATTGTAATGACGAGGTTTGTGCTACTTATCAAGTTATGTATGGTACACTTCTAAATTAAGATATCGAAATTGAAGGAAGGAATTATCTTCTCTTATCTTTCTTCTAATTTCTCTTTTTCCTTTTCATGAGACATGGAAGGTACTGGATGTACTGTATATGAGTGGGCCCAAATTATTCATCTTATCCTAAGTGGGATACAAATTAAGATATCAGAGATGGAGAACGAAGAGAAGAAAGAAGTAAAGAATCATCGGTCATATTCTCGAATACCCATCAAATTCTGTTAAATAGTCATAATTTTTTTCATAATAATAATTATAATGTACTCTATCAGCTTAGAGTCATGCCTTACAGTAAGATATTTTTTGTCTTGAAACCCTACCATAGTATTTTCATGGATTGTAATGGAGAAGATTGTGCTACCTACCAAGTTATATTTGGTACAATGCTGAATTAAGATATCGAAATTGACGGAAGGAATTGTCTCCTCTCCTATCAGCTTTCTTTTTGCTTTTCATGAGACATGGAAGGAACTGGCTTGTACTATATATGTGTGGGCCTAAATTATTCATCTTATCCACAGTGGGATACTAATCCTTATCTATCGTACCAAATGAAGCCTAAAACCTTTATCCGCACGTGAATATGTTACAATGTTTCATGCTTTGGCGTCTTTCAAGACTTCTCAACGGCCCTTGAACCATTAGGTCCAGGTTCACATTCAATCTCAAGTTCGATATGTCTTTGTTGTTTGTCCCAAGTCAAAGATATTAAAAACATACGGACAAGACAGAAGAAACCGCAAAAGGACAAACACCAAGAAATAGGATGGTCTAAAGGTTCTTTTCATAGTAAGTGGCCAGGATATATAGGCAATCCATCCATATTACCACCCAAGACGTGACGACATCCCCACTTAGAAGCTAGTGGTTAGAAAGTTTGTTCTCCTCATCAAAACCTTGAGCTCGAACCATCCTACCGGGTGGTCATGATATATGGACAATCCACTTCATGAAGGATCCATATTATCACACGTGGGGAGACGTCCCCCAGGGTTGTCTGGGTATGCTATCTACTACTCGTACAACCCTTTTTCAAAAATAAAAAGGGGTGAACTCAAACACAAGTAAAAAATGCGGACACCCATGCGTTTTGCTAGATCAGAATTTCTTTGTGATTTGGAAGTAAAATCACATGATCCAAAATAGTTGGACAGATAAAAGTTTTTGGGGAATAGATATGTAGAAAAGGAAGACAAGCTCCTACATTTGCTTTCTACGGAGGAAAGTCAAAAATAAAAAGCTGTATACATATAGCATTTTTACTCATCATCTTTGTAAGGGTACTCTTCCGGAACTTGCTTTAGGAGTTTTACCTGCAACTCAAATGCATCATCGCCTCGAAGCATATCGCGGATCCAGTTGACTTCGGTCTTCATTGACACCTAAATATCAAAGATTGAAGAACAGTCAGAGATGACAACAAAAGTAAATGACGGCAAAAGCAAATCCGTGTTTTCTCAATCTACTTGAGATGCTGTACTGAAGTCGCGGTGAATACAACTATTCTTCTCCGTGCAAATCAATGGTGAAAAGAAATTATCTTCTGATTCCCTAATATGGTGGTTGTTATAATAATCGAAGTATGCGAAACTCAAGAACAGGACAAGGACCATTTTCAGAGGCAATACGGGATAAAATCATGTGACAAAAGAAGAATCTACGAGTTAAGGAGGAAGAAGGGGAAAAAAAAAAAGGAAGAAGAAGAAGAAGAAGAAAGAAAGAAAGAAAGAAAGGTGTACTACTAGTGAGCTTGGCTTCTCTGCATCAGCTTAGGGTATTTTGCGCATTTGCACCCTGCACTTTTAGAACTTTGCAAACTTACCTCATAAACTTCTAATTTTGGCAATTTAATAACCACTCCAAAATTAAATTAAATTAAAAAAACAACTTGCTAAATCGGTGCAATGTGACCCCTTTTGTTGATGGTTGTGTGAAATGGGTGACAGAAAAGCATATTCAACCAAAAAAAGTCCAAAATCCTAATTAAAACCCTGACACAAATCTCTCCATTCCCTAACTTCTAGCAAAATTGGTAAAATGGGCCACATTTCAACAGTTTAGCCAGTTGGAGGAAATTATCAATATGAAAGTTAAGGGGAGCAATTTGACAAAGTATGAAAAGTATAAGGGGCAGAAGTGCTAAAAGGCCCTCCAGCTTATGCAATCTTGCTTTGGGAAAATGCGTATAAGGTAAAAATAACTAGCTGGCTACTATAATATCAAAAGCATAACCTCACAATAAAATACATTCCAAGAAATGTAAAAATAAAAAAGTACAAAATTAAGGGTAAAATGTAGTTGGTGGAGAACAGAATAACTCACCATCTCTAAGGCTCCTCTAATTACTCCACTTAAGATGTTGCAGTAGTACAGACCTTGACAAGTATCGGGAAGCTCTACAAAGTCTACCAGAGGATTATCCTCCAAAACAATACTACAGGAAGTTCCATCAGCGTCCCAATTGGTCACAGACGCAGTCACTCCCAAGAACATCTTGAAACCAACCTGTTGCAGAAGCACCATTAGAGTGATGAGAGCAAACCAACCAAAACTATCTCAGATCAAGGTCGCTAAACATAATTTAGAATGTAGAAAAAGGTTCCTCGTGTGTGTGTGTGTGCGCGTGTGTTTTTTTTTTTTTTTTTTTGGGTGCTTCTACCCTGTGAACTTTAGTTTTGACAGATTACCCCCTGAATTTCATAAAATGTTGCAGGGTGCTCCTCAAATTGATGAAGGATGCTAAAATTTGGAAACACCATCATGCATGTAACATGTCGAGCATTGTCGCCGTCAGAAATTTGTTTTTGCCTTTAAACAAGCTCACGTGTCATATACAAGAGCATTTCCATCCAAATCTTAACAGCAATTTGCAGGCACTCTGCTATAATTTATTAAATACAAGGAGCAATTTGCTAAAACTAAAAGTTTTAGGGGGCAAAAGTTCATAATACCCTATATAAAATAGATAATACTGGTTCAAGTTGATGTCAATTAGACTTGGCTCTGCAACATCATTGACCAAACAAGCAGTAGATACACAGAGAGTAAGAGTAACACATGATACATCACACAAAAACATGCAGACAGAAATTAAGCAAAAACGGAAGAAAATATCGTATTTCAGCATGGAAGTAATTATTAGCTTTACCTTACACACCAAAACAAAAACTCATCTGTAACTTTGAAATTCTAGTAATTTACAGCATTAAACATCTATATTTTCTAGTGTTTCAAGTTCCAAGTATATGAAACTCAAACGTAGCAAAAACAGCTAATTCCAACGCAAGAATGGGGAATGGGAGTGGAGGGGCCTCCCTCTTGTGGGGGATGGGAGCGACATACCTTGCCAGGGGGTGGACGCTGATAGGTCTTGGCTAGTCACTTTAGATAGTTAGCTAGTGGAGATGCAATTAATTAGGAGTTTTAGTTAGAGGTGATAGACACCAGATACGGAAATAGTAGATAGTAGAAAGATAGAAGAAAACCGAAGGATAAACTGATATACGATTACTGAAAATCACAGGAAACAAATGAGAATATTCGAGAGGTCCTCTTCTCTCCCACAGATTCCAATACCAAACTCTGCTTAGCTCACTCTAGACCTCACTACCCACATTAATTCACCTCTCTCGCCTAACCGCCTCACTAACTAGCCACGATTAATGACAATTCTGGCCGCCTGGCATAAGTGAAACAGATGGGTGGCTAATCAAGACGTTAGTCAACGGTATGAACCGATAATGTTCTGTTATGTTGGTTACCATTGTGCATGGTCGTTAGTGGAATTGTAACGAGTAAAAGTAGAAGGGAAATTAATGAGAATAGTAGGGAAATTGTTCAGCTTAGGATGTGGGGAATGAGATAGGCTATCAGAATCCTATCAAACTTGTGTTCAATCATTTTACAGATTTTACAGATTCGATGAGAACATCTTTTGGTTCTTTTCAGTCAAGATTTTAAATTGAGCAATCAGGTATTGAGGCATTTTCTTTTTGTGAGGCAAGGCGTAAGCCTCGAGGTGTTTTGAGGAGTAAGCCTCAAATATATTAAAAAATATAGTAAATAATTAAAAAAATTCTTCTCAAATTCATAAGCCATGTGTCCTATAATCAAGAAGTTAATTTAACTATCACATTAATATAAGATGAAAAAGACCACCAGCCCGTGGAAATAAATATAATTTCAGCTAGTAGCTGCAAGAAATAAAAAAAAAAATCGAAAGAAAAGAAGCAATTATTCACCAGCTGGAAAGAAGAAGACAGTTCCTCAACCAACAATTGAAGAGGTTAATGACTCAAAAAGTACCAAGGCGTAGCTGAGTACCCACCTCATATTTAATTCTAAAAAATAAAAGGCAGGCCTAAGGAGGGCCTCAAAAGAGCAATTTAAACCATTTTTCGGTTTTGTTCTTCTTGTTTATGTGGGAAAGTTGGTTTTCTATATAAGAAACTGTGTATACAGCTGTAATTAGCTAGGAGATTTTGTAATATTTTCTAGTTACAGTAATCCCTGATTCTAGGATTAGACTAGTTTCCTAGTTTTGATTCTCTGAAGTGTATATAACAATGTAATTCTCTTGTTATGAATGACAATTAAACTTTTCCCAATTCATGTCATGGTATCAGAGCCTTATGCTTAATTCTGGGAAATTGAGTTTTTTTTTTTTTTTTCTCTAGTCTTGCAAATTTTCATCTGGCTAGACCAATCATCACCCCTCACACTCATCACCGAGTTTTTTTTTCTCTTTCTTTCTTACCAAAGAACCATGTCAGCATCAGCCAATGTCACCACAGATACCTCAGAGGTCTCCTTGACTGAAGCCAGCAACTCGACTCCAACAGGGGCATTGCCTAACATCCAGGTGGCGTACAGGTTAAATGGCAAGAATTATTTGAAGTGGTCTCAATTGGTTTGCACGTTCTTGAAGGGAAGAGGCAAATTAAGTCACTTACTCGGTACTGGGCCTAAGCAAGGGGATCCTAAATTTGATGCTTGGGATGAACAAAACTCTATGGTAATGTCCTCGTTATGGAATTCTATGCTGCCAGAAATCAGTGATACGTGTATATTTCTCAACACAGCCAAGGAGATATGGAGGCCATGAAGCAAACTTATTCTAAAGTCCGAGATGCTACACAAATCTATGAAATCAAGACCAAGATTCCATCCACCAAGCAAGGAAGTCGATCCATCACGGAGTATTCTAATTTGCTGCAAAGCTTGTGGCAAGAGATGGATCACTACCCGTGCAGTCAATGAAGTGCAGCAAAGATGCAGCCCTTCGTAAGAGGTTTATCGAAAAAGATCGAATCTATGATTTTCTTGTGGGATTAAATATGGAATTTGATGCAGTAAGGGTTCAAATACTTGGAAAAGAAAATTTGCATCACTAAATGAAACCATTGCAATTGTTCATGCCAAGGAAGGTAGAAGAGGAGTTATGATTGACACCAAACCAATGGACAGTTCGACCCAGGTCTCAAAAGCCACAAATGTAAGGAACATTGGTCCAGAGTAGCCATCTAGCAAGGACAAAAGGCAGGCAAACTTTACAAGGTCTGTTAACAAGGATTCTCTGTGGTGTACATATTGTAAAAGGTCCCATCACACTAGGGAAAGTTGCTGGAAACTCCATGGTAGACCTCCACAAGCAGCAAACGGGAACTGGAAAGCAAAGAATGGACAGCCAAAGGGACAAGGGCAGGCATATATGGCAAATACACAACAGGCCGGTAGGTCTAATCCTCAAGAATCATATGTTGAATTCAACAGAAAGGAGATTGAGAAGTTGAAGAATCTATTGGGTTTGTTGGAGAAGCCATCTACAATAGGTACTTGCAGTTTGGCATTCTCATGTATTTCTTCCTCTTCTCATGCCTTTAGAGCCTCAGATGGTTCCACCACAAGTTCTGGGTCATTGACTTAGGGACTATAGATCACATGACCTATTCCTCACAAAAGTTATCTCATATACGCCTTGTCCTAGTAATAGGAAAATAACCATAGCTAATGGTTCTATAAGAACAGTGGCTGGTCAAGGAGATGTTTTTATAAGCAAATCCCTCACACTTCGGAATGTCCTCCACGTCCCAAAATTGTTTACCAATCTTGTGTCAATGCAAAAGCTCACTAAAGATTCTAATTGCAGTGTGGTGTTTTATCCTTCTCATTGTGTTTTTCGAGAACAGGGCACGAGGAGGACGATTGGACATGCTAGATAGATAGATGGTCTCTACTACCTCGAAGAACCCAGTGGACAAGTTAATGTTGCGAGTTCCTCACCGTTATCATTTCTTTCAGAGTCATTTAAATCCAATAAAGACAAGATTTGGCTTCAACATTTTCGTCTTGGTCAGCCATCATTTAGTGTTCTTAAAATTATGTTTCCTTTATTGTTCAAAAGGATTGTCAATCAAAAAATTTTATTGTGATGTTTGTGAATTTGCAAAGCACAAAAGTGCTTCTTCTCCAATAAGTAATAAGAGAACTTATGTTTCATTACTCTTATTCATAGTGACGTTTGGGGACCTTCCACTGTTTCTAATGTTTTCGGGGCTCAATAGTTTGTGTCCTTCATTGATGATTGTACTCGTGTGTCTTAGATTTTTCTCATAAAAATAAATCTAATATGGGATCTGTTTTCTCAGTTTTTTACGACAGGGTCAAGACTCAATTTGGTGTTAAAATAAAAAGATTTCGATCTAATAATGATAAGGACTATTTCAATCAGCTTCTTTCCCTATATTTCCAAGAAAGGGGCATAATACATGAATTTTCTAGTGTTAGCACACCCCAACAAAATGGTATGGCCGAACAAAAGAACGGTCACCTATTAGCTATCACAAGGACATTCTAGTTTCAAAAAAATGTTCCAAAACAATATTGGGGGGAAGTTGTTTTAATTGCTGCTCACATGATAAACAAATTGCCTACAATGGTTCTTGGTTTTAAAATTCCAATGCAGATTCTAATGAATTTCTATCCTAATTTCAATTCGTCAAATAATCTTGTTCCTAAAATATTCGGTTGTGTTGCCTTTGTCCATGTGTACTCTCAAAATAGGGGAAAACTAGATCCACAGGCTATCATATGTATTTTTGTTAAGTATTCATCTACTCAAAAGGGTTATAAATGTTATCATCCTCCCACAAGGAAGTTTTATGTGTCAGCTAATGTCACTTTTGTCAAACAAAATCAATACTTTACTCATCCTTATCTTCAGGGGGAGGTCACATTCACTGAAGATAAGGACAGAGATCTTTTTGTCCTTGATTTTCAGTCTCCGTCGTCATCCTCCACCACTATCTTTGTCCCTCCTCCTGTGGTCCAATTTGAGTCAAGTGTTCCTATTTCGTCTCCCATGGTCCCTGCTGTCCAACCCAAGCCAAATACTCAATCCGAGCCAAATGTACAGCCAGAAATTGAACCTGAACCACACACACCTAAATCACATGGGATAACAAAGGGAAAGGAAACTCAAAATTCTACTCATCCACTACTGGTTTATTCAAAGAAAAGGGCACCAATCACTTAACCTATGCAAGTTCAATTGCCCAAATCAAACCCTACTCTTGGACTTAGAGAGGTAATTGCTGAACCTGTTTCTCATAAAGATGGTGTCACTAAAGTTCTTGATCAAAGTGATTACAACATTCCCATTGCCCTTAGAAAAGGAACTAGAGCTTGTACTAAACATCCTTTATACTTGTTTATGTCATAGAAGAATTTGTCCCGTAACCATAGAGCATTCTTAACTAGCCTTAACACAATTTCTATTACAAACTCTGTTCTGAGACATTAGGTAATGAGAATTGGAAGAATGCTATGAAGATTGAAATGGAAGCACTTGAGAAGAACAAGACGTGGGACTTGGTGAAATTGCCCGCAGGAAAGAAACCGGTGGGTATTTACAGTGAAATACAAGTCAGATGGCTCATTGGAGAGGTACAAAGCAAATTTAGTTGTTAAAAGCTATACTAAAACATACGGGATGGATTATCTTGAGACATTTGCTCCCTTTGCAAAGATGAACACAGTGAGGGTGTTGTTATCATTGGCTACCAATCTTGGATGGAAATTGCAGCAATTTGATGTCAAGAATGCCTTCTTGCGTGATGATCTCGAGGAGGACGTTTACATGGAGATTCCACCAGGGTTTAGTTCAAATACTAACCAGGTGGTTTACAGGTTAAGAAAGGCGTTATTCGGGCTGAAACAATCTCCAAGAGCTTGGTTTGGAACATTTGCTAAGGTAATGCTCAATATGGGATACAAGCAAAGCCAAGGTGATCACACTTTATTTGTAAGACACTCGGCTTCAGGGGGAGTGGATGACATCATAGTGACAGGTGATGATGTGGAAGGAATGGAAAATTTGAAGAAGTGCTTAGTGAAAGAATTTGAGATTAAAGAGCTAGGCAAATTGAAGTACTTTCTCAGCATTAAGATAGCACATTCTCAGCAAGGGATATTTATATCACAGCAAAAGTATATTACAAACTTGTTGAGGAAGACACGGAAATTGGGATGCAAACTGGTGGAGACGCCTATAGAGGTCAATCACCGGCTTGGTGATGCTCCGGAAGACACAACAGTAGACAAGGGATCCTATCAGAGACTCGTGGAAAGGCTTATCTACTTGTCACACACTAGACCAGATACAGCCTATGCAATTAGTGTTGTAAGCCAATACATGCACAACGCCAAAGAATCACATCTTAGGGCTGCATACCAAATTCTACAGTATTTAAAAGGCACACCAGGCAAAGGAATTTTGTTTAAAAGAGGAGAGGAGCTAACTCTTAAAGCTTATACTGATGCAGATATGCAAAGTCGATAATTGATATGAGGTCAAACTCAAGTTATTGCACATTCCTAGGAGGTAGTCTCACGACATGGAGGAGTTAAAAACATAATGTTGTGGCAAGGTCCAATGCGGAAGCCGAGTTTAGATCGATGGCACTTGGGATTTGTGAGTTATTATGGTTGAAAATTGTCTTGGAAGATTTGAGAGTCAAGTGGAAAGGTCCGATGAGGCTTTATTGTGATAATAAGTCAGCCATTAACATTGCACATAATCTAATGCAACATGACCGCACAAAGTACATTGAAGTTGATAGGCACTTTATAAAGAAAAAGCTTGACAATGGCCTAATCTACACTCCATTTGTTCCCACTGGAGATCAACTCGCAGATCTTATCACCAAAGTACTGTCAGGAGCGATAGTCAGCAAGCTTGGAATGGATGACAACCATTCACCAACTTGAGGGGGAGTGTGGGAAAGTTTGGTTTTCTATATAAGGAAATTGTGTATATAGCTATAATTAACTAGGAGATTTTGTAATATTTTGTAGTTACTATAATCCCTGATTCTGGGATTAGACAGTTTCCAGGTTTTGATTATTTCCTAGTTTAGAGATTCCTAGTTTTGATTCTCTAAAGTGTATATAACAATGTAATTCTCTAGTTATGAATGACAATTATACTTTTCCCAATTCGTGTCAGTTTATACCAAAATTTGTAGAAAAATTTACACTCCTATCACATGCTGTCGCATTAAGGAGGATCTCACTGAGGAAGGAGGGGTGTTCCACGGATGGGAGGGAGCAAAACTTAAAAAAATAAAAATAAATATAAATATAAAAGTAAAATAAAGAAGAAGAAGAAGAAGAAGACACCAGGTGGGCATTTCAAAGTTTGGAGTAGGGCGAATTAATCATGTCAGAACATCATATCGCTCAATACATGCCAATTCTGTCCAAAAAATTAATGGAAGGCATTTTGGTACAGTTTCTAAGTTGGGGGAACAAATTACACGAATTGAAACTCAGGGGACACCTTATTATTGTGCTAAAAGTCCAAATTTGTCCAATTCAAAAACACCACGAGCACTAAATAAACTTATTCATTTTGTATCTTACCAGACCTTTCCCCCTTTGAACAAAGCGGGAAACGAAAAAAAAAAAAAAATTGGGCAAAAATGTTCACTAGATTGGTTGAACATTTACTATAAAAAGTTTAACTACCTAAGATTACGAGGGAAAAAAATCCAAACCTAGGAATTTTACATTAAGGATAAACACAAGCAAAGCAATTTGATAAGCATCCAAAAAAGTTTAAGGAAATATATTAAGGACAACTAAAAGCAAAACAATTTAGCACACTTCCTAAAACTTCAAGAGAAAACTATTCGTCAGCCATCTTGAATTTGAATTGAACTAGGTTAGAATGATTGACCTTTGCGATAGTTTCAGCCGTTTCTTTAAAGTCAACACATCTTGAAACATTAGACTTCGCCAGAAATTCATCAATGAGACGAATTCCAATATTATAACCCCTGCAATGCAATAAAAACATTCGACTAGCTAAGCAAGAACAGCATCAATAAGTGCCGAGCCAGATTGATTCAAATCATGGAAGTAATGGAAACAAAAGCACTGTTGGTGTAGAAATTGGTAGAGAACTCCCATTTCTATAAAAATGTCAATCATTTGTTATAAGACACAATGAATCTAAATCCTTAGTTTTGTCAATGTCAAATCAACATGCCAAGAACAATAAGCGTTTGTTTGGATCACCGTCTCAGTTTGAATTTTTTAAATTTAAATGCAAGATGTGTATGGTTGGTGGTAAAACATTCAAGTGGTTTCACTATCCATAATTATTCATCTCAAATCCAAATCAAAATTTTCACTTGCGAAAAATACGTGTCACACTCATTTTTCTACCTTTACCTCATCCAAATGAGTTTAACGAACCTATCCAGGTACAAATTCAATTTGAATACACAATAAAAATTCTACATTTGAATTCATACATTCAATTTGATGGAAAAATTCTTCAAAAAATCAAACACAACTTATGATCCAAACGACCAAAATAAGGAAAATAATCAATTACACGATAAAAATCGAAATTAAAACAATGTAACAACAAATTTATTTCCCCTTTTTTTGTCTGAAAAAATAAAAGAAATTGAATTGACAACAACGAATCCTTACATTTGATCAAGCTGTTTGTTAACCTCCTCGACTTCCTCAAGATCGGTAAGCAACTGGCGAACGATCGCGCCGTACGTCAACGTGAAAAGCTCCGCATTCTAAATTCAAATTCAGTTTTCAGATAATTTCTCAAGCGAAGAAAATCAGGAAAATAATGCTTATCGAAAAAATTACAATAAAACTCCATAATTTCGAATCAGTTGCGGAGATCAACACAAGCAGAGAGTCCGGAGAGAGTTCACGAGGTAAATTCAGAGATGTAAATGTTACAAACGGAGAAGATTAAGAACTTCAACTTGGAAGAATTATAGTGTATTTTTACCGACGATTTTCTCGAGTGCCAAACGGAGAAGAAGAAGAAGAAGGTAAAGGATTTTGCTTACCACGCGCTCACGCTGGCGAAGATCGCGTCACCGGATCGAGGACCAGCAGGTGCCATGAAGATCTGAACTCTGTGCTGAAGAGAGAGAGAAAGAGGAGAGAGAGAGATAGAGAAAGCACTGTTCGCGAGCAGAGAGGAAAAGCTGTGGGGGACAAGGAAGACCCGACCAGTGTTTGCGTTGGGCTTAAGCTCCTTACTAAATGGGCAGTACTTAGAAGCCCAAAATGATCATCCAATCTACTCAGCCCCTAGAAAAGGGTGGCCCAACCAGACTTTTTAGCCCAGCGGATTACGGGATGAGCCGGGCCAAACGGTAAATATTTCAAATAATTACCTAAATAACCATATTTTTTTTCATCTATTAACCGACATGATACAAATCTCCTATTATTGACCAATATGACACAAATTTTAGTTAATTTTAATTTAATTTTGTATCATGTTAGTTTAGTATTTTGTGTCATGTTGATATAATAATATTTAAATCTGTATCATTTAGGTACTTTTCTCTAAATATTTAGGTAAGGGGAAAACACTTGAATAACACAATTTTAAAAACTATTATACGAATATGACACAAAAAATTAAAATTAGACAAATATGACATAAAATTAAACTAAAGTTAAATAAATTTGCATCATGTTGATAAAAAAATAAATTTGTATCATGTTAGTCAATAAATAGATTAAAAAAAGGTGATAATTTAGGTAATTTCTCTCTTAGGGAAGGGGTATTTTTACAATTAAGATTTTTTTTTTTTGAAAAACCTATGCAAGCGGGGCTCATGAGCATTGAACATCGGCAGAATCCAGTCTGAACATTAGAGTTGAGCCAACTCAGCCAAGTGTCTATATGAGTCAAAACAAGCAACAAACCGACCTGTTTAACCCAACCTGTATCTACACATCTTTCTAATCCAATATTGTTTTTAGAGAAAATTGTGGAAACCCATTAAATTAACATGTTTTTGCTTTTAATATATTACTTGTTTAGTTCTTAAATTTTTTACACAAGTTATATTTGGTCTCCAACTTTTTGTGCCTAAAGTTTCCAAACTCTTTAAAAAGGTAATACAAAACAATCCTTTTTGGTAGCAGACCTCAAATTTTTAATTAAAAAAATCACGTTAATCATATATGATTAATTATTTAAGGGTAATTAAGAAACAAAATTGTACAATTCAACTTACATGTGTCATAAACATTTTTTTGTTTCATCCAATTTTTACATTTGTTAGTAAAAAAGTATCAAATTGCAATCGAATTTAATGACCTTACAAACAAAAAAAAGGTTGGCAACTAAATCGAACTTCGTAAAATAGTTAGGAACTGAACGAACAATTTACCCTTATGTTTTTTGTCCCTCCCGTTCATAATTATTTTAACCTTTCATACTTATCTAATTGGAGGTCAAAGAACTAAAACTATTATTGATAGAGCAATAATATAAAGATGTACTTTTTTAGTGGCAATCATAAAAATAACCCTTTTTAGGAGAGAAAAAATAAATGGCGGGCTTAAAAATTTTCGGAATCAATAACAATAGGTAGAAAATTTACTAGAAAAACAAAGTAAATATTAAGTTTACTAGGTCAATGATCTAGCAAACGATTAACACAATTACTAAATCGTATTTGGATTGAAACCTTCTGACACTTTAAAAAATGGTAGTGTTTGGGTTAGTGTTCTCTAACACGACTAATAAACAGATCAACACGAATAGGATTCGCTAACATGAATTGTCAACTCTACATGTGGTATAGTGTTTAGAGATGTTTAGAGATGGCAAAATGAGATCTCTTGCGCGGTGGCTAAGTGGTGCTCCATCCTCTACCTCTTAAATTCTTCTCTTTTTTGTGATTTTAAAGGAATTTTCAATGTAAGGTCCCACCACCCCTCATACATACTCATAGAGATATTAACTACAGTCCTATTTAAATTATGTATTAATGTGAGAGGATTTTCCTATACAAAAATGCCATACCAACTTGATAAACACCATTTGACTTATGGTTGCAGTCAATGGCGTTATATTATAGATGGCATGCCTCAGCCACATCTTTTCCTTTTTTTTTTTTTTTTTTTTTTTTGTTTTGATAAAATTCTTGAAACAAGCATATATTTTATTTTCGTTGGATTGTAGTAGTAAGGTATTTTTTACACGTCCATATCATCACGAAATTTTGTTTTGTTTTTTTTTTTTTCAATTTGGGGTTGGAAATTCAAATCCAACACCTACTATCAAACAATATCTGGGTTGAAAATGTATCAAGGGCTCCAGATGACAAAATATCATCTAAATTTCAAAATCTCAACTTTATATCAAACTTTCTCTCTCTTTCATTTTCAAAAAATTCAAATTTTAAAAGTCCATAATTTTATCATTTCAAATCGAAATGAGATAATTTTTATGTCAAAATACTTGTAACAATGAGACAAAAAAGATAAGATTTATTTTGCATATATTTTTTTAAACACATCTCAAATTTTTACACTATTTTCTATATAACAGAATTTTTTCAAATGTTTTCCCTTCAAACACACATTTTCAACCCAATCTCAAAAATACAATCTCCAAATGCTCCCCAAACAAGCCCTAAATAAAAGTTTATGACCTGTCTTTTTGTCTTTTTTCTTAAATAAAAAAGGGCTTTAATCAAATATATTCTCTATTTTGTTTTTTTAACAGGAAAAAGTTATTGTAAATTAGTAAAATAATCAAACAAAAAAAACTAGTAAATCCATCAACGTACAAATACTTCTCAAAATTAAAAGGGAACAACTATAAAAGAATAAACTTTTAGAAAATTGACTTTTTTATAATTATTTTCACCCCTAATCCTTTTTTTTAAGATTTTTTTTTTTTTTTTTTCATGTCAACACACCGCAAGCTCTTTGTAATGTGTCTGGGTTTTTAATACATTAAGTTTGCATTTGGTGTATGGGTTTAGAATGGAATTTTTAGGTCAAAATTAATTACTTTTTCAAAGACTAAGCCTACTTTTGGTAACAAAGTTTTAACTCTAATTAAATTGTACTTTTTCATCTTAATTGTTGTCTTTTTCTGAAAAGTCAACAAAATTTATAATTAATTTTTAAAAAGTCAACCAACTTAAACTTAAAAATTTCATCTCATCTCAAACTCAATCCAAACACCAAACAAACCCTAATTATAATTTTTATTAATGTTTCAAGAAAAGATAAAAATTGAAAACTTTACGTTCAAATCTGAAAATAAAATGGAAACTATCATATCATGAAGACCTAAGTATACTATATCGAGATCTAATCATGTTGTGTCACTTCATGTTTAACCAACTAATGAACTATTACTATGTTGAAAGGTCTAACATGATATAACTCCAAATAAATACATGAATTGATCAATATTTTGCCTGCAATCAAGACTTCCAGTCTCTTCCTGTTTTCTGATTTTTTTTTTCTTTTCTGTGTTCACACAGAAAGAAAGTGCCAATATCTCTTCACAGATACAGGGATTTGTTTTTCTTTAGAAATTCTATCGTTGCCAATTTCATTTGTTTTTTATTTTTATTTTTATTTTCCCAAGATAAATTGCTTGTTGAGTCCCAAATCCTTTTGCAAAGTTGCGATTTGTTCTCTGATTTTTTTTTTTTTTTTCGACTAAAGCTTAGAAGATTCTTACTCTCTTTATAAGGATGCAATTTGGTCATTTTTACTACTAATAAAGATTAAAAATTGGATAGAACACATTACATGTATAACACATGTAAGTTTAATTATGTAAATTTTTTCTTAATTACCCTAGTATAATATATAATGTGTAATTAATGTGAAATTTTCTATCAATTTTTTAACATCGAATAATAAAAAGGATCATTTTGCACGCTTTGAAAAAGTTTAGGGACATTTTTGTTACAAAGAAAAGATTGGAGACGAATTGAAACTTTGTAAAAAGGTTAGTGACCAAACAAGTAATTTAACCTTTTAATAATATTTTCTAAAAACTTATCCATTTGTTCCTCACTCACGGTATTATTCATGACCTTATTCTTAACTTATATGACAATTTGATTGTTGGATTTAAAGTCGTCTATGTTGCACGACCTAACAATCAAAATTTGAGATATCAATTTGAAATATTCTCAAATATTTTAATATTGATGACATATTGAGTGGATTAGCAGATTTAATTGGGAGATATAAAATGAGCATGGTACATAGGGGTGACAATTCGTGTTACGTGTCGGATTCGTGTCGTGTTAGAGCCGTGTTGAATTTTTTCTTTCCCAATCCGAACACGACCCGTGACACGAAAACGACTCGAAATCGCAACACGAACACGACATGAACCCGTAACGAGTTGACACAACATGAACCGAAATTGACCCGCGATACGAAATTAACTCGCAACACGAAATTAACCCGTGACACGAAATTCGGGTTGGACCCGAAAAATTGACCTGAAATTAACACGAATTTGACACGACATTTGACCTGAAATTGACACGGAAATATCCGTGTCGTGTTCGGGTTCTACGGGTCCAACCCGAACACGACACGAATTTTTTCGTGTCGATTTTAGGTCACCCGAAATCGACACGACCACTATTTTTCCCAATCCGAACCCGTGAAGTTTGTGTCGTTTTCGATTCGTGTCATCGTGTCGCGATCCATATTGCCACCTCTAATGGTACATATTGTTTGAAAGGAATATATTTGAATTTGAACAACAAGCACTATTAGTCCTTGTAAGTTGTAACCATACACGTTAGAATTAGATACTCTTTTATCTTCACATACACATTAAAATATTGTTGTGTTTTTTTTTTAAAAATTATTTTGGCATTTTAATTTAATTTTTAAACAAAGGAGCGTGAAAACAACTCAGGGATTGAAATGTGAGATGAATGTGGCGGTCAGTGACGTTGACAAAGGACATTTGGAGTGCCAAAGACGACACCTCTTTCCGACGCGATGAAACCTAAAGCAATATATATATATATATATATAATAAAAGAATGATTAAAAAATAGTGTGGTAATGGTAATGAGTGTGACTTTTTGTATCATGATAAGCATATGTTTTAATTTCATTTTAAAGTAATTATATAATAACTATTTTTTTGTTAGTTTACGGCCACCAGTACAACCACCTCAAAAAAACAAAAACAAATAACAAATAACAACTACCTCAAACCAATAAAACAAATTGTAAACTAATGCTCCATTTGATAAAACAGTTTGACTTAAAATTTTAAGTTAAAATTTTTAATACTTTGTTTGGTTTCTCATTCTAAACTTAAAATTTTCATATCAGTTTTTATCTTTTTCTGAAAAAGTTTTTTGTCTTTTCTGAAAAAGTTTTTGTCTTTTCTAAAAAATCAATACAAATTTACTAGTAAAACTTAAAATTTCCAACTCAAACTCATTAGGGTTAACCTGTAACGCCGAACAAATAAGTGTTTTGGTTGGAGTCATGGCACCGTCAACACGCGTATCACCGGACTGCTGATCTTGTGTTTCGTCCATGTGCTTACAGTGATGAGGCCAAGATGGTACCAATTATGATTGTTGTAAGGCAAAAGTAGCAAGTTGTGCAACGTATCTAACGATGTCGAAAATGTCTTGTTAAGACAATTTACGCTAGGATGCGCGTGTGGTGCAAGTGGTCCGTTTCGGCAGCATGTGAACTATAGGCTTTTTCCTCATTCCGTGACTGACTTTTCAAGTTGTTTTCAATGCTGGTAATCATCTCTCCATTGTGGAGATATTTGACGTTTAAATTTAACTTCAATTAAATTATATTTTTTTATTTTAGTTTTTTTTTTTTTTTTATTTCTGAAAAGTTAATAAAATTTATAATTATTTTTGAAAAGTCAATCAACTTTAACTTAAAAATTTTATCCTCAATCAGCGAATCAAAAACACACTGAAAGCATTATCAATGTCGTTTGTAGTTGTTTTTTCCTTTTTCTATTTTTTTTTTTTTCAGATTTGTAAAAGCTGTGGTTTTTACTATGATTTACTTTTGGCTTGGTGTGTCGATGTGGACTAGGTACCATGGGATTCTCAATATCACCAATTAGATATTTTCATTGATTGTATATGATTTGTAAAAGACTTTTATGTGTGCTGAGTTTTTGATATGCCTCTTTAGCTGTCCGTTTGTGGAGTCTAGTCTATGCTATTTTTTCTTAAACAGTTAGAGTCCATTTTGGTGAACGAATTGAGTTTGACTTGAGTTGAGTTGAAATTTATAAGTTTGAGTTGAGTTGATTTTTTAAAAAGTAGTTATAAACTTTGTTGACTTTTCAAAAGAAGATAAAAATTAAAATAAAAATGTACAGTTTAGTTGAAGTTAAACTTTGTTATCAAATGGATCATTAATTTGATTTTATAGGTGTAACCAATTATTTAGGGCCTCTTTGGCAAATACACTCAACCAACTCAACCCAAACTTTTTTTTGTCTTTTTTTCAAAAAGTTTTTGTCTTTTTCTCAAAAAGTTTTTTGTCTTTTCTGAAAATTCAAAAAAATTTACTATTCCAACTTAAAAATCTCAACTCAAACTACTCCATCAAACTCCCCCTTAGTGATGCCGTGTTTGTTGTACTATGAAGCTGTTAAGTGTGAGTTGATGCTTGTAATGCCTTTTATCATTCTCATAAAAAATAAAATAAAATAAAATTAAATTAAAAAAACCCTCTTACATTAACCTCCATGGACGAGTTTGCATGTGCATCATGACAAAGATCACAAGGCCAAGCTTCGCTGGTCTCTGGACATTGCCGAGGTGAGCAAATCTCGACGAAGCATATCTTCAAGTCGTTTATTGTCAACGCTAGTTCTCACGACGTGTAGGTAACGGCGATATCAATGAGAGAGATGCATCAAATAGAGAAGAGAAAGAGAGATCAGAACAGTTGTGGGGATAATTTCGATATTTGATATATAATTAATATAAATATATTATTTATTTTATTATTCTTTAACTTTTATAAATTAAAATCTCTAAATATCTTTTCTCTCTCTCTCTTAAGAGAAAGAGTCAGAAATTACCTTTAAATAATTTTTTTAAAGAAAGACTCGGAATCTATGAAAATTTTTGATATGTTTAAATTATGTGTGAACTTAAATTTTTCGTATCAATTTTTATTTTTATTTTTAAAATTAATAAAAATTAAAATTTTTTTTTAAAAATCAATCAGATTTAATTTAAAATTTTTGTCTTAAATCGTTGTTCTAAGAGAGTGTTTGGTGTTAGAGTTTAAGTTAAGATTTTTAAATTTCAATAATAATTTTCATTGACTTTTTTAAAAAAGATAAAAAAAATTTTTAAAAAAAGATAAAAATTAAATTAAAAATTATAAGTTCAAAATGACTAACCAAACTCACCCTAAATATACGTTCTATTACAAAATAGCGGATGGCTACGGCCCTTTAAAGTTTCTTTTTTTTTTTTTAATTTATTTTTTTCTAATTTTTAATTTCTTTTTTCCAAAAAAACGTAAAATATTTATAATATTTTGAGGTGGCAGAAGGTCGCGATTAAAGAAAACGACAAAATAATTGACACGGATTTTTAGGAGAACAAACGGTAACGGCAACTTTAGCTTTATATAACTCCGTTACTTTAATGATGCCGACGTCGAAGGTAATGATACCGTCTACCAACTCCACCCACATCCACTTGCCTTCTACTTTGTGTAACTATCGACTACTCCCCATTAGGCGCGTGGCTAAACGAATGCTTTTTCTATTTCTTCTTTTAGAATCCTTTTGGATTAATTTTGTAAATGATTCTCAAATTATTGGGACGTTTGAATGTTTAATTTAAATTAAAATGTATTTTTTATCTTAATTTTTATTTTTTTCTTAAAATTTTTTATTTTTTCTGAAAAAGTTTTTTATTATTTTTGAAAAGTCAATAAAATTATTATTGAAATTTAAAATTTCTAATTCCAACTCATTTTCCAAACAAACCATGTATGTCTCGTTTTATGTTGATCGTTTACCTTTAATTTTACAAATTGTACTCTCTCAAATTTTTATATTATTAAATTAATAGTTCTTTCATCAATACTTAATTTAAAAAAAAAGATAGAAATTGAACAATATTTTGAAAATAAATTATATTTTATTCAAAAATATATTGCATAAATTATACTTTTATCAACTATATGAAATGTCATAGAGTTATTTGGAGGTGTATTTTCCCTTTAACAATATATAATTACAATTGTAGCATTAATTAAAGCTCATATAATATATACATATTAATTTATGTTTAGCTTTTCATTGTAGATTGACATTGGACCCCTTTTTTTTTTTTTTTTTTGTAAAAGTAGAAAAGTTTGAATTAGCGTGACATCTAAAATTAAAAATTATGAATCAACTTAAGACTAAGTGTATAATTCAGAAGTTATTTATGAAAATAACTCAATCCTTTTTGTCTGATTCAAGGGTCATTTATGAGAATAATCTAATCCTGTTCTTTTATTTCCTTTTCTTTTGGGTAATTTGATTTACTTTTTTATTCTTAAATTATAAGTCAAATCTCACTCTAATCCCAAAATTTGAAACGTAATTGCTCATCGAATGATTAATTTGTCTCATGTTAATTCTTCTCTCTAAAAAATGGATTGTATTTACCACATGAAGATGAAATAAATTTTAATCAATGGTTAAATTTGCCATTATAATATTAGAGTACAAGTTTCTAGAAAAATTATTCACCAAAAAAAAAAAAAAGTGTCTAGAAAAATTGAAATCCGAAACTTGTAAATAAAAAAATTCGCTCGGACTTAGGCCAAAATAGTCTAGTTTTTAGCAGTGATTTTAGAGGGAAATATTATTATGGGATAAATTGACAGTTTGAAAACTATTCTAAAATGTTTTGACCTTTAAAGACAAAAATGTGATTGACCTAAAATTTAAGGACTATAAATGAAATTAACCATTTTATTTTTTATATTGTTGATGATAAACTTCTTTTTCTTTAATCCTTAGAACCTTCAAAAAAAAAAAACTTCTTTTTCTCAATATTATTATTTTTTCCTTGGAACTTCTTTTTCTTTACTTTCTTTTTATCCGAATAATTAAAGTTTGATTGAGATTGGCACTGATATTCACTTTTTTTTTTTTTTTTTTGGGTACCATGGCACTGATATTCACTTGTCTTGAAAGGAATTTCTTCAACGTATGGACAAATGCAGAAAAGAAACTTGCATAAGGGAAAGTCACATTTTTTAGTATTAATTATGCAACACAGTAATTTTCAGGGAATAGTAAATAAATACGTTCTTAAAAAAAAAATTTCCTATATCCATTATTTTTATTTAAAAATTTTCCAATTTCGCTTTCAAAAATTAAAAAAAAAAATAAAGACAAAATTTCCAATTTCCATCTTCAGCTTGGAAAATTTTTAGGGCTTGTTAGTTTTGTATGTTTGCCTCATCCCATTAAAATGTTGTTTGTCTTGTAAGTTTGGCTTATCTTATTTTATAAATAAGATGAAAGTTTTTCTTTTTTTAAGAATCAACCGTCCCCTTATTTCAATTTCCAACCTATTTGGCACAATATTTTCGAATTCAAAATTTTGTTTACTATGCTTCAAGTTTTAAAATCTCATAATTATTTTATTTTGTCTCTAATTATTACGATTCTTTTTTCAATGTGTTCATATCGATACCCTATTTAAATAAGATAACATTTTATTAAATTTGATTAAAAAATAATTTTTAAAAGACTTTTTCTAATGTCTATCTAAATGTCATTTCAGAAATTTCACCTTTTTCATAATTATTACAACAAATTGCACATCCAAATACGATTACTTTTTCAAAAAAAAAAAGAAAAAAGAAAAAAGCTTCTCCTTTCAAAACATGGAAAATTTTTCATTTTAAAACAAGAAAGTTTTTATTTCTAAGAGTAAACATACGAACTAAACAGGTTTTAAACTCAAACAAACTTCAAGAATAATTACATTAATATTCTTGATTCTTAATGTCACCTTTTGACTCCAACTCTGCTGGTTCATTTTTTTATCCAATAACTATTCACTTAATAGTATTTTGACAACTTATTAATTTGTTCAAGAATTTCTAGTGTTTAGCTTTTTTATGTGGTTAAATTATTAAATTCAAATAATATGCATTGTACTATTTGGAAGAAAGTCAATGAAATAGAAAATACATGACAACAAATTGAAACTCGCCTTTTAGTACCAACGCTCGCTAAATTATTTGTGATTTCAGAACTTATTTCTTAAACAAGAATTTTTGACAATCAACCCTTTCAATTTAGAAATCTTGTCACGATCATTCCATTAAAAAAATATAATAAAAAACAGAGTACACCCCATGACATTCATAAGAGCTATTTAGTCTCTGTTTAGTAAGTTAGTTAGAGATAAAAATTTTAAATTAAAGTTAATTGATTTTTTAAAAACTAATTATAATTTTTGTTGACTTTTCAGGAAAAAAAAAAAATTTTTGAGATAAAAAATTTGAGTTCAAAATAAAACACCAAACAAAAGCTAAGAAAGAGACCTTTCATCTTCCTTTCTTCTTCTTCCTCCTCCCAAAAAAAACAAAAAAAAAAAAAGGAAAGAAAGAAAAGAAAAAAAAGAAATGAATTAACTCCAATTTTGAAACATTGAATTCAAATTTGGAAGAGTTCAAATAGAAGTTGTGGAAGACATTTTTCATGAACGTCACTACTATTAATGAGGGTAGGTAGGTTGGTGCGATGTTAATGGCCTCCTCGAATGTTTGATCGTACGACAGTCTACACCATATGTTTAACATATCTAATTATGATAAAAAGGACAATGATAAAATAAAATAAATATTTTCAAGTCCCATGGAGTATTCCGAGTAAAAAAAACATTGAAAAAATATATATAATCCTCACTTATAAATCTAAGAGAGATTTTAGCCCAAAAAAAAAAAAAAAAAAGAAGAGAGAGAGAAATCGGATGTCGTTGAGTAGTCACGGCCGTTGTGCTCCTAGATCCTTTAGGATTATAGTAGGATATTGTAATTGTTAACAAGCAATTTTACTCCCTCTTTATTTTCATTTTTTTTTTTTAAGATTGAGCATTATTTTTTCTTCGGTGGCGAGCGTTTGGCATTACAATTTACACCCTAAAATTATAATTCAATTTTTATCTTTTTTTCTTAGCTTTACTATTCACATAATTTTATAAATCAAACTTTAAAAGTCCATAACTTTGCATAGACAAGTCCAAATGAGATGATTTTTTTTATATAAATTACATAAAATTTTAAAATAAACGAAATAAACTTCATATTGATTTTTTTTTTTCTTAAACACATTTCAAGTTTTTATACTTTTAACTATAACAATTTAGATGTCTAGATAAATGTTCAATCAATTTAAACCTAAATTCTACTATCCAAACCTTAACACCAAACACTCGCTAGTGTCCTATGTTTGATGCACGAACAAGAGTGCGACGATAAATTTCACGCGGACTCAGGCTAGCAAAGAAGTAGTTCTGGACTTAAGTTAGCAAACAAATTATTATTTATGATCTATGCATGGGTGGGTTCAGTGTGTGGCGGGTGGGTGGTGGGTGGATTAGAAGATAATGATTTTTTGCAAAATCCCAAACTAGCCCCACCCACAATGAAGACGGATTGGGCAGGTTAGTGGCGGGTAGGTAGAAAATTTTAAAAACAATTTGCAATTTTTTTTATTCTCCTTTTAATTTTTTTTTCGATTGGTTTTTTTTTTTTTTTTAAAACCGAAATAAGCTTGGAACTTCAATTTCATTGTTGAACCTGCTATAATGTTAAGCTTGGAGAGACGGAAAAAAAAAAAAAGAGTTTAAGCCTATATTTGATAAATGAGTTTAACTCAAACTCAACTCAAATTTTTCATATCAATTTTTATCATTTTCTGAACAGTCAATAAGATTTATAGCTACTTTTTAAAAAGTCAACTCAACTAAAACTTAAAAATTTCATCTCATCTTAAACTCAACTTAAACACCAAACAAACTAGGATGGGTAGAAAACCAATTGCAAACACAATATCTAAATAAACAACAACAACAACAACAACAATAATAAAATCCAAAAAATAATTAAACTACTAGTAATTTTGTCAAAAAATCTTATACTCTTATTAAAGGAAAATATATTTATTATTAATTAAAAAAATGTCAGGTGGACGGGTTGAACCCACAAGTCAAAAAGTGAGTCCGCACCAGCCCATTAGTGATGGTCGATGGGTAGAAAACCCGTCCAAAACAAATGAGTGACAACGTGAAACCATTCAAATGCGCAGGGCGGGACTGGGCAAGGTCAAATAGTTTGAATGGCTTCATAAATTTCGTACAGAGTCCTAATATTTGGTACACTATTTCAAATTCAAAAATTTATGAGCCCGTTTGGTGAATGAGTTTGAGTTGAAATTTTTAAGTTTGAATAGTAACTTTTGTTGACTTTTTAGAAAAGGTAAAAAACTTTTTCAGAAAAAGATAAAAATTTAAATTTAAACCTTAAGGGTCCATTTGGTGAATGAGTTTAAGTTGAAAATTTTAAGTTTCAATAGTAATTTTTGTTGACTTTTCAGAAAAGATAAAAATTTTTTTCAGAAAAGACAAAAAACTTTTTTAGAAAAAGACAAAAATTAAGATAAAAATTTTTAATTCAAACTCACGAACAAAACGAAACCTAAATTTAAACTTGAGCTCCAATCGGAGCCGTTTCTTTTTCTCTCAAATGTCAAATTATTGAGATTCTCGTTTCACATACGATGTACGGAACATGAACTTTTGAAATGTGGTGATCCTACAACGGTCCAAGGCTCCAAGCAAAGGAAAGCGCGTGTCGCACTCGCGTTGAGGGAGAGCGTGGGTGCTTCGTTAAGCACTGACGACACAAACTTCCATAAAAGATCCGTCATTTGACGGACCAAAGGAAGGAAGCCCACAGATTAGATAAAAACCAAATCGTAGCGTGTAAGCCAGGAAATCAAAAATTAAAAATTAAAAAACAAGAAAAGAATAAAAAAAATGCCTGGACACGTGGCTCCATATAATTGGGTAGGATTTCGGTAGAGTTCTTGACCTAATCGGCGAGTTTCTCTATAAAAAGGACGCTTCCGAGCCCTTCTCTTCCGCGTTCTCTCATTAAATTTCTCTGTTCACTTTGTTCTTCATCGCTCTCTAGATTTCTCTCTAATTTCTCCTATTTTCCTCTCAAGGTAATTAGATTTTCTCTTTTCTCGATTTCTTCGATTCGATTCCGTTTCTGGGTTTGTTTTTGTTTGTAGATCTTGGTTTGTAGCTTTGAATTTTGTTATATGAATTCGGAATTAGGGTTAGGGTTTGTGTTTCGATCTTGATTCGATCTTTTTGGATAATCGGCTTTTTTTCCCTCTGAAATCTTGAAAGTCTTTGTGATCTGAAATTTGGAATTTAGGATTAGGGTCCGTGATTTGATCTTTGCGAATAATCGGTTTTTTCCCTCTGAATTCTTGAAAATCTGGTCCAAAATTATTCTTTCTTTTCCGTTTTTACTTTTTTCGTTTAGAGAATTTTAGATCTGGATGTAAATGAGTTGGATTCTTTTATAGTTTCTTGTTGGATCTTGCTTGATAAATTCCTATAAAGAATCAAGCTTTTTGGTAATTTGATATGTGTTTCTCTGTTTTGTTCTCCGTCTAATTATGTAAAATTTTAATTTGTTTTGGTTAATAAATTTATAACTTGAGCCTTTAGTTTTTGAAAACAAAATTTTCGGTTTAGAGACTTTAGATCTTTCGGAGATATTTTTTTCTTTCGAAGGTTTCAATCTGGATTCAACCTTCTGTTTTCATTGGATTTTTTTATGTGGAATAAACTAAATCCTTTTATTGGTCAAACAGATGCAGATCTTTGTGAAAACTCTCACCGGCAAGACCATCACCCTCGAGGTGGAAAGCTCTGACACCATCGATAATGTCAAAGCTAAGATTCAAGACAAGGAGGGTATCCCACCGGACCAGCAGAGGCTGATCTTCGCCGGCAAACAGCTCGAGGACGGCCGAACCCTCGCTGACTACAACATCCAGAAGGAGTCCACCCTCCACTTGGTGCTCCGTCTCCGTGGTGGGATGCAAATCTTCGTCAAGACCCTCACCGGGAAAACCATCACCCTCGAGGTTGAGAGTTCCGACACCATTGACAACGTCAAGGCCAAAATCCAGGACAAGGAGGGCATTCCCCCAGACCAGCAGAGGCTAATCTTTGCCGGCAAGCAGCTCGAGGACGGCCGAACCCTTGCCGACTACAACATCCAGAAAGAGTCCACCCTCCACTTGGTGCTCCGTCTCCGTGGAGGAATGCAAATCTTCGTGAAGACCCTCACCGGGAAAACCATCACCTTGGAGGTAGAAAGCTCCGACACCATTGATAACGTCAAGGCCAAAATCCAGGACAAGGAGGGCATCCCCCCAGACCAGCAGAGGCTCATCTTCGCCGGCAAGCAGCTCGAGGACGGCCGAACCCTCGCTGACTACAACATCCAGAAAGAGTCCACCCTCCATTTGGTGCTCCGTCTCCGTGGAGGAATGCAAATCTTTGTCAAGACCCTCACCGGGAAAACCATCACCTTGGAGGTCGAAAGCTCCGACACCATTGACAATGTCAAAGCCAAGATCCAGGACAAGGAGGGCATCCCCCCAGACCAGCAGAGGTTGATCTTCGCCGGTAAGCAGCTTGAGGATGGCCGAACCCTTGCCGACTACAACATTCAGAAAGAATCCACGCTTCACTTGGTGCTCCGTCTTCGTGGTGGGATGCAGATTTTTGTTAAGACTCTCACGGGAAGACCATCACCTTGGAGGTCGAAAGCTCGGACACCATTGACAATGTCAAGGCCAAGATTCAAGACAAGGAGGGCATCCCCCCAGACCAGCAGAGGTTGATCTTTGCAGGCAAACAACTCGAGGATGGCCGTACCCTGGCTGACTACAACATCCAGAAGGAGTCAACTCTTCACTTGGTGTTGCGTCTCCGTGGTGGAATGCAGATTTTCGTGAAGACCCTGACCGGAAAGACAATCACTTTGGAAGTCGAGAGCTCGGACACCATCGACAATGTGAAGGCCAAAATTCAGGACAAGGAGGGTATTCCCCCAGACCAGCAGAGGTTGATCTTCGCCGGCAAGCAGCTCGAGGATGGCAGGACCCTTGCAGACTACAACATTCAGAAGGAGTCGACCCTTCACTTGGTGCTGCGTCTGCGTGGTGGTATGCAGATTTTCGTTAAGACCCTCACCGGGAAGACCATCACCTTGGAGGTTGAGAGCTCGGACACCATCGACAATGTGAAGGCAAAAATTCAGGACAAGGAGGGCATTCCTCCGGACCAGCAGAGGCTGATTTTTGCTGGCAAGCAGCTCGAGGACGGGAGGACCCTGGCGGACTACAATATCCAGAAGGAGTCTACCCTTCACCTTGTCCTTCGCCTCCGTGGTGGATTCTAAGTCATGGTTGCCGTGCTGTCGTCGGTGGCGGTGTTGGTTTATCGTCTCTTGCGTGGTTCCAGTTGCGTCGGTTGCCCTTCAGTTGGGCTTTTAAATAAATTTTCAAACAATGGTTTCGTATTATGTTGAATATTTTCTGTGGTTTGTACTCTCTTAAGTGGCCGATGGGTCACTAGACTATCTTTTATAATATGTTAATTCAGCACTAGTTTCCTGGTTTCCTTGCTCTGCATATTCTCCATCTTTATCTGCATCATTACGTGTTTTTCGATCTAATATATAATTTATATCTTAATAATGTTGCATGCTTCTTCAATGTCAATGTGTAATTTGTGAAAATTGTTTTTGCATCAATCAATATTATGTGTTCTTTGATGAGGCTTTTGGTTTTAAATTTTTAGTCATAGTTTCACGGGATGTGAAAAGCTATTTATTTTTGAAATTCCCTTTATTGTAAAATTCCCGTGTTTTTCTTGGGGCTTAAATTTATCTATCTATTTTTTTTCGAGGCAAAATTTATCGTTCTTTATTTCTGAGTGGCTTATGTTTTGATATTTCCTTCTCGCACACGATGGTCTTTCTGGCTGAAATAAATTTAAAAGTGAAGTCTCATGAACTCTATTCCATGTTGAACTTGAATTTGTTTCAGCTATGCAGAAGCTCTACGAAAACAGCAGATTCTAGTCTAAACATTTCTATCTAGTTTAAAAGACAGGTAATTGAGAGGTTGGTTTTTGTACTTTTGAACTCTACTTAATTTTAGCTTTAGCTCTAGAACTTTTAGCTCTGAACTTTTCTTTATAGTTGGAATGTTTTTAAATTTTTAAAGTATTGTTACAATAGTTTTTATCTTTTTGGATAGAATTCGTTATATAATATCGTTTTTTGATCAAATTATTAATGTCTTTTTGTTCAAAAAGTAATAGAAATGATTATTGTAGTAATATTTTTTATGAGCATTTTTATTTTTATTTTTTGTAATTAGAATGATTATAAATTATTAAAAACGTTGTTACGGTATTAGTCATATTCATTGATTTTTTTGACAGAATCTATAGTTAGCATTATTTAAAAAAAAAATCAAATTATTTTAAAATTATTTGACAGAATATATTGCGTCAAAAAATTGATGGAAAGAATTATTATAGTAACATTTTAAAAATTTAGAGAAATAAGGATCAAAGTTGAACAATATCAGCAGGTTACACAATATTAGAAGGTTAGGGACTAATCGAGTAATTAATCTTAAAAGAAAATATAAACCCCATTTAGAAATGGAATTGTGTCATTGAAAAAGTTGTCTGTAAAGAAGTTTGGTGGCCTGCAATATGGCACATTGGCACACCTCATTATTCATTAAAACCAGACACTCAATACCCCCAGTGCCTTCAGAAGAACCCCTATTTACTGTCCTGCACACTGAAGGCAACAATCTCGTCTTCTGAAGCATGTGCTGCAACATCCGCCGCTCCTCTGCTGTCCCTGCTACTCCGTCTGCGTCCTTGTTATCTTTAAATCGCATCTCCTTCGCACTTCTCAATTCTCATCAATTTGGCTCTGATGAAAGTACCGGCGGAGCCGCCCCCGTGACAGGAATCGCTGTCGATGTCATTAGCGCCAACGTATGCCATAAGGCAGCGCTGTCTTTAGGGATCTGTTTAGAACACGGTAAAGAGTCTGCTTCTTCCAATTCTCCCCTGAAGTGTACACTCCGTGGCTCTTTATTCGTCATGGCCAAAGGGTCGTATATCTTCTGTCAAAAAAAAAAAAAAAAAAAAAAAAAAATCATCTGGTTTGTGATAAGAAGAGACTATAGCCGCAACTGAAATTATTTTCCTTATAATTTTACTCCAAAAATTTTATGATTTTTCTACTTTATCCCCTTAAAAATTAAAAATCTTCATTTAATCCTTACTGAAAATTGAAAATTATCAAATAACCTCCAATGAAACTTTACCCTTTAATTTTTTTTAAGTTAATTGCTTATAGAGACGCTTATTTATGAGATGGAGAAGTAGGAAAGCATGCTAAGCACTAACCATCCCCTTGCAGTTTCTGCAGAGTCATTTGTAGATTTAAGAGGCTTCTCTGAGTTTGTGATTTAGTCTCAAGTCACCAAATTAAGTTGTCATCTTCAGATTGATACTAGTTGGGGCTAAAATATGACGAAGTTTGAAGATATCAAGAAGAATATAATGTTTGCATATATGGCATAAAATGTCCTTCACTCACCATTTTAAGATTTGCAGCAAAGCATAAAAGGAAAATGTTACTAAAAAGTCCAACTGAGGACTTTATTTTATTCAAGAGGAGCCTCAGAAAAGCTCACGTTCAAACAGAAACAAACATAAAAAACCACACTAACCACAAAGTAAAAAGAGCACACGATAATGTGCTTGCTTTTACATTTTTCTAGCTCTTTTAAAGGGCGATTTTTCAGTAGGAGGGCATGTCGAATTGGCACCGGGAAGGCCTCATGCCGCACATGTTCGGCAACCGCTCTGCGGTCGACATCATCTCCCTCATGTCCTGCGGCCTCATCATTCCCCGCTGCATCTCCCTCTCCATCTCCATCTGCAGCCCCTCGCAGCGGCACTGCTCGTTCCGAATCATCCTCAGCTCGTTGCAGCACTGGTTGTAGTGGTCCGGGTTCAGCCCCATCTCCTCCCGTGGCCCCCGCTGCTGCTCCATCACGTACCGCATGCAGGGGTTCAGGTTCCGCTGCTGCATCTCCTGCTGGCATTGCTGGCTGCCTCTGCCTACCTCGTCGACGGTGATGATGGTGCGGAAGGCGGTCGCGGCGTGGGCCACCAGGAGGAGGGCTGCTAAGAGAGCGGCGAGCTTGGCCATAGCCATTGTTGTTGAGAAAATAGCTACAGGTGTTTTGCGTGAAGAGAAAGTAGTAGTAGTAGTAATTTTTGTTGGTTTGGTGAAGTTGGGGTTGAGATGAGGGCGTTATTTATAGGATTTTTGAGAGGTTTTGCATGTGAAGAACGTGGAAGATGGGTTGGTCAGAAGATTTGCGTGGCGAGATTAGAGGTTTCTTGTTTCCACGTATGGTTTCCTTCGAGCAAAATGCTGTCAAGAATATCTTCTCGCTTTTGTTTTGAAGTATAGTTTGGTTTCTTGTTAGCTTAGAGTACATCAGCAGTGACGTTATCAAAACTTTTTATCAGGAGACTAAAAATTATAATAAATAATTAGATAATTACTATGATCATATTTTTTATTTTTAAGGAGGATTACTACGAAAATTTTGTTTAAAATTTTCGCCGACGACAACATCCAGAAGGAGTCCACCCTCCACTTGGTGCTGCGTCTGCGTGGTGGTATGCAGATTTTCGTTAAGACCCTCACCGGGAAGACCATCACCTTGGAGGCTGAGAGCTCGGACACCATCGACAATGTGAAGGCAAAGATTCAGGACAAGGAGGGCATTCCTCCGGACCAGCAGAGGCTGATTTTCGCTGGTTTCCTTGCTCTGCATATTCTCCATCTTTATCTGCATCTTTACGTATTTTTCGATCTAGAATATAATTTATATCTGAATAATGTTGCATGCTTCTTCAATGTCATTGTGTAATTTGTCAAAATTGTTTTTGCATCAATCCATATTTTATGTTCTTAGATGAGTCTTTTGGTTTTAAATTTTTAGTCATAGTTTCAGGTGATATGAAAAAGCTATTTATTTTAGAAATTCCCTTTATTGTAAAATTCCCATGTTTTTCTTGGGGCTTAAATTTATCTATCTTTTTTTTTTTTTTGAGGGAAAATTTATCTGTCTTTACTTCTGAGTGGTTTATGTTTTGAGTTTTCCTTACTCGCACACGATGGTCTTTCTAGCTGAAATAAATTTAAGTGAAGTCTCATGAACTCTCTATTCCTTGTAGAACTTGAATTTGTTTCAGCTATGCTGAAGCTCCACAAAAACAGCAGACTTGTCTAAACATTTCTATCTAGCTTAAGCGTCTGTTTGGCATTTGAGTTCAACTCAAATTAAAATATATATTTTTTTGTCTTTTTTGAAAAATTTTTTTGTCTTTTCTGAAAAGTCAACAAAAATTACTATTGAAACTTAAAAATCTTAACTCAAACTCATTCACCAAACACCCCCTAAAAGACAGGTAAACTGCGAGGTTGGTTTTTGAACTTTTGAACTTCATGTAATTTAAGTTCATGAACTTTTCTTTATAGTTGGAATGTTTCTAAATTTTTAAAATATTGTTACAATAGTCTTTTAGGTTACTTTTTGAATAGAATCTGATAGATAACATCCGATGGATAACATCATTTTTTGATCAAATTACTAATGTTTTCTGTTAAAAAAATAATAGAAATGATTATTGTAATAATATTTTAAAAATTTACGAGCATTTTCAATTTTGTTTATAATTAGAATGATTATAAACTATTAAAAACATTGTTACAGCAGTCATTTTCGTTAATTTTTTTTGATGAAATCTGTAGTTAGCATCACTTTTGTTCTTAATTTCATTTTATCAAATTACTAATATTGCGTTCAAAAATTGATGGAAAGGATTATTGTAGTAATATTTTAAAAATTTAGGGATATAACAATCAAAGTTACACAATATTAAAAGGTTAGGACTAATCGAGTAATTAATCCTAAAAGAAAATATAAACGCGATTTAGATATTGGAATTGTGTCATTGAAAAAGTTGTCCTGAAAGAAGTTTGGTAGTTTGGTGGTCTGCAATATGGCGGATAGACACACCTCATTGTTCATCAAAACCAGACACTCAATACCCCCAGTGCCTTCAGAAGAGCCCCTATTTACTGTCCTGCACATTGAAGGCAACTATCTCGTCTTCTGAAGCATGAAGTGCAACATCCGCCGCTCCTCTGCTGTCCTTGTTATCTTTAAATCGCATCTCCTTCGCACTACTCAATTCTCGTCAATTTGGCTCCGATGAAAGTACCGGCGGAGCCGCCCCTGTGAGAGGAATCGCTGTCGATGTCATGTCTTTAGGGATTTGTTTGGAACACGGTACAGGGTCTGCTTCGTCTAATTCTCCCCTGAAGTGTACACTCTATTGCTCTTCAGTCGTCATGGCCAAAGGGTTGTATATCTTCTCCATGATGCCGGATCAATCGTACCCTATCTAGCTAGATTACTGTGAAGATGCGACATTGTTTAACTCTCCAGAGTCCGGTTCTTTTGGGCAGAGAAAAATGGAGATGATGATATTGTGTTTCTTTTTAATATTTGGTTCTTGTTCAGTTAGAGATTTGCATCAATTTGAGCTGTTTATCTTTTTGTCGATTCTCTCTATAATCTTTAAGGTTCTAGATACTGCGTGTCTGGCACGTGAAAAAGAAAGATTTCCTTCTGTCAACAAAAAAAAAAAAAAAAGATCTGGTTTGTGATAAGTAGAGACTATAACCCCCACTGAAATTATTTTACTTTTAATTTTACTTCAAAAATTTTATGATTTTTCTACTTTACCCCCCTTAAAAATTGAAAACTATCATATAACCTCCAATGAAACTTTACCCTTTAATTTTTTTTTAAGTTAATTGCTTGTAGAGACGCTTATTTATCTTGCAGTTTCTGCAGATTCATTTGTCCTTTACTCACCATTTTAAGATTTGCAACAGAGGATAAAAGGAAAATGTTACTAAAAAGTCCAACTAAAGACTATTTTATTCAAGAGGAGCCTCAGAAAAGCTCACGTTCAAACAGAAACAAACATAAAAACCACACTAACCACAAAGTAAAAAGAGCACACGATAATGTGCTTGCTTTTACATTTTTCTAGCTCTTTTAAAGGGCGATTTTTCAGTAGGAGGGCATGTCGAATTGGCACCGGGAAGGCCTCATGCCGCACATGTTCGGCAACCGCTCTGCGGTCGACATCATCTCCCTCATGTCCTGCGGCCTCATCATTCCCTGCTTCATCTCCCTCTCCATCTCCATCTGCAGCCCCTCGCAGCGGCACTGCTCGTCCCGGATCATCCTCAGCTCGTTGCAGCACTGTTTGTAGTGGTCCTGGTTCAGCTCTATCTCCACCTCGACGCCGCCATTGTAGTTGTCGTATCCCCGTCCCCCCCGCTGCTGCTCCATCATGTACCGCATGCAGTGGTTCAGGTTCCGCTGCTGCATCTCCTGCTGGCATTGCTGGCTGCCTCTGCCTACGCCTTCGCCACGGTGGCTGTCGGCCTCGTCGACGGTGATGATGGTGCGGAAGGCGGTCGCGGCGTGGGCCACCAGGAGGAGGGCTGCTAAGAGAGCGGCGAGCTTGGCCATAGCCAATGTTGTTGAGAAAATAGCTATAGGTGTTTTGCGTGAAGAGAAAGTAGTAGTAGTAGTAATTTTCGTTAGTTTGGTGAAGTTGGGGTTGAGATGAGGGCGTTATTTATAGGATTTCTGAGAGGTTTTGCATGTAAAGAACGTGGAAGATGGGTTGGTCAGAAGATTTGCGTGGCGAGTTTAGAGGTTTCTTGTTTCCACGTATGGTTTCCTTCAGGCAAAATGCTGTCAAGAATATCTTCTTGCTTTTGTTTTGAAGTATATTTTGGTTTCTTGTTAGCTTAAAGTATATCAACAGTGACGAAGCCAGAATTTTTTATCAGGAGACTAAAAATTATATATAATAAAAAATAAGAGAATTGCTATGATCAAATTTTTTATTTTTAAGGAGGATTACTACG
>CM046381.1:10966651-10991006 GCA_025413485.1 Ficus microcarpa
AAAATTTTGTTTAAAATTGTATGTGTGTGTGCATATATATATATATATATATTGAAGAAATGTTGAGAGGGATTTAAGCCACTCCTAGTCCTTCATTGGCAACGTGCCTAATCAGTAGTGTTTTTTGCTTACGGAGTCCTTAGAGTGTTTAATACATACTCTTAAAAAAAAAAAAACAAACATCATTCATACTTACTGGCACCATTATCATTGTTATGACGCTATGAACTCTTCTTCTTCTTCTTCTTCTTTTTTAGCTTAAAGTATTTCATCTCTTAATTGTTAATATCTCTTTTTTGTATTAACAATTAAGTCGTAAGAATGCCATCGACAATGGTGACATAGTGATTATAGAAAATTTAGTTAAGGCTTCCATCCATGTAAAGGGATAGAGTGCATTTTTGTATCTGGTCTATTTAGATGGTGTCGTATGTTAGTAAGTATGTTAGTAAGTCTTAAAGTTGAAATCTAGCGAGAGACAAAAAAAAAAAAAAAAAGTCTAAAGGTGAATCTCACATGATTTGATTTGTGGTCCTAATAAATTTCTTGTGTAACTCTGATAGGGATGTGAGAACATAATCAAGATAAAAACTGTAAATGAATGGTATCAAGTTAATAAGTGATGAATAAGAATGTGTTCTCAGATATTGCAATCAAATTCTCACTAAGTACTGTAATTAAAATAATTCTTACTTTATCAAAAAAATTCAATCACAATAAACAATACAAAATATAAAAATGAAAGCCATAATAAAAAAGACAATTCTAATTTCGAGAAGAAATCAATATAAGAAGACTCTAAAGGTTCATTTCACTTAACCGTCAACTGTCTTTTCATGCCAATTGATTACTAATTAATTTTCCTTAGTTTACAAGTCAAGAATCATATTCTATTCAACTCACTTTCTCAAGTGTCGAGTGCAAATATTTCTAAAGTCTGATTTCAAAATCCCTATAGTAACTGATCAATTAAGAATTCATTACGATCTAAGATTCTTTTTATTGACTTCAAAAGAAATATAGGCCTCCCAAAATCTATAAAATCCTAGATTGTATTATCTCTTAAGGATATTTAAAATTCCATCTCCCAAGTGCTAGATTCTAAATATGAAATTATCCAACTAATGTCAATAAATAGAAGAATTAAGAACGAGATAGCACGAACAAAAAGAAAGAAATAAACCTCTTAAAATAAATTGACAATAATTAAAAAAAAAAGTATTTAGTATAGGCTACATCTATCATTTACTGAATAAAATTAGTTCATAATGCAATTGAAAGAAACACTAAACATGTTTTTAACCATCGAAATAAAAGAAAAAGAATCATAATCCGAAGTTGAATAAAGCTAATTTTCCGTGTCCACAATTTGCATTCTTCTTCTCCGTATCCTCAATTCTCTCTCTAAGATTACTTCTCAAAACACTGTCAAAACATCCTTTCTTTAGTCCCTAACACGTCCTTTTATAGGCCTTATAAAAAACGAGCAACTTGGAGCACAAAGAATTTTCTAAGATTACCACACCAACGCTGCCTATTTTTCTCTGGGGCGCTTCGACGCTACTCGTTCACCGCTGCGGCACTAGTAAGCATTTTCGTTTCACCAGTGGTGCTACTTCCTCAGCGTTGCGGAACTGCTTTCCTTTTAATGTGCCTCTATTTTCTTTTCCTTTTTTTTTTTTTTTGTTTTTTTGTTTTGTTTTTTCACTTTCCCGCCATGAAAGCTTCAATTTCAATTTTTCCTACAAAATAATTAAACGAGAATAAAAATACATAAAAATATCTAAAACTAACAAATTATCAAGTCAAAAGCATTCAATTAGGTACAAAACAAATCTATCAATGATGTCGTGTGTCAGTAAGTTGAATCTCACGTCATTTCATCTATGGCACTAATAAATTCCCAATATAATGCCAATAGAGACGTGAGAATACCTTCAAGCTTCTTTTCTTGAGAAAAAAAAAAAATAGTCTTTAAGAGTTAACATTGTTACAGTTTTTTTTTTTTTTGGAGAATTAATTTCATATCATAGTTTAAACCAGATCAGTCTTTCTTTATGTTTAAGTAATAATTAAAGATGATAGAATAATATCATTAATCACTATCCATCAGATTATGGTGGCAAAGTCGAACTTTCCATCTCTCTGTCTTGTGGGACAAATTAGTGGTGGTCAGTGGTCCATGGTCAGTTGTCAGGCCGTGGGTCTTTTGGCACTTTTATGGATCGAGTTGGCTTCGCATGGCGAGCACACGATAGATTTTCATTCATGTAACGCTGGCATTGTTTGTTTGTATGCATGTTTGTTTGTTTGTTGTTGTTGTTGGTTTTTTTTTTTTTTTAATTAAAATTTTTTTTTTGTGCGTGGAAATTTGATGCATATATATACAGTTAGTTTTGTGTGCATGTTATTAGCTTAGAGGTTTCTTATTTCCACGAATGGATGCAAAATGCTATGATGAATATCTTCCGGTTTTTGTTAATTTAGTCAATTAGTGATTGACCAGTAATTAATCATTGATTAAGCATAACTTAAATTACTAATTTTCACATTCAATTACTGATCGATCAAAGCTTAAAAAATGACAAATGGCTATTTTGTTAAATTAAAAAAAAAAAGTTTGACATCTATTAGATTGGGTTACTAAAAAAAAGGCCATCAAACCTAATTTTTCTTTACAAATTTGAAAGGAAAAAAAAAATATACACACAAAATTTCATCTCGAAAAAAGTTGAGGCCTTCGGTTAAGGCCTTACTCCCTACGTCCCTGGTTCGGATGGTTGTGGATCAATAGGCTGCATATATATCAATTTGTCTGTGGGCTTAATAGGTTCTTAATATGATGCAAAACAGGAGAATGAAAACACTGTCGATCTCCATTAATGTTAACATTATTGCAGTTTTTATTAGTTTTCTTTGTGTTTTAGGTTCTAATTAAGGATGCTACTATGATTACTGCCTGTCAGATTATTGTGGTAAAGTCGAAACTTTGCATGTCTCCTCTTGGCTCTTGTGAGACAGATTAATTTGCAGAAACGTTAGATTTATTTATTCATTTATTTTCCTCTTTGGCTTGAAAAAGGATTCTATGATGACACTCCATTCATTTCCCCATATTAAAAACACCCTAAATTAAAATTGGGGGCTTGAATTTTAAATGATGCTGGCGTTGTTTGACTGTTTGTTTTGTTTTGTTTTGATTTTTGTGCTGGAAAGTTTTTGCATGTAGTCCTTTTGCGTGTATATTTTATGTATTTCTTTATAATTAATGAAGAATGGGTCCCATATATAATTTTTGTATTGTTTGACGCACTTTTTTTTTTTTTTTTTTTAAATTGCTATGGGTACTTTGAGCTTGTTCTAATTTGTTGAGTACATTGTTAGGTTGATATTTAAATTTATAAATTTATGTGACTTTTGTGATATTTTTTTTATGACTTGAATAATCCTATATTATTAAAACATTGTTTTGATAGTCTTTTTCGTTAATTTTTAAATAAAATTTGTTAGTGAACATCTGATAACTCTATAAAATAGAGTTATTTTCGCATTCTTAAACTTATATTTTTATTATAATCTTAACATTTTATCTTAATTTTTTCCCAAATTTATTATGTTATCCTAAGTGTGAATGTTATTTATGTTAATAGGGTTAAAAATATCAATTTGGAGCTAAAATGTGACAAAAAGAATTTAAAATAGCAAAAGAAATTTCAGAGCCAACGTCGACCATGCGCACCACTTGCTTTTCTAGCTGTCGGATTACCTCAGTAGCAACCCAGATCAGTGAGTGCCTTCCACTCGCCCAGCCAGGAGCGTCTCCATCTGCGTGTCAGCGCCCTTAGGCTGTGCCAGATTTGGTGTTTCACGTCTCACTGGGGGTCCATATCCCTGTGTGCTCCAGTGAATTCCAGCACGCCACGTGTCCAAACTCCATCGCTCGCCAGTCGTTGCCCACCACCTATCTTCGCGGGGCCAGGCATGTTGTTGTGCATCAACTGTAGCAGTAGAAAAAAAAAAAAGAGAAAGGAAAAAAAAAAAAAGAGGAAAAACCTAGTAATTGAAGGCGGCGGCTGAGGCATATAAATGGAGCCTAGGGCTCTATGTAAGAGGTATTTTGGCTACAGGAGAAGCCAAAAACAAAAGAAGAAAAGAAAAAAAAAATATTTTAAGAGTTAGGATTAATTTTTTACAAAATCAAGGAGAGTTTATCTTAAATCATCAAGAGGAGCGGGAGAAGAAAATTTAGGAGAAGGCTTTGGAGACTTGTGACACCTCCACAATTGGGTTTTTTTCTTTCCTATTTTTTGATCTTTTTATTTTTGTAATTTAAGAACCTAGTAATTGAAGATGGCGACTGAGGCATACAAAAAGGAGTCTAGCGCTCCGTGCAAGAGGCCTTTTGGCTTTGGGAGAAGCCAAAAACCAATATAAAAAATCAATAATAACAAAGAGAATTCTAAATTAATTTAAAGTAAAGGTTCATTTCACTTAACCATCAACTGTCTTTTCATGCCAATTGATTACTTATTAATTTTACTTAGTTTATAAGTCAAGAACCATAATCTATTCAATTCACTCGAGTATGAAGTGAAAATATTCCTAAAGTCGAATTTTAAAATACTTATAATAACCGATCAATTAAGAATTCATTACAATCTAAGATTCTCTTTATTGAATTCAAAGGAAATATAGGCCTCTTGAACTCTATAAAATCCTAGATTGTATTATCTCTTAATGACATTTAAAATACCATTTCCCAAGTGCTGGTTTTTAAATATGAAATTATCGAACTAATTTCAATAAATAGAAGCGTTAAGAATGAGATAGCACAAACAAAAGGAAAGAAATAAACCTCTTAAAATAATTTGACAATAAAAAAAAAGTATTTAGCATAAGCTATATGTAACAACCTGACTACGTAGGTCATTATCATGCTTACTTAAATTAAATTTTAAATACTTAAACTTACTGAAAAATTTTGAATAATTTTTTTAAAACATAACATAAATAGACTAATTTATATAGGTAAATGTGCATACACATTACTTGTTTAATAAATTATAAAATCATACATAACCTTTATATTCAACCGAAGTCTTGAAATATCATATATGTAGCATAATACAAATTATTTAAAAATATATGTTTAAATTTATAGTTCAAAAGAGTTTGCAGAAAATTTTGCGTAGTAGTATCCCATACCGCCCTTCACTTACCGCATCATCTACGTGGCTCACCAAATAAGCTGCAGGCTTCTTATCTACAGTATGAAAAATACTAATAAGCTTACACTCAGCAAGTACAAACTTAATCTTACAAAAACATAACAAGTATCGTATAACTTATCCATGAACCATTTATTGTCAATTATAGGTCTCTTATATCCATTATGGACTTATTATCTTACTTAACAAATGGATCATTTGTGTACGTATAGGATACGTGCAATCCACATAAATTTAGGGTTTGCAAGGTCCATAATAATTCTGAGAATCTTAAAACATACATAATCCTCCACGATTTACGGAAGGTTGTAGGACACTCTACTTGTCTTAAGTTAGTCTTAGTGTTATTACATAATTCTTGATGAGTATGCTTAAAGTCATATTTCTCCATAAAGTTTTTAACAAAAGCTAGTTCCAAGACTAAGATTCTTAACTTGTGATCTTATTAGTCATGATGCATATGATACATAGATATGGCATGACATAAAAATCAATAGCATAAAATAACTCATGACATATTTATAAAACATAACACTATTTTAAAAACATTGTAACGTCATAAACTATGGTATAATGGTAAAGTATGGCATAGTTGAAATCATGATTTATTGTAAACATAGTATTATTGTAAAATATGACATAATCAAAAAGTGTGTCATAGTCGTAAAGTGTGGCATATACATAATCATGGCATATTAGTAAAAGCATGACATAAAAATAAACATGACATATTATGTAAATCATGACATACATGTAAACATGTCATACTTGAAATATCATAAGTAAGGTTTGTACTTACCATCTGTCTTACGTTCTTGTCCTAACATACCAAAAGGCAAGACAACATGTTATATTCCTGTTTTCAAACAGAGCATAAAAATTACTCTGCATTACTAATTAAAAAACCATAAGTCATAAAATATTTATTATAACAAATTAGTTAAATAATTAATCAGTCTCCAAACCGATTAATTATCTTTTTAGTCACTATTAACTTAAGTCATGGAAATATTACTATACTCTTAAATAACTTTGGTATAAGTAGAAGGTCGAATAAGTTACCATCTATTTAAAATTTAACTTGATTTTTAGTAATTTTGGTCTATTTTTGCTTTAGGTTGATATCCATCGGCTTAATTAATTTTCATAAGAGTTCTTCACATTATTTTTTCTTTGCTTAAAAATGCCTTATTTAATTAGAAAATATCTTAACTTCTTAAATTAAGCATTAATTTCTTGATACGATACTTAAAATTATATATTGTAATACATGGTATGCATTTAAAGTTTAAAAGTCACTTGTGAAATCTAAATGAATTTAAACCTCTTTAAAAATATTTTCATAAAACCATAGTTCCTTTTTAGAGAGGTAACAAAATCTTAAATTCTAATTTCAAAACATCCTTTTAATTTGGTTGAATGTATGTGTGTAGGAATTTATTCTTTCATGCACTTTTGAAAATTTAGTTTTATCTTAAAATTGGTTTCGAATTTGGAACTTTTTCTTTCGCATAAGTTTTAGATCTTTTCGAAACCTATAACTTTTGTATTTTTCTGAAGCTTAAATCTGTCTCTAACTTACCCATTTTGCCCATTGAAAGTTTTTGGCTATGCACAGTTTCCTGAATCGACCAGTTTTACAAACTGATTAAAACGGAGGCCTTTCGAGTCTTTTTTGAAAAACCATTCATGTTGACCCCTAGGATATTTTGTGTTCTACAATTTTGTAGTTATAACTTTGTTTAAATTCAGCCTCTAAGAGGCTCAAAATTGAGTTATCAGAAAACTGTCCAAATTATTTCAAAAACTAGCGGGTTTTTTATTTTTTTATTTTTTTATTTTTTTATTTTTTAAAGCCCGCACGCACTACATCAAACAATCTAAGCCGTGAACCCAAATCATCATGCACTGTGTTTGACTGATGCTCCATTCAAAATCTAATTAAACATACTCTCATTTTTAAAAGTTAACCATTAATTTGTCTACTTTCTTGAAGAACACAATACTGATAGCACACTAATTTACCAAATTGTATTTTTTTGTTGATCTCTTAGCCAAATTGCATAGTCACTAAATTTGAATATATAAGAGCATAATCATATGCACATAATCATCAAAACTAATTTGAAAACATAAAATTGAATTTGAGCTTAGAGCTTGCAAATCAAGCTAATTAACTAAAGCATAAATCAAGCATTGGAGACTATAAAACAGAAAAATAATTGAACATGAGCTTATGCTCTTATATCCAATAACTTAAAATATACTTAAATTTCATAAAACCAAAATTAATTAAAACTTTAGTTAAGGGATTAAGAAATATACATCTAAAGCTTGAAAAAAGTAGGTTCTTGGATTTGAAAGAAGATCATTGTCCTACTTCTCCATGAAAACTGGCTACCAAGGATGCTTGGTGTTTTTTTTATATTTTTATTTTTTATTTTTAGTCTAAGAACAGAGAATGGAGCAAAAATAGCAAATGGACAAATTTCCACTATTTACACCTATTTATAGGTGAAAATTTTAAATTATCCTACAATTACATTTTTATCTTCTAATTTCCTTGGTTTACATAATTGGCCTTAATATAGAATTTTTTGACTCCCTTATCCCCAAGAAATCTGGCCATATGAGGTTTTTGAGCCAAAAAAAAAAAAAAAAAAACTCATGTTTATTTCTTGAATTTTTTCCACAATTACAATAAATCAAATAATTATGTAATTATCCTCAATTACTTAGCTTCCAAGTAATACTATGTTTGGCCTTACTTCTTAATATGCTGTCCATTTTCTTAATGATCTTGATAATTCAAATACTGTTTTAGCTACCAACAGTCTGATGATGCTAAACTGCATTCCAAAATTTATCTGTACATAACTAAACCGCGTATAGGTTTTTCTTAGGACTTGTTTGCCACTTAATTTTTATTGCTCCAAATATTATTCCAGACTATTCTAGAATGTTTCTAGTTCTTATTCTTAATTATGTATCCACAATAATAGTTAGTCATAAAATAATTTTCAATACTGCTTAAAAAAAATTACAGTACCGCCCTAATCATGTTGTAAGCTATCTTGATCATTTATTAACTAGAATAATACCATAAATCATGATTTTGCCTTTTTCGTCAAAGGCCTCTTTCTTAATTTGATGAACTATCATCGAGTGTTATTCCACTATAAGTGCTCAAATATATTGTGCTAATAAAATTATGAATTTCACATTAATATCCATAATTTCCATGAAACATCACATAAACACATAGTACAAACTTAAATTTCTTTATATATAAGGAAATCACGAGTCCGTCAAAAAGTTCGGTTATTACACTACATTACTCATCTAACGAATAAAATTAGTTCATAATGCAATTTAAAGAAACACTAAACATGTTCCGAAACATTGAAAGAAAAGGAAAGGAATCAAAATTCGAAGTTGAATAAAGCTAATTTTCCGTGTCTGAAATTCACATTCTTCTTCTCCGTACCCGCAATTTTCTCTCTAAGATTGCTTCTCATAACACTGTCAAAACGTCCTTTCTTTAGTCCCTAACACGACCTTTTATAGGCCTTATAAAAAACGGGCAACTTGGAGCACAAAGAATTTTTGGGAATCGGAAACTCACCGAACGGGCGTTGTGGCACTAATCTAGTACTAATTTGCGTCGACGAGTAGCGATGTGGTGCTACCACACCAGCGTTGCCTCTTTTTCTCTGGGGCACTTCAACACTATTCGTTTACCGTTGTGGCACTATTAAGCATTTTAGTTTCACCAGTGGTGCTACGGTGCTGCTTCCTCAGCGTTGCAAAACTGCTTTCCTTTTTATGTGCCTCTTTTTTCTTTTCCTTCTTTTATTATTATTATTTTTTTGTTTTTTCACTTTCCAGCTATGAAAGCCTCAGTTTCAATTTTTCCTACGAAATAATAAAATGAGAATAAAAAATACATAAAATATCTATAACTAGCAAATTATCAAGTCAAAATCATTCAATTAGGTACAAAACCATTCTATCAATGATGTTGTGTGTCAATAAGTTGAATCTCGCATCATTCATCTATGGCACTAATAAATTCCCAATATAATGCTAATAGGGACGTGAGAATATCATCCAGCTTCTTTTCTTGAGGGGAAAAAAAAAGGTGCTAACTCTTAAAGACCTTTTTTTTTTTTTTTTTTTTTTTTTTTTTTTTCTGGAGAATTAATTTCATACCATAATTTAAACCAGATCAGTCTTTCTTTATGTTTAAGTTATAATTAAAGATTATAGAATAATATCATTAATCGCCATCCATCAGATTATGGTGGCAAGTCGAACTTTCCATCTCTCGTCTTGTGGGACAAATTAGTGGTGGTCAGTGATCAGTGGTCAGGCGGTGGGTCATTTGGCACTTTTATGGATCGAGTTGGCTTTACATGGCGAGCACACGTTAGATTTTCGTTCATGTAACGCTGGCATTGTTTGTTTGTATGCATGTTTGTTTGTTTGTTGTTGTTGGTTTTTTTTTTTTTTTTTACTTAAATTTTTTTTCTGTGCGTGGAAATTTGATGCATATATATACAGACCACAGTTAATTTTGTGTGCATGTTATTAGCTTAGAGGCTTCTTGTTTCCACGAATGGATGCAAAATGCTATGATGAATATCTTCCGGTTTTTGTTAATTTAGTCAATTAGTGATTGACTAATAATTAATTATTGATTAAGCATAATTTAAATTAGTAATTTTCACACTCAATCACTGATTGATCAAAGCTTAAAAAATGACAAATGACTATTTTGTCAAATTAAAAAAAAAAGTTTGACATCTATTAGATTGAGTTACTAAAAAAAGGCCATCAAACCTAATTTTTCTTTATAAATTTGAAAAAAAAAAAAAGAAAAAGAAAAAAAAAAGACGTGCAAAATTTCATCTCGAAAAAAGTTGAGGCCTTCGCGTATGGCCTTACTCCCTACGTCCCTGATTCGGATGGTGGTGGATCAATGGGTTCTTAATATGATGCAAAACAGGAGAATGAAAACATTGCCGATCTCCATTAATGTTAACATTATTGCAATTTTTATTAGTCTTTTTTGTGTTTTAGGTTCTAATTAAGGATGCTAGTATCATTACTGCCTGTCAGATTATTGTGGCAAAGTTGAAACTTTGCATGTCTTCTCTTGGCTCCTGCGAGAGGGATTAATTTGCAGAAACGTTAGATTTATTTATTCATTCATTTTCCTTTTTGGCTTGAAAAAGGATTCTACGATGACACTCCATTCATTTCCCCATATTAAAAACACCTTAAATTAAAATTGGGGGCTTGAATTTTAAACCATTTCTTTTGGAGTCTATAAAGTGAACACACAGCTACTCTGTTCAATCCATCAGAGTTTTATCTAAATAATGCTGGCATTGTTTGACTGTTTGTTTCGTTTTGTTTTGTTTTTTGTGCTGCAAATTTTATGCATGTAGTCGTTTTGTGTGTATATTTTATGTATTTCTTTATAATTAATGAAAAATGGGTCCCATATATAATTTTTGTATTGTTTGACTCGCCTTTTTTTTTTTTTTTTAATTGCTATGGGTACTTTGAGCATTGTTCTAATTTGTTGAGTACATTGTTAGGTTGTTATTTAAATTTATAAATTTATGTAACTTTTGTTATATATTTTTTTATAACTTGAATAATCCTAAATTATAAAAATATTGTTTTGATTGTCTTTTTCGTTAATTTTTAAACAAAATCTGTTAGTGAACATCTGATAACTTTATAAAGTAGAGTTATTTTCACATTCTTAAACTTATATTTTTGCTATAATCTTAATGTTTTATCTTAATTTTTGCAAAATTTATTATGTTATCCTAAGTGTGAATGTTAATTATGTTAATTGGGTTAAAAATATCAATTTGGAGCTAAAATGTGATAAAAAAAATTTTAAAATAGCAAAAGAAAATTCGGAGCCAACGTTGACCACTCGTACGAGTATCCACACATGCACCACTTGCTTTTTTGGCCGTTGGATTACCTCAGTAGCAGCCCAGATCAGTGAGTGCCTTCCACTTGCCCAGCTAGGACCGTCTTCATCTGCGTGTCAGCGCCCTTAGGTTGTGCCGGCTTCGATGTTTCACATCCCACCGTGGGTCTGTATCCCTGTGTGCTCCAGTAAACTCCAGTGCGCCACGTGTCCAAGCTCTAGTGCTCGCCAGTTGCACCCACCACCTATCTCCGTAGGGCCTAGGATGCTGTTGTGCATCAGCTGTAGCAGTAGGAAAAAAAAAAAAAGAGAAAAGTAAAAAAAAAGGGGAAAAACCTAGTAATTGAAGGCGGCGGCGGCTGAGGCATATAAACGGAGCCTAGGGCTCTGTGCAAGAGGTATTTTGCTGTAGGAGAAAGCCAAAAACAAAAGAAGGAAAAGAAAAAAAATATTTTAAGTCTTAGGTTTAATTTTTTACAAAATCAAGGAGAGTTTATCTTAAATCATCAAGAGGAGAGGGAGAAGAAAATTTAAGAGAAGGCTTAGGAGACTTGTGACACATCTACAAATGGGTTTTTTCTTTCTTATTTTTTGATCTTTTTATTTTTGTAATTTAAGAATCTAGTAATTGAAGACGATGGCTGAGGCAAATAAAAAGGAGTCTAGGGCTCCATGCAAGAGGTCTTTTGACTATGGGAGAGGCCAAAAACCAATATAAAAAATAAATAATAACAAAGACAATTCTAAATTAATTTTAAGAAGAAATCAATATAAAAAAAAATTAATGTTCATTTCACTTAACCGTCAACCTGTCTTTTCATGCCAATTGATTACTTATTAATTTTACTTAGTTTAGAAGTCAAGAATCATAATCTATTCAATTCACTCTCTTGAGTATGGAGTGAAAATATTCCTAAAGTCCAATTTCAAAATACTTATAATAACCGATCAATTAAGGATTCATTACAATCTAAGATTCTCTTTATTGACTTCAAAGGAAATATTGGCCTCCCGAACTCTATAAAATCCTAGGTTGTATTATCTCTTAATGATATTTAAAATTCCATCTCCCAAGTGTTGGTTTCTAAATATGATATTATCCAACTAATGTCAATAAATAGAAGCGTTAAGAACAAGATAGCATAAACAAAAGGAAAGAAATAAACATCTTAAAATAAATTGACCAAAAAAAAAAAGTATTTAGCATAGGCTATATGTAACGACCTGGCTATGTACGCCATTACCACGCTAGCTTAAATTAAATTTTAGTTTTAAATACTTAAACTTACTGAAAATTTTTGAATAATTTTTTTTAAACACAACATAAATAGACTAATCCATATAGGTAAATGTGCATGCACATTACTTGTTTAATAAATTATAAAGTCATACATAACCCTTACATTTAACTGAAGTCTTGAAACATCACATATGTAGCATAATACAAATTATTTAAATATATAAGTATAAATTTATAGTTCAAAAGAGTTTGCGGAAAAGTCTACGTAGTGGTATCCCATACCGCCCTTCACTTGCCGTATCGTCTACATGGTCCACCAAATTAAGCTACAGGTTTCTTACCTACGGTTTGAAATATACTAATAAGCTTACGTTCAACAAGTACAAACTTAATCTTCCAAAAACATAATAAGCATCGTATAACTAATGCATGAACCATTTATTTTCAATTACGGGTCTCTTATCTTCTATTATGGACTTATTATCTTGCTTAACATGTGGGTCCTTTGTATACGTACCGGATGCAAGTAATCCACAAAAAGTTAGGGTCTGCAAGATTTTTAACAATTTTGGGAATTTTAAAACATACATAATCGTCCATGATTTACGGAAGGTTGGTACGACAGTTCACTTGTCTTAAGTTAGTCTTAGTCTTATTACTTAATTCTTGATGAGTATGCTTAAAGTCATATTTCTACATGAAGTCGTTAATAAAAGCTAGTTCCAAGACTAAGATTCTTAACTTGTGATCTTATAGTCATGATGCATAGATATGACATGACGTAAAAATCAATGGCATAAAATAAATCATGGCATGTTTATTAAACGTGACACTATTTTTAAACATTGTAATGTCATAAACTATAGCATAATTGTAAAGTATGACATAGTTAAAATCATGATATTATTGTAAACAGGGTATTATTGTAAAACATGGCATAATCGAAAAGTGTATCATAATTGTAAAGTGTGGCATATACATTTTTATAGCATATTGGTAAAAACATGACATATAACTAAACATGGCATATCGTGTAAGTCATAGCATACATGTAAACATGTCATACTTGAAAATAATATTTATTATGTACCATATAGGTCAATGCTTCTTAGCATTGCAAAACTGCTTTCCTTTTTATGTGCCTCTTTTTTCTTTTCCTTTTGTTTTTGTTTTTTTGGTTTTTTCACTCTCCCACTATAAAAGCTTCAGTTTCAATTTTTCCTACAAAATAATAAAACGAGAATTAAAAATACATAAAATATCTATAACTAGCAAATTATCAAGTCAAAATCATTCAATTAGGTACAAAATCAATCTATCAATGATGTTGTGTGTCAATAAGTTGAATCTCACATCATTTCATCTATGACACTAATAAATTCCCAATATAATGTTAATAGGGACGTGAGAATATCGAGTTTCTTTTCTTGAGGAACAAAAAAAAAAAAAAAAAGGTCTTTAAGAGTTAACATTGGTACAGTTTTTTTTTTTTTTTTGGAGAATTAATTTCATATCATAGTTTAAACCAGATCAGTCTTTCTCTATGTTTAAGTTATAATTAAAGATGATAGAATAATATCATTAATCACCATCCATCAGATTATGGTGGCAAGTCGAACTTTGCATCTCTCGTCTTGTGGGACAAATAAGTGGTGGTCAGTGGTCAGGTGGTGGGTCGTTTGCCACTTTTATGGATCGAGTTGGCTTTGCATGGCGACCACACGTTAGATATTCATGTAACACTGTCATTGTTTGTTTGTTATTTATTTATTATTATTTTTTTGGGTGTGCGTGGAAAATTGATGCATATATATATATATGCAGTTAGTTTTGTGTTCATGTTTTTAGCTTAGAGGTTTCTTGTTTCCACGAATGGATGCAAAATGCTATGATGAATATCTTCTGGTTTTTATTAATTTAGTCAATTAGTGATTGATTAATAATCAATTATTGATTAAGCATAACTTAAGTTATTAATTTTTGCATTAATTATGACTGATCAAAGCTCAAAAAATGATAAATGGCTATTTTGTTAAATTAAAAAAAAATTAGATATCTATTAAATTGAGTGACTAAAAAATGCCATCAAACCTAATTTTTCTTTATAAATTTGAAAAAAAAAAAAAAAAAAAAAAAAAAGAGACATGCAAAATTTCATCTCGGAAAAAGTTGAGGCCTTCGCCTAAGGCCTTATTCCCTAAGTCCCTGATTAGGATGGTGGTGGATCAATAGGCCACACATCAATTTATCCGTGGTCCTAACAGATTCTTAATATGATGCAAAACAGGAGAACGAAAACACTGCAGATCTCCATTAATGTTAACATTATTGCAGTTTTTATTAGTCAGAATGTTTGGGAAGGCAGTTCAAACTACCAACTCAAACTAAAATTTTTGTCCTTTTTTTAAAAAATTTTTTATATTTTCTGAAAATTTTTTTTATCTTATCTAAAAAATCAACAAAAATTATTATTACAACTAAAATATTTCAATTCAAACAAACAAAACATTATTTGTGTCTTATGTTCTAATTAAGGATGCTAGTACCATTATTACCTGTCAGATTATTGTGGAAACTTTGCATCTCACTACTTGGCTCTTTTGGGACAGATTAATTTACAGAAATGTTAGATTTATTTATTTATTTATTTTCCTTTTGGCTTGAAAAAGGAATCTATGATGACACTCCATTCATTTCCCCATATTAAAAACACCTAAATTAAAGTTGGGGGCTCAAATCTTAAATCATTTCTTTTAGAGTCTATAAAGTGTACTCTCAGCTACTTTGTTCAAGTTGTCAGACTTTCATCTAAATAACACTGACATTGTTTGACTATTTGTTTTGTTTTTTGTGCTGAAAATTTTATCCACGTAGTCATTCTGCATGTATGTTTTATGTATTTCTTTATAATTAATGAAGAATGGTCCCATTTACAATTTTTGTATTGTTTCACTCACTTTTTTTTTTTTTCTTTTTTTCTTTTTTTCTTTTTAAATTGCTATGGGTACTATGAGCATTGTTCTAATTTGTTGAGTACATTGTTAGGTGGGTATTTAAATTTATAAATTTATGCAACTTTTGTTATTTTTTTTTATGACTTGAATAATCCTAAATTATTAAAACATTGTTTTGATAGTCTTTTTTACTAATTTTTAAACAACATCTGTTAGTGAAAACTCTATAAAATAGAGTTATTTTAACATTTTTAAACTTATATTGTTGCCATAATCTTAATTTTTTATCTTAATTTTCCCCCAAATTTATTATGTTATCCCAAATGTTATTGTTAATTATGTTAATAGGGTAAAAAGTAACAATTTGGAGCTAAAATGTGATTAAAAGAATTTAAAATAGCAAAAGAAATTTCAGAGCTAACGTCGACCACTCGTGTGAGTATCCACAAGCATGCCACTAGCTTTTTTAGTTGTCGGATTCCCTCAGCAGTGGCCCAGATTAGTGAGTGCCTTTCACTTGCCCAACTAGGAGTGTCTCTATCTGCGTGTCAGCGCCCTCAGGCTGTGCCGAATCCGATGCTTCGCATCCCACTACATGTCCGATCCTTGCATGCTTTAGTGAACTCCAGTGCGCCATGTGTCCAAGCTCCAACGCTCGCTAGTCGTTGCCCGTCACCTATCTTTGTAGGGCCCAGGCGTGCTGCTGTGCGTCAGCTGTAGCAATAGAAAAAAAAGAGAAAAGAAGAAAAAAAACAAAAACAAAAAAAGGGAAAAACCTAGTAATTGAAGGCAGCGACTGAGGCATATAAAAAGAGCCTAGAGCTCTATGCAAGAGGTCTTTTGGCTACAGGAGAAGCCAAAAACAAAAGAAGAAAAAGAAAAAAATATATATATATATATATATATATTAAGTCTTAGGTTTAAATTTTTACAAAATTAAGGAGAGATTATCTTAAATCATCAAGAGGAGAGGGAGAAAAAACTTTACGAGAAGGCTTTAGAGACTTGTGACACCTCCACAATTGGGTTTTTTCTTTCCTATTTTCTGATCTTTTTATTTTTGTAATTTAAGAACCTAGTAATTAAAGGCGGCGGCTGAGGCATATAAAAAGGAGCCTAGGACTCCATGCAAGAGGCATTTTGGCTGCAGGAGAAGCCAGAAACCAAAGAAGAAAAAGAAATTTTTTTTTAAGTTTTAGGTTTATTTTAAATCATCAAGAGGAGAGGGAGAAGAAAATTTAGACGAAGGCTTTGGAGACTTGTGACACCTCTACAATTGAGTTTTTTCTTTCCTATTTTCTGATCTTTTTATTTTTGTAATTTAAGAATGATTAAACACTTATTTTGTAGATTTATATTTTCATTTATGAATTAATTTTATTTTATGAGGAAATGATATATCTAGATTATGATTATTTGAGTTTTTCTATTTTTAATTGGTTGATGTTCTATTCCAGTTTTATGTTGAGTATTTTAATCTGTGATTATTGCTAGTGAATTTCTAACCAACTTTTGCATGATTTGGTTTTTTATTTGAGATTGAGAAATGATAATTAAATAAGCCCTTGTTTAATCTATCATGAGATTGTTATAAGTTAGATATAATTATGAAACTTCTGAAGCATTATAAATTTCCTGTTCTCAATGAATTGTGATAAGTTTAGAGTTTGAGACAGAGAGGTGATAACATACTTATTATAAGATAAATTGTTAATGCTTGAGAAAGATTAACGATAATATTAGTGAGATTCGCTGGCAACATTGGGAATAAATGTTGATTAATTGGATTAGATGATTGGAATATGATTAATCAGGTGAAATCAGAAACCTTAGATTTTTAGTATTTTGAGTCTTTTGTCTTTTTATTTATTTTGTTATTTTTATTTAAAAATCTTTTCGGTTATTCAAATAAAGTTGTTGTTAATATAATTTCGGTAATTGGTAACAACAACCCTCGTGGGAGCGATACTTTACTTATTACTTTCTTACTTGTTTATAATATTGTGTACTTGTAATTTTCAACAACAACATCCATTTTTGATCAAATTATTGACGGATTCCGTATAAAAATTAATATAAAGGATTACATATATGGCAACACTTTACTAATTTAGGGTCATTAAAACTACGAAAAAAGAATGGGGATTAAATTTGTCTAAACTTAAAAATTCAGGGATAAAACAAGTAATTGACCCTTTTTGTTTAATATTCTCTTCTCTCTATCCTTGCGAGATAAATTAATGTTGAAAACTAGATTAACTGACCAAATTTGTCTTCCTAGCTAGCGAGCTCTTATTTTAAGGATTTTTAATGTTCAAAGAGTTGCCTAATACTGACATTTTTTTTTTTTTTGCGCCATCTGATCTTTTGTTTTCGGAGCTCTGTTTTGATCCTCAAGTTGTCTTGTTACTAATAAATTATGTAAAATTATCCCAAAAAAAAAAAAGGGTCCAGCAGATACATGATTCTTATAAAACACAAATAGATAAAGATATAAATATAAATATAGATATAGATATGTACTGATTCATATATGAAAATCTAAAAGGCACTGATTCGGAACAGTTGCATGAAAATTTTCTTTTCTTCTTTTAATTTTGGGTAAATAGTTGCATGAAAAGTTGAAAGCCTTGCATTTTAATGTATCTTTTAAATCAATTAAGCAATAGACAGATTTTTTTTTTTTCCCTTGTTGTTTCTAATCGGTTAACAAATTATTGTGCTATCTTTGTATCCTCTTGATAGGGCTGGTAATTTATGTTTGTGGGCCGGGTTCAAGCCAGTTAGATTACAGCACGATACGATAAGTATAACATGAACATTATACGATTAATAAATGGACCAAGAACCTAAACACAGATACGGACTGTTTAATAAATGGGTAGTACGACACGACATGCAAACACGATTATTAAATGGACCATAGCATGTTGGCACGAAAACAAACCCGTTTATAACTCATTTAACATAAAAAACTGTTTAGACCTAGATATCTAACATGAAACTAGTTTTTGACCCATTTAACATGAAAATTTTGGATAAAAAATCACTTAAAATTTTGAATTCACTAACACAAGAAACTCATCATATTCATATTAAATATAAAACTAACAACTAGAATTATTAATATCTATAATGATTAAGACAAATATATCTTAGAATAAAACATAAACGGGCTGTTAGGGTTAGGGTTAGGGTTAGGGTTGGCTTTTATATGTTGTTATTTTTAGGGTTTTTTTAAAAATATATTGGGAAATTTTATATATATGGTCTATAAACGGGTTGGGTTGTACTAGCCCATTTACGACTCATTTAAATAAATAAGTTAATCAAGTTACCTCGCTTCTAGTCCATTTATTTTATTGTTAAACGTGTCAACTTAATTATTAAACGTGTGGTCCAAACCCATTTATTTCGTGTCGTTTTAGTGTCGTGTCACCATGTCGTGTCTGAACTTATCAGTCCTAGTGGTAGAGTCCCTTTGAGGGACATTATAATTTTATTGCTGAGCACGACCCATGGTGCTCCATCCAAGGGTTATTATTGAGTTACTTTTAACATCAACGGCTATAATTTTATCCAAATTTAAAATTGGTTATACCAAATCTCCTCTCTCTCTCTCTTGAATCTCATCTCTCTCCTCTCTCCTCGACTTATCTCTTCTTTGCAGTCACGCCCCATCCCTTACACAGCCATTTTCACTGAAGCAGTTGTCCAAGGTCATATTGACAATTCAAGGACACCCATTGTCACCGGAGCAGTAGCCCAAGGTAACATTGACAATTCAAGGACTACAAGGAGTCCTTCTTTATCATGTGAACAGAGTATTTCTTTTTTATTTTTTTATTTTTTTATTTTTTTAAAGAACAACTGGAAATCAATTTATTAAGAGGACTAAGTTTCCCGTGGGCCCAAGTGCCAAAGGTGTGATGGTTATAAATAAGGGTGGCAATTCATGTCGCGTGTTGGATTCGTGTTGTGTTAGAGTCATATCGAAATTTTTTTCTCCGAACCCGAACCCAAACCCGAACACGACCCACGACCCGAAAACGACTCAAAACCATGACACGAACACGACACGAACCCGTAACGGGTTGACACGATACGAACCAAACTTGACCCCGACACGAACAACCCGAAATTGACACGCGACACGAAATTCAACTCGCGACACGAAATCAACCCGAAATTAAGAATTGACACGAATATTGACACAAAAAAAAAAAAGTGTCGTGTTTGGGTTCTGCAGGTTCAACCTGAACACGACCTGTTATTTTCCATGTCAATTTCGGGTGACCCGAAATTGACTCGACCTATATTTTTCCTAACCCGAATCCACAAAATTGTGTTATTTTCGAATCGTGTCGTCGTATTGCAACCCATATTGTCACTCCTAATTATAAAAGTGTCAAATATATATATATATATTTATTTTTCTTTCCTTCTTTTTTTTTTTTTTTGGGCCATTGGCCCTACGGGCTCAGGACCACCTTAACACAGAAAACCCATGCTAAGACAGCAGCCCAATTATCAAGCACCGACAAAGTAGACAAACAACGACGCTTATAAATGAAGAAAATAAAATGTCTACTAAGTTGATGTTAATAATGCATTGTCTTTGGCATTAGTAAGCATAGGTTAACATACTTCCACATCTCCAAACCCAAAAGAAATGGTCTGCAAAAAAAAAAAAAAAAAAAAAAACCCAAAATAAAATGGACAAACAACGACTTTCACAAATGAATAAAATAAAATCTCTACTAGGTTGGTGCTAATAATGCATTTTTTTTTTCGGTGTTAGTAGGCATAAGCTAGTAATACTTTCACGTCTAACTCTATGAAAAGACGAAGAATTTAAATGCTTCATCTCTAAGTTTAAAAAATAATAATAATAATAATACATTGAAAGATAGTAATGTGCCATTATCATTTCAAAATAACAATAAATGGATGACAGTTATCGTTTTCTTAGTTCAACTTTTTAATAATTCCATAATTATTTTTGTGAGTGCGACTTAAAAAAGCTAATCGAGGACCATGTGTGATAATTTATGTTCACTTAAGAAAAGACTCATTATATGCATCTTCTTGCTTTATTATTGTTATTGAACATTGTTAGAAATATCAATTCCAGTTATTATAACAATTTAGAATTATCATCTTTCTATCAATTAGTATGAAGATATTTGTCAATAAAAAGAATAGAATTTGTTGTATACGCCCACTTTGCAAAATGTTAATAGAAAGGGCCAACAAAAAATTCAAGCACTAATATCTCGTTGTACAAAGCACCTCCTCAACTATGTCTATATATTTTGTATCTCCCAAACTCATCTTACCACATTCCTATAATTCTATCATCCAAAACCATCACCAAAACAATGAGAAACCTTCCACTCTCTCCTCCTAAGTGTCATCTCATCCTCCTCCTCCTCCTCACTGCACTCACCCACCTGTGCATGAGAGTCACCTCCGCCACCTGCCACATTGACGATGAATCGGGTCTACTCGGTTTCAAATCAGGCATCACAGCCGACCCATCCGGTTTGCTTGCCTCATGGAAGCACGGCAAGCACTGCTGCACATGGGCAGGCGTAACATGTCGGGTAAACCACCGGGTTACTAACCTATCTCTGTCGGGTCAACCCGGCAAACCCAACATCTACTTATCCGGTAAAATATCACCCGCCCTAACCAAGCTCAAATTCCTAGAAGGACTCTACCTCCAAAAGCTCCAAAACCTCTCAGGTCCCTTCCCGGATATTCTCTTCGGGTTACCCAACATCAAATACGTGTACATCGAAGACAACAAACTATCGGTCGGATACCCGAAACCGTGGGAAATTTAACCCGACTCAAAGCACTTAGCCTATTGGGGAACCGGTTCACCGGGTCAATCCCGGGTTCAATATCCAAGTTGACTAAGTTGACTCTGCTCAATCTTGGCGGGAATCTCCTCTACGGATCCATACCACCCGGCATTCAAAACCTCAAGAATCTCACTTTCCTCGGTCTTGATCGGAACCAACTTTCCGGGCCTGTACCGAACTTCCTCGGACAATTCCCGAAGCTTCAATACCTCAGACTCTCCGTCAACAACTTCACCGGAGAAATCCCCAACTCCATCTCAACCCTGTATCCGACGCTAACCTCTCTCGAGCTAGGGAACAACTTTCTCACCGGGAAAATTCCTGATTTTCTCGGGAAATTCAAGAAACTAGACACTCTCATCCTCGCAAACAACAAGCTCTCCGGAACAGTTCCGAAATCCTTTGCCAATCTGACGAAGATCTCCAAACTCCACGTCGAACACAACAACCTCGTCGATCCGTTTCCGCAGTTGTACGTGAAAAGCTTCAAATCCCTTGATCTCTCGTACAACGCGTTCTATCTGAAGACAATTCCCCAATGGGTGGTCACTTCGCCGATCATGTTCAACCTAAGGCTAGCGAAATGCGGAATCCAGATGAAATTCGAGGACTTTAAGCCGTCGGAGACCTCCTTCTACGACTCCATCGACCTGTCGGAGAACTACATCTGGGGAGATCCGACCGCTTTACTGAACAAGACGAAGAACTTGGTTCGTTTCAAGGCTTCGGGGAACTACTTGAGTTTCGATTTGGGGAAACTGAGGATTCCGAGTAAGCTGACGGAGTTCGATTTGTCGAGGAATTCGGTGTACGGGAAGGTGCCGGCGGGTGTTGCGAGGGTGGAGAAATTGAACGTGAGTCATAATCATCTCTGTGGTCCGATTCCGCCGACCAAGTCTCCGGCGAGTGCGTTCGTGGGGAATGACTGTCTGTGCGGTCCTCCATTGAAGCCGTGTAAAGCATAAAGCCTTATATCTTGTGGTTTTCTTCTTCGTTTCTCAGATCAACAACTGCTTTGCTGCTTCCCACCTCCAACCCACTCTCCGAAGTCTCAAGTTATTTTTCATGAATGCCTTGTTTTCCTGCAGTTATGATTGTCTGTCTGTTCCTATTTGTTTTCCCGCCCTTTTATTGTCGATTTAATGTCTTGTCTTTCCTCCAATTATGTGTGTCTCTGTGAGTTTGGTAATTGAATAAATGTTCCTCTTGCTTTTGCCGGTTCCCAGCAACTTTTTTTTTTTTTTTTTTTTTTTTAAACTTCGGAAAACACATTTTATTTTATTTTTTTAGGAAAAATATATATTTGAATTGTTTTGTATCTTTAGCCTTATATTTCAAAAAAAAAAAAAAATTTCTGCAACACAATACAATAATTAAATCACACACAATATCTTTATTGCAGAAAACTTCACAATAATAGACAATTGGTTATATTAGTTATGCCTAAGGAAAGAATCCGTGGACTGGGCTCCATAGATGAAAGACGTCTCAAAAGGTACACTAAATAACGAATACACACATAACTCTTTACCTAATCATCTATATTTTACGGTTAATGAAAACATCCAATCAAAAATTCGTAGCATCAAGATAACACAAAAAACCACAAAGAAATAGATCTTGTATACATATATATATATATATATAAATGAATACTAAATAAACAAATTAGATTACCAAATTAATTGAGGATAAGAATCATTATTACTACAAATTTTAATTTGTGAAATTCACAAACCAAAATATCAAGGAGAACAAGACTCATCACACTACTAAAAAGAGGGGATTACACGACGGTTTTTGACCGTCGTGTAAGCCAGCTTTTGTAGTAGCGATCACATGATATAGAAGAAAAATAATATTAAAGGTAAACAGTTGATAAACACGTATCTCTAATAACAGCAAAAGTTGACACACCAACCACTGTACAACTCGCCACCACTCACACATCAAGAACTTCTTGATCCCACATATATTTAGTACTCCTTTTTCATGCAAAGTGCTGGCAAGCATTTTCTGGTTTTTGTTTTGTTGTGGAGATTGGTGTTGAGCTTCTAAAGGTAAGTCCCACATCGATGGGTCATTTTGAACTAAAATGGACAATAAGATTAAAAGAACTTGAATTACTTTTAGTAGATTATGTTTGAAATTTTATTGACAGCCCAAATTTTTGTTAATAATTTAATAAGAATATAACACTTTCAAAAGAAATTGAGAAATGCTATTCAGTTTGAGTAATTAACGGTAAAATAACAATATATGTATTACATTTTAATTACAAGAATACCGCTGTAACACACACCACATAGATTATTTTTTGCTTCATGTGTAATGATTTTTATTGCTTTTATTTATGGATTTAAGCCACGAGCTTGTTTCTTTTAGCTATCAGACTTTTCTTTTTCATTTGTTACTTATAGATGATAGTTTGAGTTTATGGTTCTGGAGTTTGGTTGTTTTTTAACTGAATGGTTCGTTTAGAATATATCTTTATTGTATATTAGCAGTGCAATATAGTTACATCATATATTTTATTTTAATACAAATATATTTGAACAGTATGTACACTCATTTTATTATCTATTTATTTATTATTTCTATCTATTTTTATCAATCACATCATATATTTTTTCTTTCTTTCTCATCAATACACATTAGAGTGACTATTAAGTGTAATAACCTAAACACATGTTACATTTGCATATAATGTATAAAATTGCATAGCTAAACGCATGTAATGTTCAACATATTGCATTCAAATATAATATAAAATGAATACCTTTTTCAATCAGATCATAATAATTAGTTTGAATGCTTTTCTTCTCCTTAAAGCTTTGTATTATTATTATTATTTCTACCTCTCAACTTTAAAGTTACTTTTTACACTATGATTTTTGAATTCTGAGTAAGTCTCAATTAATCATCATTAGAAAATAGAAAAAGAGAGGGTTAAGTGTGGTCATGTAATCCTTTTCAATTTGCTTTTACATATATTATAACAATGGGTTAAGGAAAATCATTTTCTCTTTTATTTTTCATCTATTTTAATTTAAAAATATTCTTATAAAAGGGATATGGTATCATACTAATTCAGAAATTTGGAAAGT
>CM046381.1:10991106-11017803 GCA_025413485.1 Ficus microcarpa
TAAAATTCCATCTCCCAAGTGCTGGATTCTAAATATGAAATTATCCAACTAATGTCAATAAATAGAAGAATTAAGAACGAGATAGCACGAACAAAAGAAAGAAATAAACCTCTTAAAATAAATTGACAATAATTAAAAAAAAAGTATTTAGTATAGGCTACATCTATCATTTACTGAATAAAATTAGTTCATAATGCAATTGAAAGAAACACTAAACATGTTTTTAACCATCGAAATAAAAGAAAAAGAATCATAATCCGAAGTTGAATAAAGCTAATTTTCCGTGTCCACAATTTGCATTCTTCTTCTCCGTATCCTCAATTCTCTCTCTAAGATTACTTCTCAAAACACTGTCAAAACATCCTTTCTTTAGTCCCTAACACGTCCTTTTATAGGCCTTATAAAAAACGAGCAACTTGGAGCACAAAGAATTTTCTAAGATTACCACACCAACGCTGCCTATTTTTCTCTGGGGCGCTTCGACGCTACTCGTTCACCGCTGCGGCACTAGTAAGCATTTTCGTTTCACCAGTGGTGCTACTTCCTCAGCGTTGCGGAACTGCTTTCCTTTTAATGTGCCTCTATTTTCTTTTCCTTTTTTTTTTTTTTTTTGTTTTTTTGTTTTGTTTTTTCACTTTCCCGCCATGAAAGCTTCAATTTCAATTTTTCCTACAAAATAATTAAACGAGAATAAAAATACATAAAAATATCTAAAACTAACAAATTATCAAGTCAAAAGCATTCAATTAGGTACAAAACAAATCTATCAATGATGTCGTGTGTCAGTAAGTTGAATCTCACGTCATTTCATCTATGGCACTAATAAATTCCCAATATAATGCCAATAGAGACGTGAGAATACCTTCAAGCTTCTTTTCTTGAGAAAAAAAAAAATAGTCTTTAAGAGTTAACATTGTTACAGTTTTTTTTTTGGAGAATTAATTTCATATCATAGTTTAAACCAGATCAGTCTTTCTTTATGTTTAAGTTATAATTAAAGATGATAGAATAATATCATTAATCACTATCCATCAGATTATGGTGGCAAAGTCGAACTTTACATCTCTCGTCTTGTGGGACAAATTAGTGGTGGTCAGTGGTCCGTGGTCAGTTGTCAGGCCGTGGGTCTTTTGGCACTTTTATGGATCGAGTTGGCTTTGCATGGCGAGCACACGATAGATTTTCATTCATGTAACGCTGGCATTGTTTGTTGGTATGCATGTTTGTTTGTTTGTTGTTGTTGTTGGTTTTTTTTTTTTTTTTTTTTTAATTAAAATTTTTTTTTTGTGCGTGGAAATTTGATGCATATATATACAGTTAGTTTTGTGTGCATGTTATTAGCTTAGAGGTTTCTTGTTTCCACGAATGGATGCAAAATGCTATGATGAATATCTTCCGGTTTTTGTTAATTTAGTTAATTAGTGATTGACCAGTAATTAATCATTGATTAAGCATAACTTAAATTACTAATTTTCACATTCAATTATTAATTGATCAAAGCTTGAAAAATGACAAATGGCTATTTTGTTAAATTAAAAAAAAAAGTTTGACATCTATTAGATTGAGTAACCTAAAAAAGTCCATCAAACCTAATTTTTCTTTACAAATTTGAAAGAAAAAAAAAAAATATATATATATATATATATATATACACACAAAATTTCATCTCGAAAAAAGTTGAGGCCTTCGGGTAAGGCCTTACTCCCTACGTCCCTGATTCCGATGGCGGTGGATCAATAGGCCGCATATCAATTTGTCTGTGGGCTTAATAGATTCTTAATATGATGCAAAACAGGAGAATGAAAACCCTGCCGATCTCAATTAATGTTAACATTATTGCAGTTTTTATTAGTCTTCTTTGTGTTTTAGGTTCTAATTAAGGATGCTACTATGATTACTGCCTGTCAGATTATTGTGGTAAAGTTGAAACTTTGCATGTCTCCTCTTGGCTCTTGTGAGACAGATTAATTTGCAGAAACGTTAGATTTATTTATTCATTTATTTTCCTCTTTGGCTTGAAAAAGGATTCTATGATAACACTCCATTCATTTCCCCATATTAAAAACACCCTAAATTAAAATTGGGGGCTTGAATTTTAAATAATGCTGGCGTTGTTTGACTGTTTGTTTTGTTTTGTTTTGTTTTTTGTGCTGGAAATTTTATGCATGTAGTTGTTTTGCGTGTATATTTTATGTATTTCTTTATAATCAATGAAGAATGGGTCCCATATATAATTTTTGTCTTGTTTGACTCACTTTTTTTTTTTTTTTTTTTTAATAATTGCTATGGGTACTTTGAGGATTGTTCTAATTTGTTGAGTACATTGTTAGGTTGATATTTAAATTTATAAATTTATGTAACTTTTGTTATATTTTTTTTATAACTTGAATAATCCTATATTATTAAAACATTGTTTTGATAGTCTTTTTCGTTAATTTTTAAATAAAATTTGTTAGTGAACATCTGATAACTCTATAAAATAGAGTTATTTTCACATTCTTAAACTTATATTTTTGCTATAATCTTAATATTTTATCTTAATTTTTCCCCAAATTTGTTATGTTATCCTAAGTGTCAATGTTAATTATGTTAATAGGGTTAAAAATATCAATTTGGAGCTAAAATGTGATAAAAAAAAATTTTTAAGATAGCAAAAGAAAATTCGGAGCCAACGTCGACCACTTGCGCGAGTATACACACATTCACCACTTGCTTTTTTAGCCGTTGGATTACCTCAATAGCAGCCCAGATCAGTGAGTGCCTTCCAATTGCCCAGCTAGGAGCGTCTTCATCTGCGTGTCAGTGCCCTTAGGTTGTGCCAGATTCGATGTTTCACGTCCCACCGTGGGTCCGTATCCCTGTGTGCTCCGGTGAACTCCAGTGCGCCACGTGTCCAAGCTCTAGTGCTCGCCAGTTGCTGGCCGCCACCTATCTCCGTGGGGCCCAGGATGCTGTTGTGCATCAGCTGTAGCAGTAGGAAAAAAAACAAGAGAAAAGAAAAAAAAAGGGGAAAAACCTAGTAATTGAAGGCGGCGGCTGAGGCATATAAACGGAGCCTAGGGCTCTGTGCAAGAGGTATTTTGCTGTAGGAGAAGCCAAAAACAAAAGAAGGAAAAGAAAAAAAATATTTTAAGTCTTAGGTTTAATTTTTTACAAAATCAAGGAGAGTTTATCTTAAATCATCAAGAGGAGAGGGAGAAGAAAATTTAAGAGAAGGCTTAGGAGAATTGTGACACATCCACAAATGGGTTTTTTCTTTCCTATTTTTTGATCTTTTTATTTTTGTAATTTAAGAACCTAGTAATTGAAGACGATGACTGAGACAAATAAAAAGGAGTCTAGGGCTCCGTGCAAGAGGTCTTTTGGCTATGGGAGAAGCCAAAAACCAATATAAAAAATAAATAATAACAAAGACAATTCTAAATTAATTTTAAGAAGAAATCAATATAAAAAAAAAAATTAATGTTCATTTCACTTAACCGTCAACCTGTCTTTTCATGCCAATTGATTACTTATTAATTTTACTTAGTTTAGAAGTCAAGAATCATAATCTATTCAATTCACTCTCTTGAGTATGGAGTGAAAATATTCCTAAAGTCCAATTTCAAAATACTTATAATAACCGATCAATTAAGGATTCATTACAATCTAAGATTCTCTTTATTGACTTCAAAGGAAATATTGGCCTCCCGAACTCTATAAAATCCTAGGTTATATTATCTCTTAATGATATTTAAAATTCCATCTCCCAAGTGCTGGTTTCTAAATATGATATTATCCAACTAATGTCAATAAATAGAAGCGTTAAGAACAAGATAGCATAAACAAAAGGAAAGAAATAAACATCTTAAAATAAATTGACCAAAAAAAAAAAGTATTTAGCATAGGCTATATGTAACGACCTGGCTATGTAGGCCATTACCACGCTTGCTTAAATTAAATTTTAGTTTTAAATACTTAAACTTACTGAAAATTTTTGAATAATTTTTTTTAAACACAACATAAATAGACTAATCCATATAGGTAAATGTGCATGCACATTACTTGTTTAATAAATTATAAAGTTATACATAACCCTTACATTTAACTGAAGTCTTGAAACATCACATATGTAGCATAATACAAATTATTTAAATATATAAGTATAAATTTATAGTTCAAAAGAGTTTGCGGAAAAGTCTACGTAGTGGTATCCCATACCGCCCTTCACTTGTCGTATCGTTTACATGGTCCACCAAATTAAGCTGCAGGTTTCTTACCTACGGTTTGAAATATACTAATAAGCTTACGTTCAACAAGTACAAACTTAATCTTCCAAAAACATAATAAGCATCGTATAACTAATGCATGAACCATTTATTTTCAATTACGGGTCTCTTATCTTCTATTATGGACTTATTATCTTGCTTAACATGTGGGTCCTTTGTATACGTACCGGATGCAAGTAATCCACAAAAAGTTAGGGTCTGCAAGATTTTTAACAATTTTGGGAATCTTAAAACATACATAATCGTCCATGATTTACGGAAGGTTGGTACGACACTTCACTTGTCTTAAGTTAGTCTTAGTCTTATTACTTAATTCTTGATGAGTATGCTTAAAGTCATATTTCTACATGAAGTCTTTAATAAAAGCTAGTTCCAAGACTAAGATTCTTAACTTATGATCTTATTAGTCATGATGCATAGATATGACATGACATAAAAATCAATGGCATAAAATAAATCATGGCATGTTTATTAAACGTGACACTATTTCTAAACATTGTAATGTCATAAACTATAGCATAATTGTAAAGTATGACATAGTTAAAATCATGATATTATTGTAAAACATGGCATAATCGAAAAGTGTATCATAATTGTAAAGTGTGGCATATACATTTTTATAGCATATTGGTAAAAACATGACATATAACTAAACATGGCATATCGTGTAAGTCATAGCATACATGTAAACATGTCATACTTGAAAATAATATTTATTATATACCATATAGGTCAATGCTTCCTTAGCATTGCAAAACTGCTTTCCTTTTTATGTGCCTCTTTTTTCTTTTCCTTTTTTTGTTTTTGTTTTTTTGGTTTTTTCACTCTCCCACTATAAAAGCTTCAGTTTCAATTTTTCCTACAAAATAATAAAACGAGAATTAAAAATACATAAAATATCTATAACTAGCAAATTATCAAGTCAAAATCATTCAATTTGGTACAAAATCAATCTATCAATGATGTTGTGTGTCAATAAGTTGAATCTCACATCATTTCATCTATGACACTAATAAATTCCCAATATAATGTTAATAGGGACGTGAGAATATCGAGTTTCTTTTCTTGAGGAACAAAAAAAAAAAAAAAAAAAAGGGTCTTTAAGAGTTAACATTGGTACAGTTTTTTTTTTTTTTTTGGAGAATTAATTTCATATCATAGTTTAAACCAGATCAGTCTTTCTCTATGTTTAAGTTATAATTAAAGATGATAGAATAATATCATTAATCACCATCCATCAGATTATGGTGGCAAGTCGAACTTTGCATCTCTCGTCTTGTGGGACAAATAAGTGGTGGTCAGTGGTCAGGTGGTGGGTCGTTTGCCACTTTTATGGATCGAGTTGGCTTTGCATGGCGACCACACGTTAGATATTCATGTAACACTGTCATTGTTTGTTTGTTATTTATTTATTATTATTTTTTTGGGTGTGCGTGGAAAATTGATGCATATATATATATATGCAGTTAGTTTTGTGTTCATGTTTTTAGCTTAGAGGTTTCTTGTTTCCACGAATGGATGCAAAATGCTATGATGAATATCTTCTGGTTTTTATTAATTTAGTCAATTAGTGATTGATTAATAATCAATTATTGATTAAGCATAACTTAAGTTATTAATTTTTGCATTAATTACTGACTGATCAAAGCTCAAAAAATGATAAATGGTTATTTTGTTAAATTAAAAAAAAAATAGATATCTATTAAATTGAGTGACTAAAAAATGCCATCAAACCTAATTTTTCTTTATAAATTTGAAAAAAAAAAAAAAAAAAAAAAAAGAGACATGCAAAATTTCATCTCGGAAAAAGTTGAGGCCTTCGCCTAAGGCCTTATTCCCTAAGTCCCTGATTAGGATGGTGGTGGATCAATAGGCCACACATCAATTTATCTGTGGTCCTTAACAGATTCTTAATATGATGCAAAACAGGAGAAACGAAAACACTGCAGATCTCTATTAATGTTAACATTATTGCAGTTTTTATTAGTCAGCATGTTTGGGAAGGTAATTCAAACTACCAACTTAAACTAAAATTTTTATCCTTTTTCTAAAATTTTTTTTATATTTTCTGAAAATTTTTTTTATCTTATCTAAAAAGTCAACAAAAATTATTATTATAATTAAAATATTTCAATTTAAATTAACATACTAAACAAATCATTATTTGTGTTTTACGTTCTAATTAAGGATGCTAGTACCATTATTACCTGTCAGATTATTGTGGAAACTTTGCATCTCACCACTTGGCTCCTTTGGGACAGATTAATTTGCAGAAACGTTAGATTTATTTATTTATTTATTTTCCTTTTTGGCTTGAAAAAGGAATCTATGATGACACTCCATTCATTTCCCCATATTAAAAACACCCTAAATTAAAGTTGGGGGCTCAAATCTTAAATCATTTCTTTTAGAGTCTATAAAGTGAACTCTCAGCTACTTTGTTCAAGTTGTCAGACTTTCATCTAAATAACACTGACATTGTTTGACTGTTTGTTTTGTTTTTTGTGCTGAAAATTTTATCCACGTAGTCATTCTGCATGTATGTTTTATGTATTTCTTTATAATGAATGAAGAATGGTCCCATTTACAGTTTTTGTATTGTTTCACTCACTTTTTTTTTTCTTTTTTTCTTTTTTTCTTTTTAAATTGCTATGGGTACTATGAGCATTGTTCTAATTTGTTGAGTACATTGTTAGGTGGGTATTTAAATTTATAAATTTATGCAACTTTTGTTATTTTTTTTTATGACTTGAATAATCCTAAATTATTAAAACATTGTTTTGATAGTCTTTTTTACTAATTTTTAAACAAAATCTGTTAGTGAAAACTCTATAAAATAGAGTTATTTTAACATTTTTAAACTTATATTGTTGCCATAATCTTAATTTTCTATCTTAATTTTCCCCCAAATTTATTATGTTATCCCAAATGTTATTGTTAATTATGTTAATAGGGTAAAAAGTAACAATTTGGAGCTAAAATGTGATTAAAAGAATTTAAAATAGCAAAAGAAATTTCAGAGCTAACGTCGACCACCCGTGTGAGTATCCACAAGCGTGCCACTAGCTTTTTTAGTTGTCGGATTCCCTCAGCAGTGGCCCAGATTAGTGAGTGCCTTTCACTTGCCCAACTAGGAGTGTCTCCATCTGCGTGTCAGCGCCCTCAGGCTGTGCCGAATCCGTTGCTTCGCATCCCACTACATGTCCGATCCTTGCATGCTTTAGTGAACTCCAGTGCGCCATGTGTCCAAGCTCCAACGCTCGCTAGTCGTTGCCCGTCACCTATCTTTGTAGGGCCCGGGCGTGCTGCTGTGCGTCAGCTGTAGCAATAGAAAAAAAAGAGAAAAGAAGAAAAAAAACAAAAACAAAAAAAAAGGGAAAAACCTAGTAATTGAAGGCAGCGACTGAGGCATATAAAAAGGAGCCTAGAGCTCTATGCAAGAGGTCTTTTGGCTACAGGAGAAGCCAAAAACAAAAGAAGAAAAAGAAAAAAAAAAAAAATATATATATATATATATATATATATTAAGTCTTAGGTTTAAATTTTTACAAAATTAAGGAGAGATTATCTTAAATCATCAAGAGGAGAGGGAGAAAAAACTTTATGAGAAGGCTTTAGAGACTTGTGACACCTCCACAATTGGGTTTTTTCTTTCCTATTTTCTGATCTTTTTATTTTTGTAATTTAAGAACCTAGTAATTAAAGGCGGCGGCTGAGGCATATAAAAAGGAGCCTAGGACTCCATGCAAGAGGCCTTTTGGCTGCAGGAGAAGCCAGAAACCAAAGAAGAAAAAGAAATTTTTTTCTTTTAAAGTTTTAGGTTTAGTTTTTTTACAAAATTAAGGAGATATTATCTTAAATCATCAAGAGGAGAGGGAGAAGAAAATTTAGACGAAGGCTTTGGAGACTTGTGACACCTCTACAATTGGGTTTTTTCTTTCCTATTTTCTGATCTTTTTATTTTTGTAATTTAAGAATGATTAAACACTTATTTTGTAGATTTATATTTTCATTTATGAATTAATTTTATTTTATGAGGAAATGATATATCTAGATTATGATTATTTGAGTTTTTCTATTTTTAATTGGTTGATGTTCTATTCCAGTTTTATGTTGAGTATTTTAATCTGTGATTATTGCTAGTGAATTTCTAACCAACTTTTGCATGATTTGGTTTTTGATTTGAGATTGAGAAATGATAATTAAATAAGCCCTTGTTTAATCTATCATGAGATTGTTATAAGTTAGATATAATTATGAAACTTCTGAAGCATTATAAATTTCCTGTTCTCAATGAATTGTGATAAGTTTAGAGTTTGAGACAGAGAGGTGATAACATACTTATTATAAGATAAATTGTTAATGCTTGAGAAAGATTAACGATAATATTAGTGAGATTCGCTGGCAACATTGGGAATAAATGTTGATTAATTGGATTAGATGATTGGAATATGATTAATCAGGTGAAATCAGAAACCTTAGATTTTTAGTATTTTGAGTTTTTTTGTCTTTTTATTTATTTTGTTATTTTTATTTAAAAATCTTTTCGGTTATTCAAATAAAGTTGTTGTTAATATAATTTCGGTAATTGGTAACAACAACCCTCGTGGGAGCGATACTTTACTTATTACTTTCTTACTTGTTTATAATATTGTGCACTTGTAATTTTCAGCAACAACATCAATTTTTGATCAAATTATTGATGGATTCCGTATAAAAATTAATATAAAGGATTACATATATGGCAATACTTTACTAATTTAGGGTCATTAAAACTACGAAAAAAGAATGGGGATTAAATTTGTCTAAACTTAAAAATTCAGGGATAAAACAAGTAATTTACCCTTTTTGTTTAATATTCTCTTCTCTCTATCCTTGCGAGATAAATTAATGTTGAAAACTAGATTATCTGACCAAATTTGTCTTCCTAGCTAGCGAGCTCTTATTTTAAGGATTTTTAATGTTCAAAGAGTTGCCTAGTACTGACATTTTTTTTTTTTTTTGCGCCATCTGATCTTTTGTTTTCGGAGCTCTGTTTTGATCCTCAAGTTGTCTTGTTACTAATAAATTATGTAAAATTATCCCAAAAAAAAAAGGGTCCAGCAGATACATGATTCTTATAAAACACAAATAGATATAAAGATATAAATATAAATATAGATATAGATATGTACTGATTCATATATGAAAATCTAAAAGGCACTGATTCGGAACAGTTGCATGAAAATTTTCTTTTCTTCTTTTAATTTTGGGTAAATAGTTGCATGAAAAGTTGAAAGCCTTGCATTTTAATGTATCTTTTAAATCAATTAAGCAATAGACAGATTTTTTTTTATTTTTTATTTTTATTTTTTCCCTTGTTGTTTCTAATCGGTTAACAAATTATTGTGCTATCTTTGTATCCTCTTGATAGGGCTGGTAATTTATGTTTGTGGGCCGGGTTCAAGCCAGTCAGATTACAGCACGATACGATAAGTATAAACATGAACATTATACGATTAATAAATGGACCAAGAACCTAAACACAGATACAGACTGTTTAATAAATGGGTAGTACGACATGACATGCAAACACGATTATTAAATGGACCATGGCAGGTTGGCACGAAAACAAACCCGTTTATAACCCATTTAACATAAAAAACTGTTTAGACCTATATATCTAACATGAAACTAGTTTTTGACCCATTTAACATGAAAATTTTGGATAAAAAATCACTTCAAATTTTGAATTCACTAACACAAGAAACTCATCATATTCATATTAAATATAAAACTAACAACTAGAATTATTAGATATCCATAATGATTAAGACAAATATATCTTAGAATAAAACATAAACGGGCCGTTAGGGTTAGGGTTAGGGTTGGCTTTTATATGTTGTTATTTTTAGGGTTTTTTTAAAAATATATTGGCAAATTTTATATATATGGTCTATAAACGGGTTGGGTTGTACTAGCCCATTTACGACTCATTTAAATAAATAAGTTAATCAAGTTACCCCGCTTCTAGTCCATTTATTTTATTGTTAAACGTGTCAACTCAATTATTAAACGTGTGGTCCAAACCCATTTATTTCGTGTCGTTTTAGTGTCATGTCATCATGTCGTGTCTGAACTTACCAGTCCTAGTGGTAGAGTCCCTTTGAGGGACATTATAATTTTATTGCTGAGCACTACCCATGGTGCTTCATCCAAGGGTTATTATTGAGTTACTTTTAACATCAACGGCTATAATTTTATCCAAATTTAAAATTGGTTATACCAAATCTCCTCTCTCTCTCTCTTGAATCTCATCTCTCTCCTCTCCTTATCTCTTCTTTGCGGTCACGCCCCATCCCTTACACAGCCATTTTCACTGAAGCAGTTGTCCAAGGTCATATTGACAATTCAAGGACACCCATTGTCACTGGAGCAGTAGCCCAAGGTAACATTGACAATTCAAGGACTACAAGGAGTCCTTCTTTATCATGTGAACAGAGTATTTCTTTTTTATTTTTTTATTTTTTTATTTTTTTATTTTTATTTTTATTTTTTTAAAGAACAGCTGGAAATCAATTTATTAAGAGGACTAAGTTTCCCGTGGGCCCAAGTGCCAAAGGTGTGATGGTTATAAATAAGGGTGGCAATTTATGTCGCGTGTTGGGTTCGTGTTATGTTAGAGTCATGTCGAAATTTTTTTCTCCGAACCCGAACCCAAACCCGAACATGACCCACGACCCGAAAACGATTCGAAACCGTGACATGAACACGACACGAACCCGTAACGGGTTGACACGACACGAACCGAACTTAACCCCGACACGAACAACCCGAAATTGACACGCGACACGAAATTCAACTCGCGACACGAAATCAACCCGAAATTAAGAATTGACACAAAATTGACATGAATATTGACCCGAAATTGACACGAAAAAAAAAAAGTGTCGTGTTTGGGTTCTGCAGGTTCAACCTGAACAAGACCTGTTATTTTCCGTGTCAATTTCGGGTGACCCGAAATTGACCCGACCCATATTTTTCCTAATCCGAATCCACAAAATTCGTGTTATTTTCGAATCATGTCATCGTATCGCAACCCATACTGTCACTCCTAGTTATAAAAGTGTCAAATATATATATATATATATTTATTTTTCTTTCCTTCTTTTTTTTTTTTTTTGGGCCATTGGCCCTACGGGCTCAGGACCACCTTAACACAGAAAACCCATGCTAAGACAGCAGCCCAATTATCAAGCACCGACAAAGTAGACAAACAACGACGCTTATAAATGAAGAAAATAAAATGTCTACTAGGTTGATGTTAATAATGCATTGTCTTTGGCATTAGTAAGCATAGGTTAACATTACTTCCACATCTCCAAACCCAAAAGAAATGGTCCAAAAAAAAAAAAAAAAAAAAAAAAACCCAAAATAAAATGGACAAACAACGACTTTCACAGATGAATAAAATAAAATCTCTACTAGGTTGGTGCTAATAATGCATTTTTTTTTTTCGGTGTTAGTAGGCATAAGCTAGTAATACTTTCACGTCTAACTCTATGAAAAGACGAAGAATTTAAATGCTTCATCTCTAAGTTTAAAAAATAATAATAATAATAATACATTGAAAGATAGTAATGTGCCATTATCATTTCAAAATAACAATAAATGGATGACAGTTATCGTTTTCTTAGTTCAACTTTTTAATAATTCCATAATTATTTTTGTGAGTGCGACTTAAAAAAGCTAATCGAGGACCATGTGTGATAATTTATGTTCACTTAAGAAAAGACTCATTATATGCATCTTCTTGCTTTATTATTGTTATTGAACATTGTTAGAAATATCAATTCCAGTTATTATAACAATTTAGAATTATCATCTTTCTATCAATTAGTATGAAGATATTTGTCAATAAAAAGAATAGAATTTGTTGTATACGCCCACTTTGCAAAATGTTAATAGAAAGGGCCAACAAAAAATTCAAGCACTAATATCTCGTTGTACAAAGCACCTCCTCAACTATGTCTATATATTTTGTATCTCCCAAACTCATCTTACCACATTCCTATAATTCTATCATCCAAAACCATCACCAAAACAATGAGAAACCTTCCACTCTCTCCTCCTAAGTGTCATCTCATCCTCCTCCTCCTCCTCACTGCACTCACCCACCTGTGCATGAGAGTCACCTCCGCCACCTGCCACATTGACGATGAATCGGGTCTACTCGGTTTCAAATCAGGCATCACAGCCGACCCATCCGGTTTGCTTGCCTCATGGAAGCACGGCAAGCACTGCTGCACATGGGCAGGCGTAACATGTCGGGTAAACCACCGGGTTACTAACCTATCTCTGTCGGGTCAACCCGGCAAACCCAACATCTACTTATCCGGTAAAATATCACCCGCCCTAACCAAGCTCAAATTCCTAGAAGGACTCTACCTCCAAAAGCTCCAAAACCTCTCAGGTCCCTTCCCGGATATTCTCTTCGGGTTACCCAACATCAAATACGTGTACATCGAAGACAACAAACTATCAGGTCGGATACCCGAAACCGTGGGAAATTTAACCCGACTCAAAGCACTTAGCCTATTGGGGAACCGGTTCACCGGGTCAATCCCGGGTTCAATATCCAAGTTGACTAAGTTGACTCTGCTCAATCTTGGCGGGAATCTCCTCTACGGATCCATACCACCCGGCATTCAAAACCTCAAGAATCTCACTTTCCTCGGTCTTGATCGGAACCAACTTTCCGGGCCTGTACCGAACTTCCTCGGACAATTCCCGAAGCTTCAATACCTCAGACTCTCCGTCAACAACTTCACCGGAGAAATCCCCAACTCCATCTCAACCCTGTATCCGACGCTAACCTCTCTCGAGCTAGGGAACAACTTTCTCACCGGGAAAATTCCTGATTTTCTCGGGAAATTCAAGAAACTAGACACTCTCATCCTCGCAAACAACAAGCTCTCCGGAACAGTTCCGAAATCCTTTGCCAATCTGACGAAGATCTCCAAACTCCACGTCGAACACAACAACCTCGTCGATCCGTTTCCGCAGTTGTACGTGAAAAGCTTCAAATCCCTTGATCTCTCGTACAACGCGTTCTATCTGAAGACAATTCCCCAATGGGTGGTCACTTCGCCGATCATGTTCAACCTAAGGCTAGCGAAATGCGGAATCCAGATGAAATTCGAGGACTTTAAGCCGTCGGAGACCTCCTTCTACGACTCCATCGACCTGTCGGAGAACTACATCTGGGGAGATCCGACCGCTTTACTGAACAAGACGAAGAACTTGGTTCGTTTCAAGGCTTCGGGGAACTACTTGAGTTTCGATTTGGGGAAACTGAGGATTCCGAGTAAGCTGACGGAGTTCGATTTGTCGAGGAATTCGGTGTACGGGAAGGTGCCGGCGGGTGTTGCGAGGGTGGAGAAATTGAACGTGAGTCATAATCATCTCTGTGGTCCGATTCCGCCGACCAAGTCTCCGGCGAGTGCGTTCGTGGGGAATGACTGTCTGTGCGGTCCTCCATTGAAGCCGTGTAAAGCATAAAGCCTTATATCTTGTGGTTTTCTTCTTCGTTTCTCAGATCAACAACTGCTTTGCTGCTTCCCACCTCCAACCCACTCTCCGAAGTCTCAAGTTATTTTTCATGAATGCCTTGTTTTCCTGCAGTTATGATTGTCTGTCTGTTCCTATTTGTTTTCCCGCCCTTTTATTGTCGATTTAATGTCTTGTCTTTCCTCCAATTATGTGTGTCTCTGTGAGTTTGGTAATTGAATAAATGTTCCTCTTGCTTTTGCCGGTTCCCAGCAACTTTTTTTTTTTTTTTTTTTTTTTTTAAACTTCGGAAAACACATTTTATTTTATTTTTTTAGGAAAAATATATATTTGAATTGTTTTGTATCTTTAGCCTTATATTTCAAAAAAAAAAAAAATTTCTGCAACACAATACAATAATTAAATCACACACAATATCTTTATTGCAGAAAACTTCACAATAATAGACAATTGGTTATATTAGTTATGCCTAAGGAAAGAATCCGTGGACTGGGCTCCATAGATGAAAGACGTCTCAAAAGGTACACTAAATAACGAATACACACATAACTCTTTACCTAATCATCTATATTTTACGGTTAATGAAAACATCCAATCAAAAATTCGTAGCATCAAGATAACACAAAAAACCACAAAGAAATAGATCTTGTATACATATATATATATATAAATGAATACTAAATAAACAAATTAGATTACCAAATTAATTGAGGATAAGAATCATTATTACTACAAATTTTAATTTGTGAAATTCACAAACCAAAATATCAAGGAGAACAAGACTCATCACACTACTAAAAAGAGGGGATTACACGACGGTTTTTGACCGTCGTGTAAGCCAGCTTTTGTAGTAGCGATCACATGATATAGAAGAAAAATAATATTAAAGGTAAACAGTTGACAAACACGTATCTCTAATAACAGCAAAAGTTGACACACCAACCACTGTACAACTCGCCACCACTCACACATCAAGAACTTCTTGATCCCACATATATTTAGTACTCCTTTTTCATGCAAAGTGCTGGCAAGCATTTTCTGGTTTTTGTTTTGTTGTGGAGATTGGTGTTGAGCTTCTAAAGGTAAGTCCCACATCGATGGGTCATTTTGAACTAAAATGGACAATAAGATTAAAAGAACTTGAATTACTTTTAGTAGATTATGTTTGAAATTTTATTGACAGCCCAAATTTTTGTTAATAATTTAATAAGAATATAACACTTTCAAAAGAAATTGAGAAATGCTATTCAGTTTGAGTAATTAACGGTAAAATAACAATATATGTATTACATTTTAATTACAAGAATACCGCTGTAACACACACCACATAGATTATTTTTTGCTTCATGTGTAATGATTTTTATTGCTTTTATTTATGGATTTAAGCCACGAGCTTGTTTCTTTTAGCTATCAGACTTTTCTTTTTCATTTGTTACTTATAGATGATAGTTTGAGTTTATGGTTCTGGAGTTTGGTTGTTTTTTAACTGAATGGTTCGTTTAGAATATATCTTTATTGTATATTAGCAGTGCAATATAGTTACATCATATATTTTATTTTAATACAAATATATTTGAATAGTATGTACACTCATTTTATTATCTATTTATTTATTATTTCTATCTATTTTTATCAATCACATCATATATTTTTTCTTTCTTTCTCATCAATACACATTAGAGTGACTATTAAGTGTAATAACCTAAACACATGTTACATTTGCATATAATGTATAAAATTGCATAGCTAAACGCATGTAATGTTCAACATATTGCATTCAAATATAATATAAAATGAATACCTTTTTCAATCAGATCATAATAATTAGTTTGAATGCTTTTCTTCTCCTTAAAGCTTTGTATTATTATTATTATTTCTACCTCTCAACTTTAAAGTTACTTTTTACACTATGATTTTTGAATTCTGAGTAAGTCTCAATTAATCATCATTAGAAAATAGAAAAAGAGAGGGTTAAGTGTGGTCATGTAATCCTTTTCAATTTGCTTTTACATATATTATAACAATGGGTTAAGGAAAATCATTTTCTCTTTTATTTTTCATCTATTTTAATTTAAAAATATTCTTATAAAAGGGATATGGTATCATACTAATTCAGAAATTTGGAAAGTAAAAGGCGAGTTTTTATAATTAAGAATGTAGAAGTATAAAGCTATTGTTGTCCCACATTCTAGCATCTCAAACTTTTGAGAAAATTGGTAAATTAACATGGTTTTAGAGTAGGAGGTTTTGAGTTCTAACATCTATAATTGCATTCTTTGATTCCTTTATTATCATTCGCGTGTTGGACTATTATTAACTCACCTCCCAATAACTTAAGCTTTTGATTCCTTTATTATCATTCGCGTGTTAGACTATTACACTACAAGAATTTGAACTTTCAAGGACCAGACTTTCCGCAACCAAAAAAATTTGGTCTCTGAAGAGAAGTTTCGGAGACCAAAACTTGGTCCCAGAAAGTCAGAATATTCAGCGACCGAAATTTGGTCTTTGTAGGTCACCTTCCGGGACCAAATTAATTTGGTCCCTGAAAATCACCTCCGGAGACACAAAACCGCGATCAAAAATCATTTGGTGGCGGAAAAGAGTTTTCGGCGACTAAAATTTGATCTCGGTAGGTCACCTTCAGAGACCAAATTAATTTGGTCCCTGAAAACTCTTTCTCGCAGACACCAAACCGCAACCAAAAACCATTTGGTGGCGGAAAAGAGTTTTCGGGCACCAAAATTTGGTCCCGATAGGTCCCCTTTCGGGACCAAATTAATTTGGTCCCCGAAAATCACCTCTGGAGACACAAAATCGCGACCAAAAATCGTTTGGTGGTAGAAAAGAGTTTTCGGAGACCAAAATTTGGTTCCGATAGGTCTCATTCTGGGACCAAATTAATTTGATCCCCAAAAATCGCCTCCGGAGACACAAAACCGCGACCACAAATCATTTGGTGGCGAAAAAGAGTTTTCAAGGACCAAAATTTGGTCTCGGTAGGTCACCTTCAGGGACCAAATTAATTTGGTCCCCGAAAACTCTTTTCCGCAGACACCAAACTGCGACCAAAAACCATTTGGTGGTGGAAAAGAGTTTTCAGGGACCAAAATTTGGTCTCAGTAAGTCTCCTTCCAAGATCAAAATAATTTGGTCTCAGAAAATTGGTTTTGAAGATACCAAACGGCGACAAAGAAAAATTTGGTGGCGGAAAAACATTTTTGGGGACCAAAATTTGGTCTCAGTAGGTTTCCTTTCGGGACCAAATTAATTTGGTCCCTGAAAATTGGTTCTAAAGATATCACCAAACGGCGACAAAGAAAAATTTGGTGGCGGAAAAACATTTTTGGGGACCAAAATTTGGTCTCAGTAGGTTTCCTTTCGGGACCAAATTAATTTGGTCCCTGAAAATTGGTTCTAAAGATATCACCAAACGGCGACCAAAAAAAATTTGGTGGTGAAAACGTATTTTCGGGGACCAAAAATTGGTCCCCGTAGATCTCTTTAGGAATTTGTCAAAATGACCTAACAACAAAGTGAAATTAGGAAAATGACTTTCCTATTTCTTTTTTATTTTTTTATTCTAAAAAATGTTGATTGTGTAAATAAAATTTTTTTTAATTAATAAAATGAATTAAAATCCAAGTTTTGAAGAAAAAATGAAGTTATGGAGCAACGAACTTCGAACTTCACCCCTTCCTTCCTTCCCTTATTCCTTCCTTCCTGTGCATCTTCTTCTTCCTTGGGCATTGAACTTCACCCTTCCCTTCCTTCCTTCCTGCGCTTCTTCTTCTTCCTCATTCCCTTCCCTTCTTCTCCTTCTCCCTTTGTTCTACAAAAAATTGAAAAACACTCCCCCTGTTCTTCTTCTCTTTCTCCCTCTGTTCTTCTTTTTCGTTTCCCTCCCTCTGTTCTTCTTCTCCTTCTCCCTCTGTTATTCTTCTTCGTCTCCTTCTTCTTCCCCTTCTCCCTCTGTTCTTCTTCTTCATCTCCCTCCCTCTGTTCTCTGTTCTTCTTCTCCTTCTCCCTCTGTTCTTCTTCTTCGTCTCCCTCCCTCTGTTCTTCTTCTCCTTTGTCTCCGGAGCCCCCAAACAAAGAAAAAAAAACATATAATTTCACGTAGAAACTTGTATACTGCCAAATTACAGATATGCCAAATTGGCAATTAACAAGGTTATTAAACAAACTACAATAGTCCGATAATGTAAATAATTGTTAACCAACTCAAACATAACGGAACTTCAAGCATGTCTATTTAACAAAATAGTTGAGAAGCTATTCTTTATTTGGCATATTTTGATGTGCAGGATCAATGGTGACACTAGAAGTAGAAACAATTTGTGCTTTTGGTGATTAACAAAATTGACAACTTGCTGTGTGGCATATGACTACATAAAATTAAGATAAATTATAAGCAAATCTTATATAATCACAAAGGAAGCCATTTAATAAAAATGGAATGTTTTTTGTTCACATAAAATTAACCCAGGCTTGACAAAAAGGTTAGATTTTCCTACATATCAGCACTCAGTAAAGCACTCCTAAAGAAAATCCTATGGCTTTCCCCATATTTGCCTTGCCAAAGAAACAAATATTTCAAAAACTAACTTGCTAGAAACGGAAAGCCACGAGCTTAATTTGCCAGATACCAAAAACATAGATAATATATTATATATGTTTTATCAGCTACATTCCAACACACCAAATTTCCTCTAACCTAGACCTTTGACAGGCCTTTCAACAACGTTTGTAGTTCCTACATATCACAAAAAATTATCACAACAGGAAGAATCAAATTTGAATAGTGCCATAAAGCGCACTAAATGGATTTGAAGAGTAAGTTTAGGATTTATTTTGAGTCCTTGTAAGACCTTTGCATATGAATCAATTAAACGAAAAAATTAAAAAAAAAGTTGCTAACGACAAAAGTCATGTATGAGAAGCCTATAAACGTTCAGAACGACCACCGAAAAGTGCGGAACGACAACTAAAAATGACTTGGAAATGTTAACTTTTTTCAAATTTTCTACCGTTAAATGAAAAAATAAAAAAAAGTTGCCAATGACAAAAGTCATATATGAAAAGCCTATAAACGTTCGGAACGACCACGAAATGACCACCGAAAAGTGCGGAACGACCACTAATTTTGACTTGGAAATGTTGATTTTTTTCAAATTTTTTACCGTTAAATGAAAAAAATAAAAAAAGTTACTAACGTCTAAAGACATGTATGATCTGCCTCTAAACGTCCGAAACGACAAGGAACGACCACGGAACGACCACTAATTTTGACTTGGAAATGTTGACTTTTTTTTCAAAATTTTTACTGTTAAATGAAAAAAAAAAAAAGTCACCAACGTCTAAAGGCATGTATGACAAGCCTATAAACCTTCGAAACGACCATCGAAAGTGCGGAACGACCACTAATTTTGAATTGGAAATGTTTACTTTTTTCAAATTTTTTACCGTTAAATGAAAAAATAAAAAAAAAAGTAACCAATGTCTAAAGGCATGTATGAGAAGCCGATAAAACATCGGAACGACCATCCAAAATGGCGGAACGACCACTAAAAAGGACTTGGAAAAGGTTGACTTTTTTCAAATTGTTTACCGTTAAATGAAAAAATTAAAAAAAAGTCACAAACGTCTAAAGTCAAGTATGAGAAGCCTATAAAACATCGGAATGACCACGGAACGACCACCCAAAATGGCGGAACGACCACTAAAAAAGACTTGGAAATGTTGACTTTTTTCAAATTTTTTACCATTAAATGAAAAAATTAAAAAAAAGTCACCAATGTCGAAAGGCAAGTATGACAAGCCTCCAAACCTTCGGAACGACCGCGGAATGACCATCAAAAAGGACAGAACGACCACTAAAAAATTCGAGGAAAAGGTTGACTTTTTACCGTTAAATGAAAAAATTAAAAAAAAGTCACCAATGACTAAAGGCATGTATGAGAAGCCTATAAACCTTCGGAACGACCGCGGAACGGCCACCCAAAATGACGGAACGACCACTAAAAAAGACTTTGAAAAGGTTGACTTTTTTCAAATTTTATACCGTTCAATGAAAAAATTAAAAAAAAAGTCACAAACGTCTAAAGGCATGTATGAGAAGCCCATCAACCCTTGGAACGACCGCAGAACGACCATCCAAAATGGCGGAACGACATCTAAAAAAGACTTGGAAAAGGTTAATTTTTGTGAAATTTTTTACCGTTAAATGAAAAAATTAAAAACAAGTCACCAACGTCGAAGGCATGGGGATGCGTAATATGTCACATTTACTCGCTTAGGGCAAGTGGGAGATTGTTGGGATCTATATGTGCCATAAGGATAGAAAATCAATATTAGGGATTTTTTATAAATATGACATTTTGATATTAATAAGAGGAAATTATTCATGTTTAATAAGTTGTGTCATATTTACTTTCATTTGTTGATTGTATAATTATTTTGATCAAACATAAAATACTCCTAGGCTGTTGGTAATATATCGAATTACCATATGTATACGGAATATGTATAGAAGACGTGGTAATTTGATAACAGTCTAAATAAATAGTCTGCAATCAACGGAATAAGATTTGAGGATCTTATTCATGATAAGATTGTAAAGTTTGTCTACTTCCTTGGAGGGATGGTTTGTCTTGACCATCGATAGGTTCCAAGTAGAACTTTAATGTATACCAGTATTGAAGTATGACATTGGACTGGACCTAAAGTGTTAATTGATTCAGTTTAATAATTTCGTTTATAAGAATCAATGATGCTTTAATTATTATCCTGCATTAATCTTAATCCTGAAATGATTACTTGAGTTTGCATCTATGACTTATGTACCTTGATGCACTAAAGGTGAGATACTTTTAATTCATGGTCAACATACTTGTGTTTTGGGTGCATGACTTATAGATGGAGAAATCAAGATTTATAGATACGGAATCCATAGCTATTTTAATGATAGTAAATGTTATCTACTTAAAGTCATTATTTGAGGATTGAAAGATAGTATAACAAGATCTTGGCCATCGGTTTACTTTGTGTTCTCTGATGGTTTACCAATTGTATGGTTTTACAATTGGTGGTTCTTTCAATGGAGAATGATGGAACTTTAAGTTAAAATGATTGAAAAGGTAAATCGAAAAAAGTCCTTAATTCAATCATGAATAACAAACGAGGATTAAGCAAGCGATGAATAAATCATGGGAGAAGCACTATGTGAGAGAGCTTTCGTAATACGGTATGTAAACAGGAGTTCAGCTTCAAACTTTTAGTAGAATAGTTTTGAAGTTGATAATTGATGGATAATTAATCTGGGATTAATTTTTCACAATTATAGGTGTCTCTTTACATATTTCCATCAGGTCCCTCTATTAGCTCATATAGTTCCATGAAACGTCTCGGGATTTGTTCTTAATGAGATCGGTAAATTATAAATGGAATTTTGTAATGTCTATTAAGACATGGTACTCTCTAACATGCAATCTGGAAAGGATTGGATACGTGAAATTTGTAGACAAATGATTTGTCAATATGTGATTGGTTAATTTGAATTTTGAAAATAAGATTGTGTTTAAATTTTGGAAAATAAAATTTTTCTCTCCTAATTAAAAGAGGTGCACGTTTTTTTAATTGTGTGGAGAGAAGAAAATTTTGTTTCAAAATTGTTTAAATATATTCCTAACATTAAATTATTAATTGGTTTAAATAATGAAGATTATTTCATGGATTTTTCTTTCTTAATTAAAGAGGTGCACGGTTTTTGTGAGAAAAGAAAATTTGAAATATTTCATTGATTTAAATTAATTAATATGGATAATGTTTATGGAAAATATTTATTCAAATATGTGAATCCTATTGAAATTCGAAAAGGTTTAAAAGAAGTTTGAATCTAGATAGGACTAGGATCTTTTGACTAGTCTAGATTCTTGATTTAAAATTTGAACCATCAATCATGATCTATCTCACTTGTGGCCGAATTTTTAGTTGAGATTTCCTTTTAAAAAATTGTTTTTAGGTTCAATGAATCTAGCCCTAAAGTTGTATGATCTTTTGGTTCAAGATTTATCCGGAAAAATAATTATTAATTATTTTTCAAGAAAGAGATAAATTTTGAAAAGGATTAGAATACTATATAAAGGCTAGGAGTTCTTGAAAAACCAATTTTTGATTTTTTTTAATGAAAAAAAACGTTTTTTGGAAGAAAAAAAAAATTTATTTTAGGTTTCTTTCACATCAAAAATTCGGCTTTCTTGTGAGAGAGAAAAAGAAAGAAAATTCCATTGAATCAAAACTGCGAGAAAGGTTAAACCGAGTGATAATTTTTCGTAAGAGGTTAACCGGTTCTTGTTTTGTAGTTTTGAAGAAAGAAGTTGGATCAAATTCTCAACGAGGATCATCGGAATTGAGACGAATGGATCTAGACTTCGGAAAGTATTACCGGTCGCTTGAATTCATAGAACGTGTCCCCACACACACTTTGAGATGTGGAACTCAAGAATAGTAGAGAAGACACATTGGTCAAATGCTCTAGCAATTCCGGAATCCAAGAAATAAGGTACGCTTGATCATGAATTAATTTATTGTTATATGCATCATGAGCTTCTTTTCCGAATAGGCATAAAAATTTTAAAACTTCAGCTGCGCCGTAACTCTGATACCGGATCCGATTTTTCAAACAATTGGTATCAGAGCCAACTCATGATCATGCATATAACATAAATTATTTGATCAAATAAATTTCTCCCTGTGCATTAATGAAATATTTTAGAGAGTTGGCACTATAGGTTTTATTTTGAGTATGTTAAATATATTATGAATGGATGTATGGATGAATGAAAGCTTTATATTATTTTGATAATATATGATGCTTGTTCAATTTTGCCGGTCATGATTCCATAGAGGTTATAATTTGTATCTAGGTTTTTCAAGTGTAATAGATGCGGTCTATTATCACCGCTAGGTCGTTCTTTCAATTCCTAAAATTTTTGTAAGCCGGAAACGGCATAGGAATTTTTTTGTAAAATTCGGGCTACAATGGATTCAAGGAGATTGAAGATGAACGAAGGATGTGACATTGGAGAAGGAAGACACATTGAAGAAGGATACAAGGCATGGATCTACAAATGAAGGCCGATATATGTTTCGGTTAATTTTTATAAATTTTGCAATTTTCTTTTCTCTAGAATGGAATCATGATCCACGGCTATTTACATATTTTGCAAACCATGAATGATGAGTTATTAGATGAATATGATATACTATTTCGTGATGTATTGATAGCATGCCATATAGACTAGGGAGTGCCACTCAATAAATATTATTTATGCATGAAAAACAAAAACCCTAATTTAAAAGATTGAGTGGGAGAAGGTTTTACACACTAAGACCTACAGCCTCCATCGTTGGTCCAATAGTTACGCATGGTAGTGCCTACTACTTGGTTTTGATCCGGGAATTCCCTTCGGATAGGTATCTTACCTAGAGCGCATATTGATTTGGATTTCCGAAAGGATAATAATTTTGGGCATATTTTATATTCAGATTACCCCTCGGTGGCGGATGTAAAATATGGATTCAAAATTAGAAACGATGGTTATACACTCATGCTACTTTATTTATTAACCCTCCCTCGAGGCCCTGTTATGTAAAGTAGTGGCTAAATTAACGATAATTAATATATATTTAATGGAGTTTGCTCCGTAAACGAATATGTATTAATCGGAAGAGATCCGTGTTCTTGGCTAGTTATTCTATGACTACCCCTCCGTAGCTTAGAAAGCGGTAACTAGGAATTATCGTTGTAAGGTATGTGTTTTAAGGGTTTTACACATGAACATTTAGATTGCATATGGATTTTTTTGTTTCATTACAAAATCATATTTTATAAACTGATAGGATGTTTGCTCATACTTATTACATGTTTTCTTATTATAAATCAAAATATCGAGCCCTTTATCTGTGATACTTACGCAAAACAAATTAACTGGCGAAAATTTTAATGACTGGAAAAGGAACTTGCTAATCGTCCTAAACTTTGAGAAACACAGTTTTGTTCTAACCCAACCTCGACCACCTACGCCTGCAATCGATGCTCCTGATAGGGATTTTGTAGCGCTTGAGCGCTTGGACAATTCCAACCTTAGTGCCATGTGCTATATTCGGGCGAGCATGTCTAACGTGCTCCAGAAACAGCATGAGGAACATCAAACTACTAGGCAGATCATTGATAACCTGGAGGAAATGTTTGGTGAACAAACTATCCAGGCTAAGACCGATGCTATCAAAGGTCTCATGAACTGCAGGCAGAAGGTTGGAACTCCTATCAAGGAGCACATGATGACAGTCATGGCTTATTTGTCTGAAGCTCAGGCAAATAGGGCTGAGATCGATGCTGCAACTCAACTGGTTATGGTTTTCCAAACCTTATCCAAGGATTTTGATTTGTTTCAGGCATCCTACAACCTTAACCGGAAGGAGATGTCTTTAATGGAATTGATGAAGGAGTTGCAAGCCTTTGAGAATATTTTTAAGGGTTCTGGATCTAAGGCTGAGGCAAATTTAGCTGAACCTAGTTCGTCTGTTTCTAATCCCAAAAGGAAGAACGAAAAGGGGAAGAACAAGGGGAACAAGCCTGCGGTGAATGCACCTATTTCTAAGAAGTCTAAAAAGACTAAGAAGCGGAAGGTGGATCCCAAAAAGGCTAAGTGCTTTCACTGTGGGAAGAAATTACATTTCAAGAAGGATTGCCGAGATTTCCTGGCTTTGCAAAAGCAGAAAGGTAATTTCAATGTCCTGTATCTTGAGGGTTGTTTAGTGGAAGAATCTAAAGACAATTAGGTTATAGATTCTAGAGCTACTAACCATGTTTGTATTTCTCTACAGGGGTTCAAGGTAACGAGAAGTCTGCATGAGGAGGACTTTACGTTAAGAACCGGCGATAGGACGTTGGTGCGAGCTGAAGCAGTGGCAGAAGTGCATCTTTATTTCGATTAATTTAGGTTTATTGTTTTAAGACATTGTTTTTATGTTTCTAATTTTAAGAGGAACCTAATTTCGGTAGCTTGTTTAATTAAATATTCTTATTCAATTTCTTTTAATAATAAAGTTGTTATTAGGAAAAACAATTCTCTTATCTGTAATGGATGGATGCATGAAAATCTTTATTTTATCAAATCTAAAATGCACTTACTGCTTGATACAGAATTGGAAAAGAACTCTAAAAGACATAAGTCTTCTCACTCTAACAAATCATATCTTTGGCATTTGCGACTTGGTCACATAAGCCTTAACAGAATTCAAAGGATGGTAATAGATGAATGCCTTGACTTGTACGAGGTTGAACCTTGGCCACAATGCGAATCCTGTTTGGAGAGCAAAATGACTAAACGACACTTTGCTGCCAAGGATGGTCTTGCCGAGAAACTTTTAGAATTTGTGCATACAGATGTTTGTGGTCCCATGAACATAGAAGCACGTGGTGGGTATGAGTATTATATCACTTTTATTGATGATTACTCAAGGTATGGATATGTCTATTTGATGACCCGCAAAAGTGAAGCCTTTGACAAGTTCAAAGAGTTTCAGGCTGAAGCGGAAAAACAATTAGACAAGTCCATTAAGACACTTCGATCGGATCGAGGTGGGGAATACCTATCGGATGAGTTCTTAGGATATTTGATAGAGAATGGGATACAATTCCAGTTGACTGCACTTGGTACTCCTCAACAGAATAGTGTAGCTGAGAGAAGGAATAGGACCCTATTGGATATGGTCCGGTCTATGATGAGTTACTCCACTTTACCTTTGTCATTTTGGGGGCACGCCGTACAAACTGCATGCTATCTTCTGAATAACGTTCCTTCCAAATCGGTTCCTAAAACTCCTTACGAGTTATGGACAAGTAGGAAACCTAATTTGAATCATATTCGAATTTGGGGTTGTCCGGCACACGTCCTGGATAAGGAAGCGAAGAAATTGGAGTCACGATCAGAAGTGTGCTTGTTTGTTGGCTATCCAAAAGGGACCAAAGGTGGTCTGTTCTATAATCCGAAGCAAAATAAAGTTTTTGTTTCAACACATGCAACACTCCTGGAGGAAAGTTACATAGAAGACTTTAAACCTCGTAGCAAAGTAGTGCTTGAGGAGATGACTTCGGGTTTGGATGTTCCTAAAGTCACAGAAAACCTTGTGGAAAAATCACTAAAAAATCAACAACCACAGGAGCTTCGTCGTAGTGGGAGGATTATCAGGGAACCTGAAAGGTACATGTTCAGTGGTGAAGTTTATAAAGCAGAATTCATAGAACATATTGATGATCCGGCTACGTACAAGGAAGCTATGGAGGATGTTGATTCTAGTCTTTGGCAAAAGGCTATGAACACCGAGATGGAATATATGGATTCCAACGAGGTCTGGAAACTTGTAGACTTACCCCAAGACATAAAACCGATTGGGTGTAAGTGGGTATACAAGAGGAAGAGAGGTGTGGATGGGAAAGTGGAAACTTTCAAGGCAAGACTTGTAGCGAAGGGCTATACGCAGAAAGAAGGAATCGATTATGAAGAAACCTTCTCGCCTGTAACAATGCTTAAGTCAATCCGCATTCTTTTATCCATTGTCGTTGCTCTCGATTATGAGATCTGGCAAATGGATGTTAAGACAACTTTCTTGAATGGCTCTCTTGAAGAAGATATCTATATGATACAACCAGATGAGTTCAAAGCAAAGGGCCAAGAAGACAAAGTATGCAAGTTGCTTAAATCCATTTATGGATTAAAGCAAGCATCTCGTTCTTGGAATATTAGGTTTGATCAAGCGATCAAAACTTATGGATTCGAACAAAACATTGATGAACCATGTGTTTATAAATGTA
>CM046381.1:11017903-11158097 GCA_025413485.1 Ficus microcarpa
AAAAGGCGAGTTTTTATAATTAAGAATGTAGAAGTATAAAGCTATTGTTGTCCCACATTCTAGCATCTCAAACTTTTGAGAAAATTGGTAAATTAACATGGTTTTAGAGTAGGAGGTTTTGAGTTCTAACATCTATAATTGCATTCTTTGATTCCTTTATTATCATTCGCGTGTTGGACTATTGTTAACTCACCTCCCAATAACTTAAGCTTTTGATTCCTTTATTATCATTCGCGTGTTAGACTATTACACTACAAGAATTTGAACTTTCAAGGACCAGACTTTCCGCAACCAAAAAAATTTGGTCTCTGAAGAGAAGTTTCGGAGACCAAAACTTGGTCCCAGAAAGTCAGAATATTCAGCGACCGAAATTTGGTCTTTGTAGGTCACCTTCCGGGACCAAATTAATTTGGTCCCTGAAAATCACCTCCGGAGACACAAAACCGCGATCAAAAATCATTTGGTGGCGGAAAAGAGTTTTCGGTGGCTAAAATTTGATCTCGGTAGGTCACCTTCAGAGACCAAATTAATTTGGTCCCTGAAAACTCTTTCTCGCAGACACCAAACCGCAACCAAAAACCATTTGGTGGCGGAAAAGAGTTTTCGGGCACCAAAATTTGGTCCCGATAGGTCCCCTTTCGGGACCAAATTAATTTGGTCCCCGAAAATCACCTCTGGAGACACAAAATCGCGACCAAAAATCGTTTGGTGGTAGAAAAGAGTTTTCGGAGACCAAAATTTGGTTCCGATAGGTCTCATTCTGGGACCAAATTAATTTGATCCCCAAAAATCGCCTCCGGAGACATAAAACCGCGACCACAAATCATTTGGTGGCGAAAAAGAGTTTTCAAGGACCAAAATTTGGTCTTGGTAGGTCACCTTCAGGGACCAAATTAATTTGGTCCCCGAAAACTCTTTTCCGCAGACACCAAACTGCGACCAAAAACCATTTGGTGGTGGAAAAGAGTTTTCAGGGACCAAAATTTGGTCTCAGTAAGTCTCCTTCCAAGATCAAAATAATTTGGTCTCAGAAAATTGATTTTGAAGATACCAAACGGCGACAAAGAAAAATTTGGTGGCGGAAAAACATTTTTGGGGACCAAAATTTGGTCTCAGTAGGTTTCCTTTCGGGACCAAATTAATTTGGTCCCTGAAAATTGATTCTAAAGATATCACCAAACGGCGACAAAGAAAAATTTGGTGGCGGAAAAACATTTTTGGGGACCAAAATTTGGTCTCAGTAGATTTCCTTTCGGGACCAAATTAATTTGGTCCCTGAAAATTGGTTCTAAAGATATCACCAAACGGCGACCAAAAAAAATTTGGTGGTGAAAACGTATTTTCGGGGACCAAAAATTGGTCCCCGTAGATCTCTTTAGGAATTTGTCAAAATGACCTAACAACAAAGTGAAATTAGGAAAATGACTTTCCTATTTCTTTTTTATTTTTTTATTCTAAAAAATGTTGATTGTGTAAATAAAATTTTTTTTAATTAATAAAATGAATTAAAATCCAAGTTTTGAAGAAAAAATGAAGTTATGGAGCAACGAACTTCGAACTTCACCCCTTCCTTCCTCCCTTATTCCTTCCTTCCTGTGCATCTTCTTCTTCCTTGGGCATTGAACTTCACCCTTCCCTTCCTTCCTTCCTGCGCTTCTTCTTCTTCCTCATTCCCTTCCCTTCTTCTCCTTCTCCCTTTGTTCTACAAAAAATTGAAAAACACTCCCCCTGTTCTTCTTCTCCTTCTCCCTCTGTTCTTCTTTTTCGTTTCCCTCCCTCTGTTCTTCTTCTCCTTCTCCCTCTGTTATTCTTCTTCGTCTCCTTCTCCCTCTGTTCTTCTTCTCCTTCTCCCTCTGTTATTCTTCTTCGTCTCCTTCTTCTTCCCCTTCTCCCTCTGTTCTTCTTCTTCATCTCCCTCCCTCTGTTCTCTGTTCTTCTTCTCCTTCTCCCTCTGTTCTTCTTCTTCGTCTCCCTCCCTCTGTTCTTCTTCTCCTTTGTCTCCAGAGCCCCCAAACAAAGAAAAAAAAACATATAATTTCACGTAGAAACTTGTATACTGCCAAATTACAGATATGCCAAATTGGCAATTAACAAGGTTATTAAACAAACTACAATAGTCCGATAATGTAAATAATTGTTAACCAACTCAAACATAACGGAACTTCAAGCATGTCTATTTAACAAAATAGTTGAGAAGCTATTCTTTATTTGGCATATTTTGATGTGCAGGATCAATGGTGACACTAGAAGTAGAAACAATTTGTGCTTTTGGTGATTAACAAAATTGACAACTTGCTGTGTGGCATATGACTACATAAAATTAAGATAAATTATAAGCAAATCTTATATAATCACAAAGGAAGCCATTTAATAAAAATGGAATGTTTTTTGTTCACATAAAATTAACCCAGGCTTGACAAAAAGGTTAGATTTTCCTACATATCAGCACTCAGTAAAGCACTCCTAAAGAAAATCCTATGGCTTTCCCCATATTTGCCTTGCCAAAGAAACAAATATTTCAAAAACTAACTTGCTAGAAACGGAAAGCCACGAGCTTAATTTGCCAGATACCAAAAACATAGATAATATATTATATATGTTTTATCAGCTACATTCCAACACACCAAATTTCCTCTAACCTAGACCTTTGACAGGCCTTTCAACAACGTTTGTAGTTCCTACATATCACAAAAAATTATCACAACAGGAAGAATCAAATTTGAATAGTGCCATAAAGCGCACTAAATGGATTTGAAGAGTCAGTTTAGGATCTATTTTGAGTCCTTGTAAGACCTTTGCATATGAATCAATTAAACGAAAAAATTAAAAAAAAAGTTGCTAACGACAAAAGTCATGTATGAGAAGCCTATAAACGTTCAGAACGACCACCGAAAAGTGCGGAACGACAACTAAAAATGACTTGGAAATGTTAACTTTTTTCAAATTTTCTACCGTTAAATGAAAAAATAAAAAAAAGTTGCCAATGACAAAAGTCATATATGAAAAGCCTATAAACGTTCGGAACGACCACGAAATGACCACCGAAAAGTGCGGAACGACCACTAATTTTGACTTGGAAATGTTGATTTTTTTCAAATTTTTTACCGTTAAATGAAAAAAATAAAAAAAGTTACTAACGTCTAAAGACATGTATGATCTGCCTCTAAACGTCCGAAACGACAAGGAACGACCACGGAACGACCACTAATTTTGACTTGGAAATGTTGACTTTTTTTTCAAAATTTTTACTGTTAAATGAAAAAAAAAAAAAGTCACCAACGTCTAAAGGCATGTATGACAAGCCTATAAACCTTCGGAACGACCATCGAAAGTGCGGAACGACCACTAATTTTGAATTGGAAATGTTTACTTTTTTCAAATTTTTTACCGTTAAATGAAAAAATAAAAAAAAAAGTAACCAATGTCTAAAGGCATGTATGAGAAGCCGATAAAACATCGGAACGACCATCCAAAATGGCGGAACGACCACTAAAAAGGACTTGGAAAAGGTTGACTTTTTTCAAATTGTTTACCGTTAAATGAAAAAATTAAAAAAAAGTCACAAACGTCTAAAGTCAAGTATGAGAAGCCTATAAAACATCGGAATGACCACGGAACGACCACCCAAAATGGCGGAACGACCACTAAAAAAGACTTGGAAATGTTGACTTTTTTCAAATTTTTTACCATTAAATGAAAAAATTAAAAAAAAGTCACCAATGTCGAAAGGCAAGTATGACAAGCCTCCAAACCTTCGGAACGACCGCGGAATGACCATCAAAAGGACAGAACGACCACTAAAAAATTCGAGGAAAAGGTTGACTTTTTACCGTTAAATGAAAAAATTAAAAAAAAGTCACCAATGACTAAAGGCATGTATGAGAAGCCTATAAACCTTCGGAACGACCGCGGAACGGCCACCCAAAATGACGGAACGACCACTAAAAAAGACTTTGAAAAGGTTGACTTTTTTCAAATTTTATACCGTTCAATGAAAAAATTAAAAAAAAAGTCACAAACGTCTAAAGGCATGTATGAGAAGCCCATCAACCCTTGGAACGACCGCAGAACGACCATCCAAAATGGCGGAACGACATCTAAAAAAGACTTGGAAAAGGTTAATTTTTGTGAAATTTTTTACCGTTAAATGAAAAAATTAAAAACAAGTCACCAACGTCGAAGGCATGGGGATGCGTAATATGTCACATTTACTCGCTTAGGGCAAGTGGGAGATTGTTGGGATCTATATGTGCCATAAGGATAGAAAATCAATATTAGGGATTTTTTATAAATATGACATTTTGATATTAATAAGAGGAAATTATTCATGTTTAATAAGTTGTGTCATATTTACTTTCATTTGTTGATTGTATAATTATTTTGATCAAACATAAAATACTCCTAGGCTGTTGGTAATATATCGAATTACCATATGTATACGGAATATGTATAGAAGACGTGGTAATTTGATAACAGTCTAAATAAATAGTCTGCAATCAACGGAATAAGATTTGAGGATCTTATTCATGATAAGATTGTAAAGTTTGTCTACTTCCTTGGAGGGATGGTTTGTCTTGACCATCGATAGGTTCCAAGTAGAACTTTAATGTATACCAGTATTGAAGTATGACATTGGACTGGACCTAAAGTGTTAATTGATTCAGTTTAATAATTTCGTTTATAAGAATCAATGATGCTTTAATTATCATCCTGCATTAATCTTAATCCTGAAATGATTACTTGAGTTTGCATCTATGACTTATGTACCTTGATGCACTAAAGGTGAGATACTTTTAATTCATGGTCAACATACTTGTGTTTTGGGTGCATGACTTATAGATGGAGAAATCAAGATTTATAGATACGGAATCCATAGCTATTTTAATGATAGTAAATGTTATCTACTTAAAGTCATTATTTGGGATTGAAAGATAGTATAACAAGATCTTGGCCATCGGTTTACTTTGTGTTCTCTGATGGTTTACCAATTGTATGGTTTTACAATTGGTGGTTCTTTCAATGGAGAATGATGGAACTTTAAGTTAAAATGATTGAAAAGGTAAAACGAAAAAAGTCCTTAATTCAATCATGAATAACAAACGAGGATTAAGCAAGCGATGAATAAATCATGGGAGAAGCACTATGTGAGAGAGCTTTCGTAATACGGTATGTAAACAGGAGTTCAGCTTCAAACTTTTAGTAGAATAGTTTTGAAGTTGATAATTGATGGATAATTAATCTGGGATTAATTTTTCACAATTATAGGTGTCTCTTTACATATTTCCATCAGGTCCCTCTATTAGCTCATATAGTTCCATGAAACGTCTCGGGATTTGTTCCTAATGAGATCGGTAAATTATAAATGGAATTTTGTAATGTCTATTAAGACATGGTACTCTCTAACATGCAATCTGGAAAGGATTGGATACGTGAAATTTGTAGACAAATGATTTGTCAATATGTGATTGGTTAATTTGAATTTTGAAAATAAGATTGTGTTTAAATTTTGGAAAACAAAATTTTTCTCTCCTAATTAAAAGAGGTGCACGTTTTTTTAATTGTGTGGAGAGAAGAAAATTTTGTTTCAAAATTGTTTAAATATATTCCTAACATTAAATTATTAATTGGTTTAAATAATGGAGATTATTTCATGGATTTTTCTTTCCTAATTAAAGAGGTGCACGGTTTTTGTGAGAAAAGAAAATTTGAAATATTTCATTGATTTAAATTAATTAATATGGATAATGTTTATGGAAAATATTTATTCAAATATGTGAATCCTATTGAAATTCGAAAAGGTTTAAAAGAAGTTTGAATCTAGATAGGACTAGGATCTTTTGACTAGTCTAGATTCTTGATTTAAAATTTGAACCATCAATCATGATCTATCTCACTTGTGGCCGAATTTTTAGTTGAGATTTCCTTTTAAAAAATTGTTTTTAGGTTCAATGAATCTAGCCCTAAAGTTGTATGATCTTTTGGTTCAAGATTTATCCGGAAAAATAATTATTAATTATTTTTCAAGAAAGAGATAAATTTTGAAAAGGATTAGAATACTATATAAAGGCTAGGAGTTCTTGAAAAACCAATTTTTGATTTTTTTTAATGAAAAAAAACGTTTTTTGGAAGAAAAAAAAAATTTATTTTAGGTTTCTTTCACATCAAAAATTCGGCTTTCTTGTGAGAGAGAAAAAGAAAGAAAATTCCATTGAATCAAAACTGCGAGAAAGGTTAAACCGAGTGATAATTTTTCGTAAGAGGTTAACCGGTTCTTGTTTTGTAGTTTTGAAGAAAGAAGTTGGATCAAATTCTCAACGAGGATCATCGGAATTGAGACGAAGGATCTAGACTTCGGAAAGTATTACCGGTCGCTTGAATTCATAGAACGTGTCCCCACACACACTTTGAGATGTGGAACTCAAGAATAGTAGAGAAGACACATTGGTCAAATGCTCTAGCAATTCCGGAATCCAAGAAATAAGGTACGCTTGATCATGAATTAATTTATTGTTATATGCATCATGAGCTTCTTTTCCGAATAGGCATAAAAATTTTAAAACTTCAGCTGCGCCGTAACTCTGATACCGGATCCGATTTTTCAAACAATTGGTATCAGAGCCAACTCATGATCATGCATATAACATAAATTATTTGATCAAATAAATTTCTCCCTGTGCATTAATGAAATATTTTAGAGAGTTGGCACTATAGGTTTTATTTTGAGTATGTTAAATATATTATGAATGGATGTATGGATGAATGAAAGCTTTATATTATTTTGATAATATATGATGCTTGTTCAATTTTGCCGGTCATGATTCCATAGAGGTTATAATTTGTATCTAGGTTTTTCAAGTGTAATAGATGCGGTCTATTATCACCGCTAGGTCGTTCTTTCAATTCCTAAAATTTTTGTAAGCCGGAAACGGCATAGGAATTTTTTTGTAAAATTCGGGCTACAATGGATTCAAGGAGATTGAAGATGAACGAAGGATGTGACATTGGAGAAGGAAGACACATTGAAGAAGGATACAAGGCATGGATCTACAAATGAAGGCCGATATATGTTTCGGTTAATTTTTATAAATTTTGCAATTTTCTTTTCTCTAGAATGGAATCATGATCCACGGCTATTTACATATTTTGCAAACCATGAATGATGAGTTATTAGATGAATATGATATACTATTTCGTGATGTATTGATAGCATGCCATATAGACTAGGGAGTGCCACTCAATAAATATTATTTATGCATGAAAAACAAAAACCCTAATTTAAAAGATTGAGTGGGAGAAGGTTTTACACACTAAGACCTACAGCCTCCATCGTTGGTCCAATAGTTACGCATGGTAGTGCCTACTACTTGGTTTTGATCCGGGAATTCCCTTCGGATAGGTATCTTACCTAGAGCGCATATTGATTTGGATTTCCGAAAGGATAATAATTTTGGGCATATTTTATATTCAGATTACCCCTCGGTGGCGGATGTAAAATATGGATTCAAAATTAGAAACGATGGTTATACACTCATGCTACTTTATTTATTAACCCTCCCTCGAGGCCCTGTTATGTAAAGTAGTGGCTAAATTAACGATAATTAATATATATTTAATGGAGTTTGCTCCGTAAACGAATATGTATTAATCGGAAGAGATCCGTGTTCTTGGCTAGTTATTCTATGACTACCCCTCCGTAGCTTAGAAAGCGGTAACTAGGAATTATCGTTGTAAGGTATGTGTTTTAAGGGTTTTACACATGAACATTTAGATTGCATATAGATTTTTTTGTTTCATTACAAAATCATATTTTATAAACTGATAGGATGTTTGCTCATACTTATTACATGTTTTCTTATTATAAATCAAAATATCGAGCCCTTTATCTGTGATACTTACGCAAAACAAATTAACTGGCGAAAATTTTAATGACTGGAAAAGGAACTTGCTAATCGTCCTAAACTTTGAGAAACACAGTTTTGTTCTAACCCAACCTCGACCACCTACGCCTGCAATCGATGCTCCTGATAGGGATTTTGTAGCGCTTGAGCGCTTGGACAATTCCAACCTTAGTGCCATGTGCTATATTCGGGCGAGCATGTCTAACGTGCTCCAGAAACAGCATGAGGAACATCAAACTACTAGGCAGATCATTGATAACCTGGAGGAAATGTTTGGTGAACAAACTATCCAGGCTAAGACCGATGCTATCAAAGGTCTCATGAACTGCAGGCAGAAGGTTGGAACTCCTATCAAGGAGCACATGATGACAGTCATGGCTTATTTGTCTGAAGCTCAGGCAAATAGGGCTGAGATCGATGCTGCAACTCAACTGGTTATGGTTTTCCAAACCTTATCCAAGGATTTTGATTTGTTTCAGGCATCCTACAACCTTAACCGGAAGGAGATGTCTTTAATGGAATTGATGAAGGAGTTGCAAGCCTTTGAGAATATTTTTAAGGGTTCTGGATCTAAGGCTGAGGCAAATTTAGCTGAACCTAGTTCGTCTGTTTCTAATCCCAAAAGGAAGAACGAAAAGGGGAAGAACAAGGGGAACAAGCCTGCGGTGAATGCACCTGTTTCTAAGAAGTCTAAAAAGACTAAGAAGCGGAAGGTGGATCCCAAAAAGGCTAAGTGCTTTCACTGTGGGAAGAAATTACATTTCAAGAAGGATTGCCGAGATTTCCTGGCTTTGCAAAAGCAGAAAGGTAATTTCAATGTCCTGTATCTTGAGGGTTGTTTAGTGGAAGAATCTAAAGACAATTAGGTTATAGATTCTAGAGCTACTAACCATGTTTGTATTTCTCTACAGGGGTTCAAGGTAACGAGAAGTCTGCATGAGGAGGACTTTACGTTAAGAACCGGCGATAGGACGTTGGTGCGAGCTGAAGCAGTGGGAGAAGTGCATCTTTATTTCGATTAATTTAGGTTTATTGTTTTAAGACATTGTTTTTATGTTTCTAATTTTAAGAGGAACCTAATTTCGGTAGCTTGTTTAATTAAATATTCTTATTCAATTTCTTTTAATAATAAAGTTGTTATTAGGAAAAACAATTCTCTTATCTGTAATGGATGGATGCATGAAAATCTTTATTTTATCAAATCTAAAATGCACTTACTGCTTGATACAGAATTGGAAAAGAACTCTAAAAGACATAAGTCTTCTCACTCTAACAAATCATATCTTTGGCATTTACGACTTGGTCACATAAGCCTTAACAGAATTCAAAGGATGGTAAAAGATGAATGCCTTGACTTGTACGAGGTTGAACCTTGGCCACAATGCGAATCCTGTTTGGAGAGCAAAATGACTAAACGACACTTTGCTGCCAAGGATGGTCTTGCCGAGAAACTTTTAGAATTTGTGCATACAGATGTTTGTGGTCCCATGAACATAGAAGCACGTGGTGGGTATGAGTATTATATCACTTTTATTGATGATTACTCAAGGTATGGATATGTCTATTTGATGACCCGCAAAAGTGAAGCCTTTGACAAGTTCAAAGAGTTTCAGGCTGAAGCGGAAAAACAATTAGACAAGTCCATTAAGACACTTCGATCGGATCGAGGTGGGGAATACCTATCGGATGAGTTCTTAGGATATTTGATAGAGAATGGGATACAATTCCAGTTGACTGCACTTGGTACTCCTCAACAGAATAGTGTAGCTGAGAGAAGGAATAGGACCCTATTGGATATGGTCCGGTCTATGATGAGTTACTCCACTTTACCTTTGTCATTTTGGGGGCACGCCGTACAAACTGCATGCTATCTTCTGAATAACGTTCCTTCCAAATCGGTTCCTAAAACTCCTTACGAGTTATGGACGAGTAGGAAACCTAATTTGAATCATATTCGAATTTGGGGTTGTCCGGCACACGTCCTGGATAAGGAAGCGAAGAAATTGGAGTCACGATCAGAAGTGTGCTTGTTTGTTGGCTATCCAAAAGGGACCAAAGGTGGTCTGTTCTATAATCCGAAGCAAAATAAAGTTTTTGTTTCAACACATGCAACACTCCTGGAGGAAAGTTACATAGAAGACTTTAAACCTCGTAGCAAAGTAGTGCTTGAGGAGATGACTTCGGGTTTGGATGTTCCTAAAGTCACAGAAAACCTTGTGGAAAAATCACTAAAAAATCAACAACCACAGGAGCTTCGTCGTAGTGGGAGGATTATCAGGGAACCTGAAAGGTACATGTTCAGTGGTGAAGTTTATGAAGCAGAATCCATAGAACATATTGATGATCCGGCTACGTACAAGGAAGCTATGGAGGATGTTGATTCTAGTCTTTGGCAAAAGGCTATGAACACCGAGATGGAATATATGGATTCCAACGAGGTCTGGAAACTTGTAGACTTACCCCAAGACATAAAACCGATTGGGTGTAAGTGGGTATACAAGAGGAAGAGAGGTGTGGATGGGAAAGTGGAAACTTTCAAGGCAAGACTTGTAGCGAAGGGCTATACGCAGAAAGAAGGAATCGATTATGAAGAAACCTTCTCGCCTGTAGCAATGCTTAAGTCAATCCGCATTCTTTTATCCATTGTCGTTGCTCTCGATTATGAGATCTGGCAAATGGATGTTAAGACAACTTTCTTGAATGGCTCTCTTGAAGAAGATATCTATATGATACAACCAGATGAGTTCAAAGCAAAGGGCCAAGAAGACAAAGTATGCAAGTTGCTTAAATCCATTTATGGATTAAAGCAAGCATCTCGTTCTTGGAATATTAGGTTTGATCAAGCGATCAAAACTTATGGATTCGAACAAAACATTGATGAACCATGTGTTTATAAATGTATCAAGAATGAGAAAGTGGTGTTCCTTGTACTTTATGTGGATGATATATTGCTTATTGGAAACGATGTGGCAATATTATCATTTGTCAAAGTTTGGTTAGCTAAACAGTTTGACATGAAGGACTTAGGAGAAGCTAATTATGTTCTTGGTATTCAACTCTTTAGAGATAGAAAGAACAAAACGATAGCACTCTCCCAAGCTTTATACATTGATAAAGTACTTGAGAAGTTTTCTATGAAGGATTCCAAGAAAGGTGCTCAACCTTTCAGGATTGGAATCAAGTTTTCTAGAGATGACTGTCCCAAGACATCGAAGAAAGGAGCGTATGAAAAATGTACCTTATGCATTAGTGGTAGGTAGTCTTATGTACGCTATGTTATGCACTAGGCCTGACATTTGTCTTACGGTTGGTATGGTAAGTCGATATCAGTCGAATCCGGGACCGAACCATTGGGCTGCGGTCAAGCATATACTCAAGTATCTACGGAGAACGAGGGATTATATGCTAGTGTATTCCGGTCAGGACCTTGTTCCTGTAGGATATACAGATTCTGATTTTCAATCAGATCAGGATTCAAGGAAATCGACTTCAGGATCTGTCTTCACCCTTTGAGGTGGTGCCGTTGTGTGGAGGAGTGTTAAGCAATCTTGTATTGCTGACTCGACCATGGAAGCCGAGTATGTGGCAGCCAGTGAGGCATCAAGGAAGCGGTTTGGCTCCGCAGGTTCCTTAGTGACCTTGAGGTCGTTCCTGGTATGAATAAAGCTATGGTGCTCTACTGTGACAACAGTGTAGCAGTAGCTAATACCAAGGATCCTAGGCATCATAAGAGGAGTAAGCATATTGACAGAAAATATCACATTATCAGAGGCTTTGTTGATAGTGGAAATATGACGGTTTGCAAAATCGCATCGGAGGACAATCTTGCTAACCCGTTCACGAAGACTTTGGTGGCCAGAGGATTCGAAGAACACGTCGAAGGCATGGGGATGTGTAATATGTCACATTTACTCGCTTAGGGCAAGTGGGAGATTGTTGGGATCTATATGTGCCCTAAGGATAGAAAATCAATATTAGGGATTTTTTATAAATATGACATTTTGATATTAATAAGAGGAAATTATTCATGTTTAATAAGTTGTGTCCTATTTACTTTCATTTGTTGATTGTATAATTATTTTGATCAAACATAAAATACTCCTAGGCTGTTGGTAATATATCGAATTACCATATGTATACGGGGTATGCATAGAAGACGTGGTAATTTGATAACAGTCTAAATAAATAGTCTGCAATCAACAGAATAAGATTTGAGGATCTTATTCATGATAAGATTGTAAAGTTTGTCTACTTCCTTGGAGGGATGGTTTGTCTTGACCATCGGATAGGTTCCGAGTAGAACTTTAATATATACCAGTATTGAGGTATGATATTGGACTGGACCTAAAGTGTTAATTGATTCGGTTTAATAATTCCGTTTATAAGAATCAATGATACTTTGATTATCATCCTGCATTAATCTTAATCCTGAAATGATTACTTGAGTTCGCATCCATGACTTATGTACCTTAATGCACTAAAGGTGAGATACTTTTAATTCATGGTCAACATACTTGTGTTTTGGGTTCATGACTTATGGATGGAGAAATCAAGATTCATAGATACGGAATCCATAGCTATCTTAACGATAATAGATGTTATCTACTTAAAGGCATTATTCAGGGATTGAAAGATAGTATAACAAGATCTTGGCCATCGGTTTACTTTGTGTTCTCTGATGGTTTACCAATTGTATGGTTTTACAATTGGTGGTTCTTTCAATGGAGAATGATGGAACTTTAAGTTAAAATGATTGAAAAGGTAAAATGGAAAAAGTCCTTAATTCAATCATGAATAACACACGGGGATTAAGCAAGCGATGAATAAATCATGGGAGAAGCACTACGTGAGAGAGCTTTCGTAATACGGTATGTAAACAGGAGTTCAGCTTCAAACTTTTAGTGGAATAGTTTTGAAGTTGATAATTGATGGATAATTAATCTGGGATTAATTTTTCACAATTATAGGAGCCTCTTTACATATTTCCATCGAGTCCCTCTATTAGCTCATATAGTTCCACGAAGCGTCTCGGGATTTGTTCCTAATGAGATCGGTAAATTATAAATGGAATTTTGTAATGTCTATTAAGACATGGTACTCTCTAACATGCAATCTGGAAAGGATTGGACATGTGAAATTTATAGACAAATGATTTATCAACATGTGATTGGTTAATTTGAATTTTGAAAATAAGATTGTGTTTGAATTTTGAAAAACAAAATTTTTCTCTCCTAATTAAAACAGGTGCACGTTTTTTTAATTGTGTGGAGAGAAGAAAATTTTGTTTCAAAATTGTTTAAATATATTCCTAACATTAAATTATTAATTGGTTTAAATAATGGAGATTATTTCATGGATTTTTCTTTCCTAATTAAAGAGGTGCACGGTTTTTGTGAGAAAGAAAATTTGAAATATTTCATTGATTTAAATTAATTAATATGGATAATGTTTATGGAAAATATTTATTCAAATATGTGAATCCTATTTAAATTCGAAAAGGTTTAAAAGAAGTTTGAATCTAGATAGGACTAGGATATTTTGACTAGTCTAGATTCTTGATTTAAAATTTGAACCACCAATCATGATCTATCTCACTTGTGGCCCAATTTTTAGTTAAGATTTCCTCTTAAAAAATTGTTTTTAAGTTCAATAAATCTAGCCCTAAAGTTGTATGTAGTGGTGGGAATTTGGGCCGGGCCAAACGGGTCGGCCCGAGGCTCGTAATTTTGACCCGGTCGGTGGCCCGGCCCGGCCCGAAGTTTATGGGCTTGATAAAAGCCCGGCCCGATAGTGAGGGCCGGGCCGGGCTCTCATTCTAAGCCCGACGGGCCGGGCCGGGCCGGCCCGAATATTTAAGCCCCGACGGGCCGGCCCAAGCCCACTCATTATTTATTAAAAAAAAAAAAAAAACTCTCAAATATTTTTTGTTAAAACTGATGAGTGATGACCATCTTCAGAGTTCAGACTTCAAATGAATGGCCTTGATTATCGCATTTTGAGGCACATTAAAAGACAAAAACATTTAAAAATCAAAATCAAAATAAAGACAATCCCACAGTTCCCACTGCTGGCTGCTGCCCAGCCCTCTGCCAGGCCCACTGTCCCACGCCAGTGACGCCACGTGGCCACGCCTGACGCCTCCCAGCTGGCCAGCTCCCACCCCACGGTCCCCACTCCCCACTCCCCACTCCCCACCCAAGTCTCTCTCGGTCTCTCCCTCCTAACTCTGCGCCACGTGCCCACGTCTCCTCCTCCCAAGCCAGCAGGCGCTAGGCAGCACCGCAGCATCTAGCAGGCAGTCCTCCTGTCCTCCAGTCCTCCTCCTCCCAAGTCCCAATGGGCAATGGCAGAGAGCCAGAGATGATCAGATGAGAGATGAGAGAAAGGCTAAAAAAATAGCCGTTTGGGCAACAGCTATAATCGCATTTCCCAATTTTTTTTTTTCATTCTCAATTTCTCTGCTTTCTCATTCTCAACGGCTATAATCCCGAATCCCATTTGGCCGGCTATAAATAGTCATACCCTTCCATCTCATTTTTTCACTCACACATCTTCATAACTTCATTCTTCTGATCTTCTCTCAAGTCTTAAGTCTCAACTCTCATTTCAATCTCTTATACTCTTATTCTCTAATTTCATTATTTCTTATACTTTTTTTTAGTAACTTATATTCTCAATCTCATTATTTCTAAATTCTAAATTTCTAATACTTACTTTCCTACAAAACAAAAAAACAAAAAAACAAAATGGATCCAAATCCAAATGTTCAACAACCATTTTTTGATCTTGATGAGGACTACTACGGGATGGATGACCGCGACATCGAAGAAGTTGAGATTTCCCGTATGGAGGCTGGTGACAATGTCCGTGAGATTAGACGTAGGAGTTTCAATACTCCAATACCACCAAGTCCAATGTTGGTACCATCAAGAAGTAGTTCGGGGAGCACCAGTTGCCCACCAAAAAAGTCAAAAGGTACTGCTAAACCCACTTCACGTGCTTGGCAATTCTTTGATGTTATGCAGCATGAGGAGATCGGCCCCGACGGCAAAACAAAACAAACAAGAGTAGCAAAATGTAAGTTTTGTAAAAAAACTTTAACTGCTAACTCTTCCGGTGGGACTCGCCACTTACTAGCCTATAGTGAAAAATGTGCTGCGAAACATGTCCAAGGAAGAGAGCCAACACAAAGCACTCTAAAATTCAACTCCGATGGCTCGGTAGGTACGTTTTCTTATGATCCCATGGTAGCTAGAGAATCTCTAGCTCGTTTAATTGCTTCTACAGATTTACCTATTAGTTTTGGTGAAAATGCTTTTTATGAAGAGCATATTCAAAGATCTTTTTGTCCACAATTTAAAGCCGTTACTAGAAAAACTATTAGGAGTGATATTATATCTTATTATAGTAAAAAACGCACTGCATTAATATCTTATATGAATACAAACACATTTTGTATTGCATTAACATCTGATATTTGGGCTGCTAGGTCAAATCAAGATTATATTAGTGTAGTTTCACATTATTTAGGGTGAGTTTGGTGTGTTAGTTTGAGTTGAAATATTTTAGTTGTAATAGTAAATTTTTTTGAATTTTCAGAAAAGACAAAAAACTTTTTGGGAAAAAGACAAAAACTTTTTAGGAAAAAGACAAAAAAAAGTACAGTTTGAGTTGAAATGAAATTGCTCACCAAACGCACCCTTAGATCCCCAGTGGCAATTACAAAAAAGAATTATTGGCTTTAGACTGATTGATCATTCTCATAATGCTTCAAATATTATTGATAATATTATGAGTGTTTTAAATGAATTTGGCATTAGCAATTGCATTATTTCAATCACCCTAGATAATGTTTCGGCAAATACCGCGGCAATTCGTTTTCTTGAGAACAACTTGTCAGAATATATTGGTGGAATTTTATTACATCAACGTTGTGCATGCCATATCATCAACCTCATTGTAAAATCAGGTATGAAGTTGGTAAGTAATAACATAGAAAATATTCGTAATGCTCTCCTTTGGATACATAATTCAAATCATCGCATTGGTGAATTTAAGAGGTATTGCAAAGCAGATGGTTTGAAACCTCGAAAATTCGGGACTGATATGCCGGTAAGGTGGAACTCAACTTATTTAATGTTGAAAAATGTAATAGAATATAAGAATGTTATTTCTATATTTTATAATACAAAGCATAATAACATATTATTATCTGATGTTGATTGGTTTATTGCTGAAAGAATGATTTATTTTTTAGAAACTTTTTATGATGCTACTGTTTTATTGTCTGGTATTTATTATCCCACTTCTCCACTAGTTTTCACCCAATTAATGCTTATTTCTTCATTGTTTTGTGAATATAGAAATGATAGTTTATTTAAACTAATAGTAGAAAAAATGGAGAAAAAGTTTATGAAATATTGGGATCACAATAACATGCCTTTATTATATTGCCTTGCCATTGTTTTAAATCCTATAGTTAAATTAAATGGTCTTTATAATGGTCTTACTCATATTTCTAAACATATGAATGTAGATTTTGCTTCAACATATTCTTTAACATTTGCTAACACTAAATGCAAGTTATTTGAGATTTTTGCAACTTATCAGAATAAATTCGGGCAGCAAGCTAACATTGAAACCGAAGAAACTCTTCCGACTGCTGGTGATCGGAAAAAGAAAAAAGTTTTGGGTTTTTTCTCTACTCCAGCAAGATCGGGCTCCTCATCAAGTTCAAGTGTTACTCGTCCAATTTCAGCAAGTTCAACTACTACGAGTACGACACACTCGGAGCTCACAAAATACTTGGATACAGATTTTTCACTGCTCGACTCAACTACAAATACTGAAGATTTTAAAATTTTAGATTGGTGGAGGTTGCAGTCGACAAATTTTCCAGTGCTGTCCCGTTTAGCACATGACATTTTAACCATTCCTGTATCAACAGTTTCTTCTGAATCAGCATTCAGCACAGCTGGAAGGATAATTGAAGATCGGAGGACCTCATTAACACCTGAGATGGTCGAGGTGCTTACATGCTTAAAAGATTGGGAACATGCAGATAAAAGGATGCAATATACAGTCGAAGATCAAGAGATACTCCAACACTTTAACGAAATGAACATAATCGATGATGATGATATTGACGATGCTCCTGCGGCTCCCCCTTCCGGTTACTGATGTTGATTGATATATTTTTTTCATTGTAAATTTGTAAACATGAATTAAGATTGCACTCTTTTTTCTTTACTAAGGTTTTATCCCAATGGGTTTTACTTAGTAAAGTTTTTAATGAGGCAATCATGACATCAATAAAATTTATTTTTGCTAATATTTCTTCTTTTATTTTTACATTTTCAAGTCACCAGTTTAGTAATTTTTCTCTTTTTCTCTCTCTTTCCACTCACCTGCTTTTTCTCTTTCCTCTGCTTGTTGTGGTTCCAAATCCTCAGTTAAAAAAAAAAAAAAAAAAAAAAGAAAAGAAGCCCAACGAATATTCTTTCTCATTCCTCCTATTCCAAGTCCTTCCATTATTGCAACAGCAGCAACACGGCAATGATGGAGAATTATTCACTCGCAAAGTTTGCTTTGGAAATTCCATTTTAGCTCTTTAATTAGGATCTGTGTGAGGTTTTATGATTGTGTTGGAAACTTGCTAAATTAGTTAATTATATACCAACTAATCTAAAAGTGAATTTTTATCTAAGATAACATATTATATATTTAAATAAATTATTAAATTATCAAAAATATACAAATTTATTCAAAAATTACAAATAAAAAATAAAATTAAATAAAAATTTAAAAAATTGGTTCCGGCCCGGGCCCGGGCCCGGCCCGCTCTAAACCCAGGGGCCGGGCTGGGCTTACATTCTAATCATTCGGGCTGGCCCGGCCCGGCCCGAATATTAAATGGGTCGGGCCGGGCCGAAATTTTAAAAAAGCCCGTCGGGCTCGGGCCGGGCCGGGCCGGGCGGCCCGAATTCCCACCACTAGTTGTATGATCTTTTGGTTCAAGATTTATCCAGAAAAATAATTATTAATTATTTTTCAAGAAGGAGATAAATTTTGAAAAGGATTGGAATACTATATAAAGGCTAGGAGTTCTTGAAAAACCAATTTTTGATTTTTTTTGCGGAAAAAAAAACGTTTTTTGGAAGAAAAAAAAATTTTATTTTAGGTTTCTTCCACATCAAAAATTCGGCTTTCTTGTGAGAGAGAAAAAGAAAGAAAATTCCATTGAATCAAAACTGTAAGAAAGGTTAAACCGAGTGATAATTTTTCATAGGAGGTTAACCGGTTCTTGTTTTGTAGTTTTGAAGAAAGAAGTTGGATCAAATTCTCAACGAGGATCATCGGAATTGAGAATGAGGGATCTAGACTTCGGAAAGTATTACCAGTCGCTTAGATTCATAAAACGTGTGCCTACACACGCTCTGAGATGTGGAACTCGAGAATAGTAGAGAAGACACGTTGGTCAAACGCTCTAGTAATTTCGGAATCCAAGAAATAAGGTACGCTTGATCATGAATTAATTTATTGTTATATGCATCATGAGCTTCTTCTCCGAATAGGCAAAAAAATTTTAAAACTTCCGCTGCGCCGTAACTCTGATACCGGATCCGATTTTTCAAACAGGAACGACCATCCAAAATGGCTGAACGACCACTAAAAAGGACTTGAAAAAGGTTGACTTTTTTCAAATTGTTTACCGTTAAATGAAAAAATTAAAAAAAAGTCACAAACATCTAAAGACATGTATGAGAAGCCTATAAAACATCGGAATGACCAAGAACGACCGCGGAACGACCGCCCAAAATGACGGAACGACCACTAAAAAAGATTTGAAAATGTTGACTTTTTTCAAAATTTTTACCATTAAATGAAAAAATTAAAAAAAAGTCACCAACATCTATAGGCAAGTATGACAAGCCTCCAAACCTTCGGAATGACCGCGGAACGACCATCGAAAAGGGCGGAACGACTACTAAAAAATTTGAGGAAAAGGTTGGCTTTTTTCCTCAAACTTTTTACCGTTAAATGAAAAAATTAAAAAAAGTCACCAATGACTAAAGGCATGTATGAGAAGCCTATAAACCTTCGGAACGACCGCAGAACGACTAGACCGCTAAAAAAGACATGGAAAAAGTTGACTTTTTTCAAATTTTGTACCGTTAAATGAAAAAATTAAAAAAAAGTCACAAACGTCTAAAGGCATGCATGAGAAGCCCATCAACCCTCGAAACGACCAGGAACGACCATCCAAAATGACGGAACGACCTCTAAAAAAGACTTGGAAAAGGTTGACTTTTGTGAAATTTTTTACCGTTAAATGAAAAAATTAAAAAAAAAAGTCACCAACGTCTAAAGGCATGTATGAGAAGCCCATCAACCCTCGAAACGACAAGGAACAACCGTGAAACGACCATCGAAAAGTGCGGAACGACCACTAAAAAGTCTTGGAAAATATTGATTTTTTTCAAAAATTTTACCATTAAATGAAAAAATTAGAAAAAAGTCACCAACATCTAATGGCATGTAGGAGAAGGCCATAAACCCTCGGAACGAAAAGGAACGACCATCCAAAATGGCGGAACGACCACTAAAAAGGACTTGGAAAAGGTTGACTTTTTTCAAATTGTTTACCGTTAAATGAAAAATTAAAAAAAAAATCATAAACGTCTAAAGGCATGTATGAGAAGCCTATAAAACATCAGAATGACCAGGAACGACTGCGGAACGACCACCCAAAATGGCGGAACGACCACTAAAAAAGACTTGGAAATGTTGATTTTTTTCAAATTTTTTACCGTTAAATGAAAAAATTAAAAAAAAGTCACCAACCTCTAAAGGCAAGTATGACAAGCCTCCAAACCTTCGGAACGACCGTGAAAAAGGGCGGAACGACCACTAAAAAATTTAAGGAAAATGTTGACTTTTTTCCTCAAATTTTTTACCGTTAAATGAAAAAATTAAAAAAAAGTCACCAATGACTAAAGGCATGTATGAGAAGCTTATAAAATTTCGAAATGACCAAGAACGACCACCCAAAATGACGGAACGACCACTAAAAAAGACTTGGAAAAGGTTGACTTTTTTCAAATTTTGTACCGTTAAATGAAAAAAAATTAAAAAAAAGTCACAAACGTCTAAAGACATGTATGAGAAGCCCATCAACCCTTGGAACGATCAGGAACAACCGCGGAACGACCATCCAAAATGGCGGAACGACATCTAAAAAAGACTTGGAAAATGTTAACTTTTGTGAAATTTTTTACCGTTAAATTAAAAATTAAAAACAAGTCACCAACGTCTAAAGGCATGTATGAGAAGCCTATCAACCCTCAAAACGACCAGGAATGACCGCGGAACGACCATCGAAAAGTGCGGAATGACCACTAAAAAGTCTTGGAAAATGTTGACTTTTTTCAAAAATTTTACCGTTAAATGAAAAAATTAGAAAAAAAAGTCACCAACATCAAAAGGCATGTAGGAGAAGGCCATAGACCCTCGGAACGACCGCGGAATGACCATCTAAAATGACGAAACGACTACTAAAAAAGACTTGGAAAAGCTTGACTTTTTCAAAATTTTTTACCGTTAAATGAAAAAATTAAAAAAAAGTCACAAACTACTAAAGGCATGTATGAGAAGCCCATCAACTCTCGGAACGACCAGGAATGACCGCAGAACGACCATCAAAAAGTGCGAAACGACCACTAAAAAAGACTTGGAAAATGTTGACTTTTGTGAAATTTTTTACTGTTAAATGAAAAAATTAGAAAAAAGTCACCAACTTCTAAAGGCATGTATGAGAAGCCCCTCAACCTTCGGAACGACCACGGAACGACCACGGAACGACCATCGAAAAGTGCGGAGCGACCACTAAAAAGTCTTGGAAAATGTTGACTTTTTTCAAAAATTTTACTATTAAATGAAAAAATTAGGAAAAAAAAAAGTCACCAACATCTAAAGGCATGTAGGAGAAGGCCATAAACCCTCGGAACGACCGCAAAACGACCATCCAAAATGGCGGAACGACCACTAAAAAAGACTTGGAAAAGGTTGACTTTTTCAAAATTTTTTACCGTTAAATGAAAAAATTAAAAAAAAGTCACCAACTACTAAAGGCATGTATGAGAAGCCCATCAACTCTCGGAACGACCAGGAATGACCGCGGAACGACCATCAAAAAGTACGGAACGACCACTAAAAAAGACTTGGAAAAGGTTGACTTTTGTGAAATTTTTTACTGTTAAATGAAAAAATTAGAAAAAAGTCACCAACTTCTAAAGGCATGTATGAGAAGCCCCTCAACCCTCAGAACGACCAGGAACGACCACGGAACGACCATCGAAAAGTGTGGAACGACCACTAAAAAGTCTTGGAAAATGTTGACTTTTGTGAAATTTTTTACCGTTAAATGAAAATATTAGAAAAAAGTCACCAACATCTAAAGGCATGTAGGAGAAGGCCATAAACTCTCGGAAGGACCAGGAACGACCGCGGAACTACCATCCAAAATGGCGGAACGACCACTAAAAAAGACTTGGAAAAGGTTGACTTTTTCAAAATTTTTTACCATTAAATGAAAAAAATTAAAAAAAAAAAAGTCACCAACTACTAAAGGCATGTATGAGAAGCCCATCAACCCTCGGAACGACCGCGGAACGACCATCGAAAAGTGCGAAACGACCACTGAAAAAGACTTAGAAAATGTTGACTTTTGTGAAATTTTTTTCCGTTAAATGAAAAAATTAGAAAAAAGCCACCAACATCTAAAGGCATGTATGAGAAGCTCATCAAACCTCGGAACGATCAGGAATAACACCGGAACGACCATCCAAAAAGGTGGAACGACCACTAAAAAGTCACTTGGAAAAGGTTGACTTTTTCAAATTTTCTACCGTTAAATGAAAAAATTCAAAAAAATCACAAACGGCTCAAGGCATGTATGAGAAGCCCATAAACGTTTAGAACAATCAGGAACGATCGCAGAACGACCATCCAAAAAGGCGGAACGACCACTAAAAAGTCACTTGGAAAAGGTTGACTTTTAGTGGTTGTTCTGCCTTTTTGGATGGTCGTTCCGCGGTCATTCCTGGTCGTTCCGAACGTTTATGGGCTTATCATACATACCTTGAGCCGTTTGTGGTTATTTTTAAATTTTTTCATTTAACAGTAAAAAATTTCACAAAAGTCAATATTTTCCAAGTCTTTTTTAGTGGTCGTTCCGCCTTTTTGGATGGTCGTTCCGTGGTCATTCCTAGTCGTTCCGAACGTTTATGGGCTCTCATACATGCCTTGAGCCGTTTGTGATTTTTTTTGAATTTTTTCATTTAAAGGTAGAAAATTTGAAAAAATCAACCTTTTCCAAGTGACTTTTTAGTGGTCGTTCCGCCTTTTTGGATGGTCGTTCCGAGGTTTGATGGGCTTCTCTTACATGCCTTTAGAAGTTGGTGACTTTTTTTCAATTTTTTCATTTAACGATAAAAAATTTCACAAAAGTCAACCTTTTCCAAGTCTTTTTTAGTGGTCGTTCCGCACTTTTCGATGGTCGTTCCACGGTCGTTCCGAGGGTTGATGGGCTTCTCATACATGCCTTTAGAAATTTGTGACTTTTTTCTAATTTTTTCATTTAACGGTAAAAAATTTCACAAAAGTCAACCTTTTCCAAGTCTTTTTTAGTGGTCGTTCCGCACTTTTCGATGGTCGTTCCGCGGTCGTTCCGAGGGTTGATGGGCTTCTCATACATGCCTTTAGTAGTTTGTGACTTTTTTTTAATTTTTTCATTTAACGGTAAAAAATTTCACAAAACTCAACATTTTCCAAGTCTTTTTTAGTGGTCGTTCCGCCATTTTGGATGGTTGTTCCGCGGTCGTTCCTGGTCGTTCCGAGGGTTTATGACCTTCTCCTACATGCCTTTAGATGTTGATGACTTTTTTCTAATTTTTTCATTTAAGGTAAAATTTTTGAAAAAAGTCAACATTTTCCAAGACTTTTTAGTGGTCGTTCCGCACTTTTCGATGGTCGTTCCGCGGTCGTTCCTGGTCGTTCTGAGGGTTGATGGGCTTCTCATACATGCCTTTAGACGTTGGTGACTTGTTTTTAATTTTTTCATTTAACGGTAAAAAATTTTGAAAAAGTCAACATTTCCAAGTCAAAATTAGTGGTCGTTCCGCACTTTTTAGTGGTCGTTCCTCGGTCGTTCCGAAGGTTTGGAGGCTTGTCATACATGACTCTTCTCATTGGTGACTTTTTTTTTAATTTTTTCATTTAATGGTAAAAAATTTGAAAAAAGTCAACATTTCCAAGTCAAAATTAGTGGTCGTTCCGAAGGTTTGGAGGCTTGTCATACATGACTCTTGTCATTGGTGACTTTTTTTTAATTTTTTCATTTAACGGTAGAAAATTTGAACAAAGTCAACATTTCCAAGTGACTTTTTAGTGGTCGTTCCGCATTTTTCGGTGGTTGTTCCGTGATCGTTCCTGGTCGTTCCGAAAGTTTATAGGCTTGTCATACATGCCTTTAGTCGTTGGTGACTTTTTTTTAATTTTTTCATTTAACGGTAGAAAATTTGAATAAAGTCAACATTTCCAAGTGACTTTTTAGAGGTCGTTCCGCCATTTTCGATTGTCGTTCTGTGGTCGTTCCGAAGCTTTGGAGGCAAATCATACATGTCTTTAGTCGTTGGTGACTTTTTTTTAATTTTTTAATTTAACAGTAAATAATTTGAAAAAAGTCAACATTTCCAAGTCATTTTTAGTGGTCGTTTCACCATTTTTAGTGGTCGTTCCGTGGTCGTTTGGAGGCAAATCATACATGACAAAAGTCATTGGTATGGTTTTTTCGTGTTTTTGCTTAACAGAAAAAATTTATAAAAAAAAAAAGTCAACATTTATAAGTCATTCCGTGTGGTCGTTCCGCACTTTTCAGTGGTCGTTCTGTCATCATTCCGAAGGTTTGGAGGCAAATCATATATGACAAAAGTCATTGGCATAGTTTTTTAGTGTTTTTACTTAACGGAAAAAAATAAAAAATAAAAAAAGTCAATGTTTACAAGGCCTAAAATACGTCAAACCACCCACAAAAAAGAACAGAACGACCACAAAACATTCAAGAACAACCACTTGTTCGTTGCTTTCAAATAGTCAGTTTTTTTGCTCTTAAAAAAACTAATAAATGATATATCAAACATTTAACATTCACCAAAAAAAAAAAAAAAAAAAAACAAAAAAAAAACAAAACAAAACAAAAACAAAAAAACAAATATAAGGAATAAATGAATTTCTTGAATATACTTAATGAATTTCACAAATTACTAGCATTCGTAAAACAAAATTAATGAAATTAAAAACTGTCAAACTCATAATTGTCATTATTAGTGTTGCTTCTAACATCGGATGGATTTGCTAAGTTGGGACATTTTTTTGAATTATGTCCTTTCTGACTACATGTCGCGCATTTATACTTCTTGATTATATATTCTCCTTGTGAAGGGAAGCGAGTTAATTTTGGCCTCCCTCTAAACATTTCCACGTCTGACTCTACTATCTTGTTCTGTCGTAGATTGTCTCTTCCAATTCCAAAAACTTGATACTCCTATTAACCACAAAGCCCTTGCTCATACCAACTCCGAACCACCTCCAAAATCCACTATCCACCTTTTTTCACTTTCCATTATACTCCACGACAATGTAGATCTGACTCATACTTATCATAGATTTTGACATTATCAATTAACAAACAATATAAAGCATACAACTACAAATTTTACATCAATTAACAAAAAAAAAAAATCAAATAAGAATCATGTAGGAACATTCGTTATTATTTCACACTATAAATATAAGGAATACTCAATCAAAGGAACAGAAATCAAAGGAACAAAAATCATTATTAGCCAAAAATCTTATTTCTCCTTTGATGGAAAACTCAATCAAAGAACAGAAATCAATCCAAAAAATTAGCCCAAGTTACATTCTTCAACGGTAACCAGCAGGGGCTTACATATAAATATATCAACAATCAATAACAATGTCAACGGATTATTATATAGTGTGGTGTGTGAAGGCCAAATACAACTGAAGTTTGAATTTGAAAAGTCATATAAACAACGTAATTGCAATGACAAGACTATTCTTCCAACATTGTTCTCAAAACATGAAACCCACTACCACAATTTCAGATCAATCCCCACAAACTCGAAATTATTTTTCTCCCATGTAGACTACGAAAGTACTATTCTTGATCCCTTCTTGAATTCAAATCAAGTACAATTCTTGTATATAAACATATATATATAGACACACATATAATATATATATTATCTCTCGTTGGGTTCTTGATTATTGTTTTGTTCTTTAATCATGAAGTCTTGATTTTTTACGAAATCATGTTAATGAAATCAAAGTTAATGAAATCATGTCTAACGGCTTCTCAAATAGCTCTCTTAAACTTGTTGAACCTCAAATCTAAGATTTCATACTCATAAACTTCAAATCAATAACTTTAGATTTTGAATTAAATAGTAACGGTTTTTTTTTTTTCCAAGGGACTTAGTAATTTTAATCCCAATCATTTTAATTTCTTTCTACAAAAGCTTTTCAATTTTCTTTTTTTCTTTTTCTTGTTGAAAAAGCAACAGAAATCTCAAATTAACCGAATTAATCATTTTGACTTCCACAAGATTTTACAATAACATGATGTTAATAAGAAATCCCTCAAAATTCCAACACGCAAAATCACAGAGATTTCCTTTTTCACAAATCTAATCCCTCTCTCCCATAATTCTACGAGCAAGCTAAATATATATATATATATAACAAATATATATATATATATATACATATAGAGAAAATACATATTTGAACTCAAGAATATTATTTGATCTGAATTCAAGAAGGGATCTAAATGTAGGAGGAGAGGTCGGTGAGAAAATCGGCGCGAAGAGCAGGGTCGTTGTTTTCGGTCAAGGAGAAGGCGTGGTGGAGGTGGCGGCGGAGCTTCTGCTGGTCGGAGAGGTAGAAGAGGAAGAAGAAGGTGTGGTCAGAGAGCTTGTTGCGTCGTCTGCAGATCTTCGACGGTGGCGGCGGCGGCGCTGGTGGTGGAGGCGGCGGATTTGGGGATACTCTTTTGGGGGGAGGGAAGGACGAAGAAGAAAGAAGCAGACAGTTGAAATTGACGAAACAAACATGCTCTAAGGACATCTCCAATGGGTACTCTATTATAAGTATTAACCATTTTAGAGTACGGGGAGGACTCCAACCGATACTCTATATGGTACTTCAAATATAGAAGAATAATACTTCATATTTGAAGTTCACTGTTCATACTCTAAACTATTTTTTTTTTGTTAAATTTTAAAGTAATATTTAGGTAAAAATAAAAATTTAAAGTTACCATATATTTTTTTTTAATATATTTTCTATATGTAAAGTATTTGTATGTTTTTTAAGCTATATTTATTTTTTATACTTTTTTTTATTTTATTATTATTTTTAAGAAAAATAAAAAGTTTTACATCATTAAAAAGTTGAGAAGATATTTTACATAAATATGAGGAATAAATATAAAATAATATTAAATGATTATAAAAAATAATATAAATAATCTTTTTAGAGTATGATATAGAAAATGGGGTGGAGATGAAATTTATTTGAAGGATACTTTATTTTATTTTGTATTCTAAAATAGAAAATAGGTTGGAATGGCCAAAATGACTCAGATCCCCACCACTAATTTGGCTATTTTCTACTCTACCTCATTGGCTCTCTCTCTCTCTCTCTCTGAACTTTCTCACTCTCTCTACTCCACTGTGTTTTTCTACCCTGCTTTTTCGAATGCTTCCACGCTTTCTCTGCCATAACATCAATAAACCCTAGAAAATGCTTCCTGGTTTTCATCTCAGTTTCCATATTTGAACCGTTTTTCTTAGAAAATTTTCCCCGTCTTTTCTGTCTCTCTGTCGGTTTCGCCATGCATTTGAATTTCCGTGTTTCACATTTGCCATTTCTAGCCCAGGAAGTTCCGTTTCTTCCACCGTTCAAAGTTGAAGCTCGGAGTTTTCGTCGAACGAACCTGCATTTCGCCGTAGATCTGAGGATGATCTTTCTGTTTGGAGGTTTCGTGGTTCGGTTGTGAAAAGTTTTGGTCGAACGAACCTGCATTTCGCCGTAGATCCGAAGGGTTACCTCTTCAACCGACTCCGCCGCCGCCGAGCCAGTCCCGCAAGTGGGAGGACTGGGAGCTCCCCTACTACGTTTCCTCACCATTGTCATCCTCGGCGTCGGCCTCAACGCCAAGCCCGATCTCACCACCGAGACCTGGGCCCACAAGAAGGCCCTCGAGCGTCTCGAGGCCGAGCAGCACCAGATCATTGCCACCGCGGAATCGAAATGATCGGAGGTGAAATTCGGCGATCCTGGTATGGCGTTTCTGTGGATCGAAAAGCTTTTTTTCTTTCTGCGATTTGGTTATGGAATTAAAATGATATGAACGAATGATGGCGAAAGATGGGTTATTGATATTGTAGTTCAAATATAAGAAGTTCTTTTTTTGAGAAAATGCGTAAATCGCGAATCTTTGTGAAGGCTCTTCACTTTTCTGGACATTTTGATTTGTTTATTATTTTGACTCAAATAGTTCATGAAGTTTTCTGCTTCAAATCCTTTTTTTTTTTTTTTTCTTTTTTTGTTGATTTTGATGTTGATTTGGGAGTCTTACAATTTGCAATTGGGTTTAATACTGTATAGTAATTTTTATGTGGTATTATGTGTATTAGAGCTCTTAATTATGCTTCAGAGATGGTAAAACCTGTTTATTCTAATCTTGCATTTAAGTAGAAAATTCTTGCAATGCGATGTTGCATGGAAGCGTAGGAGATAGACACTGCAACTGGGAAAGGGTACAATATTTTAATACACGATGGTCATAAGAACTCTTGAGAATTTTTAAAACTTTGAGTGATTTAAACTTGATTGATAAGAAATCTGAGCTAGTCTGGTAGGATGGGGAGATGGGTGAGGGGATTAGTGACAGGATTTTTTAGATTCATGTTTATTTGGTAGAAGAGAAATAAGGAGAGAATGGATTAGATGACGGATATCAAATCCTTCAAAAAGCCTCAATTTCTTTTGTTTATTTATCTGTTGGTAGAAGAGAAATGAGGAGGGAATGGATTGGAGATGCATGGTTTTGTGTTGATTTAGACATTGGTTTGGGATTACTAACAATTGAGGAAAATGAAGAGGAATAGGAGGGTCTTTCTCTCTTTGTGTTGGGTATGAAAGATGGGTTCATTACTCTAATCCCTCTATATTGGGAGAGATTGAAATTGGGATTTTTCTGAGGATTTGAAATCCTTCACCCGATTCATTCCCTCCTTTTTGTCCTTTCTGCCAAACAACTATAGGTCCCTAAATCCTTCTCCTAATCCTCCTACCGTTAACCCTCATTCCACTTTTACAAGTGGCATGAAAGTTTGGAGTTGTTGTTTCTCTCTCGAAGTTGTCCCATCTGTTAGTTATAGGCTTTATTATAGCCATTAGTTTAGTTACCTTTTCATTCCTGTAACTTCCCTGAGAGGTTAAAAAAGTTGCTTCTCTGCCCGAAGTTGTCCCCAGGTTGTCTTTAGCTTTTTAAACAGGTTACTACACTTTCGTAAAAGACTACAATCATATAAATTGTTTTCATTGGAGGCCAATTTAGTACAAATCTATATATTGGTTCTGCAAATTAACGAAATATGATTTGGGGTGTCATTTATTTCATTATCCCTGTTTCCATTTTATGTCGTCTGCAGCTTATAGAGTCCCTTATATATATTCTGAGTTCTGTGAAAATTTAATATAAAATATTAATGGATTAGGGGTGACAATTCATGTCGTGTGGTCATGCCTTATCTCATCTCTCTCCTCTCCTGTCCTTATCTCTTCTTTGCGGTCACGCCTCATCCCTTACACACCCAAATCTCCTCTCCTCTCTCTCTCTCTTTTTTTAATCTCATCTCTCTCCTCTCTCCTCTCCTTATCTCTTCTTTGGGGTCACACCTCATCCCTTACACACCCATTTTCACTGAAGCAGTTGTCCAGGATAGGGGTGGCAATTCGTGTCGTGTGTCGGGTTCGTGTCGTGTTAGAGCCGTGTCGATTTTTTTCTTCCCCAACCCGAACACGACCCGCGACACGAAAACAACACTAAACCACGACACGAACCCGTCACGGGTGGACACGACACGAACCGAAATTGACCTGCGACACGAAATTGACCTGCGACACGAAATTGACCTGCAACACGAAATTGACTCGCAACATGAAATTGACCCGCAACACGAAATTGGCACGAAATTGACACGAAATTTGACCCGAAATTGACACAAAAAAACTGGTCATATTCGGGTTCTACGGGTCCAACCCGAACATGACCCGTTTTTTCTCGTGTCAAATTCGGGTGACCCGAATTTGACCTGATCGACACCTATTTTTCTCAACCCGAACCTGTGAAATTCGTGTCGTTATCAAATCATGTCGTCGTGTCGCGACTCATATTGTCACCCTAGTCCAGGATAATATTGACAATCGAAGGACACCCATTGTCACTGGAGCAGTAGCTCAAGGTAATATTGACAATTCAAGGACTCCAAGAGTCCTTCTTAATCATGTGAACAGAATATTTCTTTTTTATTTTTTTATTTTTTTAAAGAACAGCTGGAAATCAATTTATTAAGAGGACTAAGTTCCCGTGGGCCCAAGTGCCAAAGGTGTCATCGTTATAAAGGTATCAAAATATATATATATATATATATATATATTTCTTTTTCTTTCCTTTTTTTTTTTTTTGGGCCATTGGCCCTACGGGCTCAGGACCACCTTAACAAAGAAAACCCATGCTAAGACGGCAGCCCAATTATCAAGCACCGACAAAGTAGACAAACAACGACGCTTATAAATGAATAAAATAAAATGTCTACTAGGCTGATGTTAATAATGCATTGTTTTTGGCATTAGTAAGCATAGGTTAACAATACTTCCCCATCTCCAAGCCCAAAAGAGATGTTCCAGCGAAAAAAAAAAAAAAAACCCCAAATAAATGTAAAAACAACGACTTTTATAAATGAATAAAATAAAATCTCTACTAGGTTGGTGCTAATAATGCCTTTTTTTTTTTTTTCGGTGTTAATAGGCATAGAGTAGCAATCCTTCCACATCTAACTCTATTAAAGGGTGAAGAATTTAAATCCTTCGTTTCTAAGTTTAAAAATAAAAAAAATAATAATGCATTGTTTTTGTCAAAAAAAAAAAAAAAAGAAATGGTTGATAAATGCATTGAAAGATAGTAATATGCCATTATCATTTCAGAATAATAATAAGGTTCCGTTTGGAGTTCAAGTTTAAACTCAAATTTTTGTCTTTTTCTGAAAAAGTTTTTTATTTTTTCTGAAAAAAATTTTTGTCTTTTCTAAAAAGTCAATAAAAGTTACTATTCAAATTTGAAAATTTCAACTCAAACTCATTCACCAAACGGACCCTAAATGTACGACAGAATAATCATTTTGTTAGTCCAACTTTTTAATAATTCCATAATTATTTGTGAGTGCGACTTAAAAGAGCTAATCGAGGAACATGTAATCATTGATGTTCACTTAAGAAAAGACTCATTTTATGCACCTTCTTGCTTTATTATTGTTATTGAACACTGTTAGAAATATCAATTCTAGTTATTATAACAATTTAGAATTATCATCTTTCTATCACTTAGTATGAAGATATTTGTCAATAAAAAGATTAGAATTTGTTGTGTACGCCCACTTTGCAAAATGTTAATAGAAAAAGCCAACAAAAAATTCAGGCACTAATATCTCGTTGTACAATGCACCTCCTCAACTATGTCTATATATTTTGTATCTCCCAAACTCATCTTACCACATTCCTATAATTCTATCATCCAAAACCATCACCAAAACAATGAGAAACCTTCCACTCTCTCCTCCTAAGTGTCATCTCATCCTCCTCCTCCTCCTCACTGCACTCACCCACCTGTGCATGAGAGTCACCTTCGCTGCCTGCCACGTTGATGATGAATCGGGTCTACTCGGTTTCAAGTCGGGCATCACTGCTGACCCATCCGGCTTGCTTGCCTCATGGAAGCAGGGCAAGGACTGCTGCACATGGGCGGGCGTAATATGTCGGGTAAACAACCGGGTTACTAACCTATTTCTGTCGGGCCAACCCGGCAAACCCAACATCTACTTATCCGGTAAAATATCACCCGCCCTAACCAAGCTCAAATTCCTAGAAGGACTCTACCTCCAAAAGCTCCAAAACCTCTCGGGTCCCTTCCCGGATATTCTCTTCGGCGTTACCCAACATCAAATACGTGTACATCGAAGACAACAAACTATCGGGTCGGATACCCGAAACCGTGGGGAATTTAACCCGACTCAGAGCACTTAGCCTATTGGGGAACCGGTTCACCGGGCCAATCCCGGGTTCAATATCCAAGTTGACTAAGTTGACTCTGCTCAATCTTGGCGGGAATCTCCTCTACGGATCCATACCACCCGGCATTCAAAACCTCAAGAATCTCACTTTCCTCGGTCTTGATCGGAACCAACTTTCGGGGCCTGTACCGAACTTCCTCGGAGAATTCCCGAAGCTTCAATTCCTCAGACTCTCCGTCAACAACTTCACCGGAGAAATCCCCAACTCCATCTCAACCCTTTATCCGACACTAACCTCTCTCGAGCTAGGGAACAACTTTCTCACCGGGAAAATACCTGATTTTCTCGGGAAATTCAAGAAACTAGACACTCTCATCCTCGCAAACAACAAGCTCTCCGGAACAGTTCCGAAATCCTTTGCCAATCTGACGAAGATCTCCAAACTCCACGTCGAACACAACAATCTCGTCGATCCGTTTCCGCAGTTGAACGTGAAAAGCTTCAAGTCCCTTGATCTCTCGTACAACGCGTTCCATCTGAAGACAATTCCCCAATGGGTGGTCACTTCGCCGATCATGTTCAACCTAAGGCTAGGGAAATGCGGTATCCAGATGAAATTCGAGGACTTTAAGCCGTCGGAGACCTCCTTCTACGACGCCATCGACCTGTCGGAGAACAACATCACGGGAGATCCGACTGCTTTACTGAACAAGACGAAGAACTTGGTTCATTTCAAGGCTTCGGGGAACAAATTGAGGTTCGATTTGGGGAAACTGAGGATTCCGAGTAAGCTGAAGGAGTTCGATTTGTCGAGGAATTTGGTGTTCGGGAAGGTGCCGGCGGGTGTTGCGAGGGTGGAGAAATTGAACGTGAGTCATAATCATCTCTGTGGTCCGATTCCGCCGACCAAGTCTCCGGCGAATGCGTTCGTGGGGAATGATTGTCTGTGCGGGCCTCCATTGAAGCCGTGTAAAGCATAAAGCCATAAATCTTGTGGTTTTCTTCTTCAGTTCTCAGATCAACAACTGCTTTGCTGCTTCCCACCTCCAACCCACTCTCCGAAGTCTCAAGTTACTTTTCATAAATGCCTTGTCTTCCTGCAGTTATGATTGTCTGTCTGTTCCTTTTTGTTTTCCCGCCCTTTCATTGTCGATTTAATGTCTTGTCTTTCCTACAATTATGTGTGTCTTTGTGTGTTTGGTAATTGAATAAATGTTCCTCTTGTTTTTATCGGTTCCCAGCAACTTTTTTTTTTTTTTTTTTTAAACTTCGAAACACATTTTATTTTATTTTTTTAGGAAAAATATATTTTAGAATTGTATTGTATCTTTAGCCTTATATTTCAAAAAAAAAAAAAATTTTTTTTTTCTGCAACACAATCCAATAATTAAATCACACACAATATCTTTATCGCAGAAAACTTCACAATAATAGACAATCAGTTATATTAGTTATGCCTAAGGAAAAAATCCGTAGACTGGGCTCCATAGATGAAAGACGCCTCAAAAGGTACACTAAATAACGAGTACACACGTAACTCTTTATCAAATCATTTATATTTTACAGTTAATGAAAACAAATTAATACTAAATAAACAAATTAAATTACCAAATTAATTGAGGGTAAGAACCATTATTACTACAAATTTTAATTTGTGAAATTCACATGCCAAAATATCAAGGAGAACAAGACTCGTCACATGATATAGAAGAAAAATAATATAAAAGGCAAATAGTTGACAAACACGTGTCTCTAATACAGCAAAAGCTGACACACCAACCACTGTACAACTCGCCACCACTCACACATCAAGAACTTCTTGATCCCACATATATTTAGTACTCCTTTTCATGCAAAGTGCTGGCAAGTTTTGTTGTGGAGATTGGTGCTGAGCTTCTAAAGGTAAGTCCCACATCAACTCGCCACCACTGACACATCAAGAACTTCGTGATTCCACATATATTTAGTACTCCTTTTTCATGCAAAGTGCTGGCAAGCATTTTCTGGTTTTTGTTTTGTTGTGGAGATTGGTGTTGAGCTTCTAAAGGTAAGTCCCACATCGATGGGACATTTTGAACTAAAATGGACAATAAGATTAAAAGAACTTGAATTACTTTTACTAGATTATGTTTGAAATTTTATTGACAGCCCAAATTTTTTTTTAATATAGGGTTGATTTCGTTTCTAGCACCTGTGGGATAAATTATATTAAAGACAGCACCATTTTTTTTTCGTTCATTTCTAGCACTGCCACATCATTTATGTGGGGCCCAACCGCATTTAATAAATGTCAAAAGTCAGGTTTACCCTCACCTCCCACCATCCCAAGAGTCACTCTCCATCGCATACCTTAAAAAAAATTTCAAATCAGCTTCTACAATGTTTTAGAGACAGAAACTGAAATATAGAAACAGAAATACTTGTAACCGGCAAGTACCACTCCATAACCATTCGGAAACTATCCTAAACCATCATGAAAAGCCTTTTATAAACTACTTGCAAATGTGTTAACGTCGGAAATCTTAAAAAAAAACTACCTATGTCGAAGCCCACGAAAATGTCTGAGAAAAACACAACTCCAGAAAGGAGGTCTGTCCGAGTATCGGCTTCGGCATCTAAAAGCCCATCGGCCAAGGAAAAGTTGATTTCTATTTTTATGTTTATAAAGTTTATGTTTTTAATATCTTTCAGTAAGAATGTAAAGTTTTTATTGATTATGTAAAAAAAGTTTTCATTTTTATATGTGTTTTTGATGAGATTCCAACTTTCTAAATGATTTGTTGAAAAAAATTTGCTTAAAATACATAAAGTTAGTATTTTTATCTGATTTCCAGATGGTTATTTTCATTATGACTTGTTGGTCATAATCAAAATGACTTAGTTTTAAGTATTTTCGGATGGTCATTTTCATTATGATTTTTTGGTCATAATGAAAATGACTCAGTTTTAAGTTATTTTCGGATGGTCATTTTCATTATGATCAACATGTCATAACAGTTATGACCGTTACTCTAGTTCACGATATGAAGAGAGGTCATAACTGTTATGAACATCCGGTCATAATAGTTATGACCGTTACTCTAGTTCATGATATGAAGAGAAGTCATAACTGTTATGACCACCCGATCATAACAGTTATGACCGTTATTATAGGGAGAGAGGTCATAACAGTTATGACCGTTACTCTAGTTCACGATATGGAGAGAGGTCATAACTGTTATGATCACCCGGTTATAACAGTTATAACCGTTACTCTAGTTCACGATAAGAAGAGAGGTCATAACTGTTATGACCATCCGAAAATAACATAAAAGTGAGTAATTATTATTATAACCAACAGGTCATAATGAAAATGACCATCCGAAAATAATATAAAACTAAATAATTATTATTATGACCAACAAGTTATCATGAAACTGATCATCCGAAAATAACTTAAAACTGAGTTTTTATTATTATGACCAGAGAGTCATTACAAAAATGACCATTACAAAAATTACAGGATGATCACAACATAAATAAAGGGTTAATTTCATTAATAAATAACCAGCCACCGATATCACATACAATTAAACAAACGTCAAGGAAAACCCAAATATTTATATAAACCAAAACACTAAATTTTGTAAAAGGATGGTTTATGTTAAAAAATCAGATAAAAATATTAACTTTATGTATTTTAAGCAAACATTCGGGAGTAATGTTTTTCTTAATCAATTTTGTGGCTTCGACATGGGTAGTTTTTTAAGATTTTCCGACGTTCACAGACTTCCAAGCGGTTTATAAAGGGCTTTCGTGGTGGTTTCGGGCGGTTTCCAAGCAGTTCCGGCTGGTTGTAACTCTTTTTCTCTCTAGATTTCAGTTTCTCTTTCTAAAACACTGTAGAAGTTGGTTTGAAATTTTTTTTAGGGCATGCGATGGAGAGTGACTCTTGGGATGGTGGGAGTTGAGAGTAAACCTGACTTTTGGCATTCATTAAATGCGGTTGGGCCCCACATAAATGATGTAGCAGTGCTAGAAATGAAGGGAAAAAAAAGTGGTGCTGTCTTTAATATAATTTATCCCACAGGTACTAGAAATGAAATTAACCCATAATTTAATAAGAATAACACTTTCAAAAGAAATTGAGAAATGCTATTTAGTTTGAGTAATTAACGGTAAAAGAACAATATATGTATTGCATTTTAATTACAAGAATACCACTGTAGCACACACCACATAGATTATTTTTTGCCTTATGTGTAATGATTTTTATTGCTTTTATTTGTGGATTTAAGCCACGAGCTTGTTTCTTTTAGCTATCACACTTTTTTTTTTCTTTTTTTCTTTTTTCTTTTTTTATCATTTGTTACTTATAGATGATAGTTTGAGTTTATGGTTCTGGAGTTTGGTTGTTTATTAACTGAATGGTTCGTTTAGAATATATCTTTATTGTATATTAGCAATTCAATATAGTACATATTTAAATACATCATATATTTTATTTTAATATAAATATCTTAATAAAATATAAATATATTTGAATAGTATGTACACTCATTTTACTATCTATTTATTTATTATTTTTATCTACTTTTGTCAATCACATCACATACTCTTTTTTTTTTTTTTTTCTCTCTCATCAATACACACTAGAGTGACTATTAGTGTAATAACATAAACACATATTACATTTGCATATAATGTATTAAATGGCATAGCTAAACGCATGTTATGTTCAACATATTTACGTCTTTCAAGCAAACCATAATAATTAGTTTGAATGCTTATCTTCTCCTTAAAGATTTGTATTATTATTGTAAATATTATTATTATTTATACCTCTCAACTTTTAAGGTTATTTTTTACGTTATGATTTTTGAATTCTGAGTAAATCTCAATTAATCTTCATTAGAAATAAATAGAAAAAAAAAAAAAAAAAGGTTAAGTGTGGTCATATAATCTTTTTCAATTTGCTTTTACATATATTATCACAACGGGTTAAGTAAAATCATTTTCTCTTTTATTTTTCATCTCTTTTAATTTAAAAATATTCTTATAAAAGGGATATAGTATCACACTAATTCAGAAATTTGGAAAGTAAAAAGGCGAGTTTTTATAATTAAGAATGTTGAAGTATAAAGCTATTGTTGTCCCACATTCTAGCATCTCAAATTTTTGAGAGAATTGGTAAATTAACATGGTTTCAGAGTAGGAGGTTTTGAACTCTAACATATGTAATTGCACTCTTTGATCCCTTTATTATCATTCGCGTGTTGGACTATTGTTGACTCACTTCTCAATAATTTATGCTTTTGATTCCTTTATTATCATTCGCGTGTTAGATTATTGTTGACTCACGTCTTAATAGCTTTAGCTTTTGAGAGAATTTGTAAGGTTTTACATACTGCATAGTAAAAACGATGCAGAGAAGCTTTAAGGAGTAGTAGTGAATGAAGAAAGACTTTATTCAAAGAGAGCCTGAGCTTGTTTTTCTATAACTACACGTGTAAAAACCTCTCAGGTACCGCGTGCAGTGGCTCAGGTCCCGCTGCTGGATCTGCCGGCGGCATTGCTCTTTGCCGGGGCAGCTGACGCCTGTCTCAGTGGTGGTGATGGTGGCGCGGAAGGTGGCCAAGGCGTGGGCTGCCAGGAGGAGGGCTGCCAGGAAGGCTTCGAGCTTGGCCATAGTTTGAGGAAAAAAGTTTGGTGTTGTCTATGTGAGAGCTGGGGAGTACTATACTAATTGGTTTGGTGGAGGTTGGGGTTGATGTAACGGGCATATTTGTATATATATTTATAAATATATTTATATTTTTTGAATGTGAAGTAGTTAGAAGATGTGATAGTGAGGTTATTTGCGTGTAGATGGAGGATTTCTAGTTTCCACGTATGGTTTTTCACATGCAAAATGCTGGCATGATCTGGTTTTGTCTCTCTTCTCTCTCTCTCTCTCTCTCTCTCTTTTAAATGAAGATTGATTTTTCATAATCAGTCTCTTTGTGTAATATATATATATATAATTAGCAGTTTATTTTATTTTTATTTATTATTTTACGATATATTAGGTTTATGACTACCACTTAATAAAGAAAAATAAAGACATTTTCATATTTTAATTTAAATTAAGGTTCATATCAAAACTAGTTTCCTCTTATTTCTTATCCGCTGAGCTAGTCCAGTTAGGGCATATGGATTAGCACTTATTTACAAGGGTTTTTATAATTAGCTTAAGTAGACCAGTCTCTTTAATGCATAAAGTCCTCTATATATATATATATATATATATACAAGGTAACTAGTACTCTTATGCACAACACCAGTACTAATTAAGATTATAATTACCATGACTTGGTTTTTTTTATTTTGCTGTGAGGATTAGTTTCTGATCAGATTAGGACGACTAGTTTACAAGTCTCCAGATAGTTGCATGCATAATTCTATCTCTCTTTTTGACATATTAGTTCTCTTGTCGGGTTGTTTCGCTCTTTTGTGAATAGGAAAGGATTAATTAATTGAGTTCTTAACTTGGTCGGGTTATAGACCAATAAACTTTTTGTCTATTAGAAACCCATTCGACATGAAGGGTATTAGAAATAAAATCATGCATAACTAATAAAAGTCTCAAATACTCTGAAAATTCAATTCAAAATTATAATTAACTTTTTAAAAAAACAATAACTTCAATTTAAATATTCTAATCTAAATCGGTACATCAAATGTAAAATCGTTCAAGCAAAGTGTTCTTTAACATTTAAGTGACTCTCATAACCAGATTTTTTAGTTGGCCTTTTTTTTTTTTTTTTTTTTGAAATGAGTTTTGGCCATTTAAGTGATCTGAGGTTTTTTTGTTTTTTGGTTTTTTTTGGGGAGTTCCTATGTGGACTTTATTTTGAAGAGCCAAAATTACATGTTTCCTACTGTTATGTTTGTCTGTGTGTTCGTTTTTTTTTTCCCCCTCCCTTCTTTTGTCGATTTAATGTCTTGTCTTTCCTACAATTATGTTTGCCTTTGTGTGTGCGGCACTTAAATAAATGTCAGTCTTGTTTTTGTCGGTTCCCCAGTAACTTTTTTTTTTTAAACTTCGAAAAACACATTTTATTTTATTTTATTTTATTTAGGAAAAATATATTTTTGAATTGTTTTGTATCTTTAGCCTTATATTTAAAAGAAAAAAAATGAAAGGTATGCCTAAGGAAAACTTGACAATAATAAACAATCGGTTATATTAGTTATGCCTAAGGAGAGAATCCGTGTACTGAGCTCGATAAATAAAAAATATCCAAAAGGTGCACCAAATATTGAGTACACTAATAACTCTTTAACCGACCAATCATTTATATTCTATAGTTAATGAAAACATCCGATCAGAAATTTGTAGCACCAAGATAACACAAAAAACCACAAAGAAATAGATCTTGCATATATATATATATATATATATTTATTTATTGAATACTAAATAAACAAATTAAACAACCAAACTAATTAAGGGTAAGAACCACTATTACTACAAATTTTCATTTGTGAAATTCACAAGTCAAAACATCAAGGAGAACAAGACTCATCAACATGATAGAAGAACAATAGTATAAAAGATAAATAGTTGACAAACACACGCCGCTAATAACAGTAAAAGCCGATACACCAACCACTATACAAGTCGCCTCCTCTCACATATTAGGAACTTCTTGATTCCACATATATTTAGTACTCCTTTTTCAGGCAAAGTGCTGGCAAGCATATTCTGGTTTTTGTTTTGTTGTCGAGATTGGTGTTGAGCTTCTAAAGGAAAGTCCCACATCGATGGGACATTTTGAACTAAAATGGACAATAAGATTAAAAGAACTTGAATTACTTTTAGTAGATTGCGAGTTGAAAAACCATGAGAGAAGAAAGAAAAAATAAATGAAAAAAATTGAGTATTATATAATAAAAGCAGTAATTAAGATATAGATTATAATTATACGTGTATTTTTTTACACTAAGTATATTTTTTTAGTATTTACTATTATGGATATTAAAGTACATACATTCATGTTTACAAGTATAATTTTCTTTAAATAAAAAAGTACAAATAATAAATAAAATTAAAAAAAATTTGAAAAATCAAAGGGATAACAAAGTTGCGGGGTAAATTTAATAAAATAAAAACCAATTAAATTAACAAATAAAATAAAAATGAATAGAAATTTTAAAAAATTTATTCCTAAAGATTATAGATATAAATATAAAAGAAACTTATTGAACATTTTGTTTTAAAAAAAAAGAAAAAAATAAAGAAGTCAAAGAATAAAAAAATAATAATATCAAATATTAAAATAAAATATTAAGTGCAAGAATTGTTGTTAATATATAAAATATAAATATATTGTTATTAAAAAATCAGAAAGAATAAATAAAATTAAAAATTTTAAACTTAAATAGTCAAAAAGATTTAATAACTTAAGTAAATTTATTAAATTTAAACAAAATTAATTAAATCAATAAATTAAACCTAGAAATGGATTAAATATTTTTAAAAAATTTAATTATAAATAAAATATTAATATATGACATAAATAATAATTTAGCTATAATAATTATAAATATACATTTTTGATAATTACATTTCATTACAGTAGAAAAATTATTTATTGATTTTTAATTTTATTCTAATTTTATAGACCTTTTTATATTTTGGAATTTCTGTACATTATTATTTAATTTCAAATTTTTTAGTTTTTTTTATTTTGAATATTATAATTTAATTGTATTAATTTATTCTTTAAATATATTATTCTGTTTTTTTTTCTCAATAAATTTTTATTAATTCAATAGTTTAAAATTTTCATATATTATTTTGAACGTTATATAATTTTATTTTTAATAATTGGAAATAATTTAATAAAATAATAATTTTTTATCTTATGGTTTTTTTTCTATCTTTATTTTTTAAAAAATTTATTTTAATATAGATATAGATATCTTTTATTTTTTTCTCTTCTCTATCTTTATCTATCTTTCTCTTTCTCTGCCACACATCACAACCAGCAATGATGACTGGACAATGCCAAAAGGGTAAAACCGGTAACTCACTGTGCAGTCCAGGGAAAATGCAGGGGATTTGAAGGACAAAAGTGTCATTTTACTGTACAGTTTACTGTTAAAGGAATGGTAAAAGTTTACATCCTTTTAGTATATTAAATATTGTTTCGAAATTTTATTGACAGGCCAAATTTTTATTAATAATTTAATAAGAATAACACTTTCAAAAGAAATTGAGAAATGTTATTTATTTACACTGGTCAGATTATATCTATTTTAAAAGTTTGAGTAATTAACGGTAAAAAAACAATTTATGTATTACATTTTAATTACAAGAATACCACTGTAGCACACACCACATAGATTATTTTTTGCTTTATGCGTAATAATTTTTATTGCTTTTATTTGTGGATTTAAGCCACGAGCTTGTTTCTTTTAGCTCTCACACTTTTCTTTTTCATTCGTTACTTATAAATGATAGAGTTTGAGTTTATGGTTCTGGAGTTAGGTTGTTTATTAACTGAATGGTTCGTTTAGAAAATATCTTTATTGTATATTAGTAATGTAATGTAGTCCATATTTGAGAACATAATATATTTTATTTTAATATAAATATATTTGAACAGTATGTACACTCATTTTATTCTCTATTTATTTATTATTTTTATCTATTTTTGTCAATCACATTACATATTTTTTCTTTCTCTTTCATCAATATACACTAGAGCGACTATTAAGTGTAATAACCTAAACACATGTTACATTTGCACTTATAATGTATATAATGGCATAGCTAAACACATGTTTTTTTCAACATATTGCATTCAAATATATATAAAATGAATATGTCTTTCAAACATACCATAATAATTAGTTTGAATGCTTCTCTTCTCCTTAAAGCTTTGTATTATTATTATTATTATTATTATTATTATTATTATTATTATTATTATTATTATTATTATTATTATTTATACTTTTTTTTTTTTGTCTCTCAACTTTAAAGTTATTTTTTACACTATGATTTTTGAATTCTGAGTAAGTCTCAATTAATATTCATTAGAAACAAATAGAAAAAGGGAGGGTTAAGTGTGGTCATATAGTCATTTTCCCATTTGCTTTTATTTGCTTTTTCGTATATTATAACAATGGGTTAAGTAAAATCATTTTCTCTTTTATTTTTCATCTATTTCAATTTAAAATATTCTTTTAAAAGGGATATAGTATCACACTAATTCGGAAATTTGGAAAGTAAAAGGCGAGTTTTAATAATTCAAAAGGTTGAAGTATAAAACTAGTTGTTCTACATTTTATGATCTTAAGCTTTTGAGAGAATTGATAAATCAACATGGTTTCAGAGTAGGAAGTCTTGAGTTCTAAGATCTATAATTACACTCTCTGATCCTTTTATTATCATTCATATGTTAGACTATTGTTGACGCACCTGTTAATAGCTTAAGCTTTGGAGATAATTGGTAAGCTTAAATACTGCATATTGAAAACGATGCAGAGAAGCTTTAAGGAGTAGTAGTGAATTAAGAAAGACTTTATTCAAAGAGAGCCTGAGCTTGTTTTTCTATAACTACACATGTGAAAACCTCTCAGGTACCGCGTTCAGTGGCTCGGGTCCCACTGTGGGATCTGCCGGCGGCATTGCTCTTTGCCGGGGCAGCCGACTCCTGTCTCAGTGGTGATGATGGTGGCGCGGAAGACGGTCAAGGCGTGGGCTGCCAGGAGGAGGGCTGCCAGGAAGGCTTCGAGCTTGGCCATAGTTTGAGGAAAAAAGTTTGGTGTTGTGTATGTGAGAGCTAGGGAGGACTAGCTAATTGGTTTGGTGGAGCTTGGGGGTTGATGTAACGGGGATATTTGTATATATATGTATAAATATATTTATATTGTTTGAATGTGAAGTACTTGGAAGATGTGATAGTGAGGAGATTTGCGTGGCGAGATGGAGGATTTCTTGTTTCCACGTATGGTTTTTTACATGCAAAATGCTGGCATGATCTGGTTTTTGTCTCTCTCTCTCTCTCCCTTTTTTTTTTTTTTTAAATGAAGATTGATTTGTCATGATCAGTCTCTTTTGTGTAATATATATATATATATATAATTAGCAGTTTATTTTAATTTTTATTTACTATTTTATAATATATAGGGTTTATGACTACCACTTAATAAAGAAAAATAAAGACATTTTCATATTTTTGAATTTGAAGGTTCCTATCAAAATTAGTTTCCTCTTAATTCTTATCCATTGAGCTAGCCCAATTAGCCCAATTAGGGACATATGAGATTAGCACTTATTTACAAGGGTTTTTTATAATTAGCTTAAGTAGACCAGTCTCTTTAATGCACAAAGTCCTATATATATATATATATATATATATGTATACAAGGTAACTAGTACTCTTATGCACAACACCAGTACTAATTAAGATTATAATTACCATGACTTGGTTTTTTTTATTTTGCTGTGAAGATTAGTTTCAGATCAGTTTAGGACAACTAGTTTACAAGTCTCCAGATAGTTGCATGTATTATTCTCTCTCTCTTTTTGACATATTAGTTCTCTTATCGGGTTTATCGGGTTGTTGCACTCTTCGGTCCTAAAATTTTCATATTTCAAATTTTCATTTCAATTTTTGTATGTTTTTAAAAATTTTATAAAAATTATAATTAATTTTTGTAATTAGTTTTTAAAAAGACAACCTTTCAGTTTTTGTCATTTTTTTCTTTAAATTCAATAAAAATTATATTTAGTTTTTATAATTAGTTTTTAAAAAAACAAATTTTTTTTCTTTAAATTCAATAAAAATTATATTTAGTTTTCATAATTAGTTTTTAAAAAAACAACAAACTTCAATTTAGATGTTCTATTCCAAATCGGTTATATTTTGTTTTAAATATTCGGTTATATTTTGTTTTAAATATTCTATTCCAAATCAGTGCACCAAACGCAAGCGAATCTTTCAAGGTTAAAGAGTTCTTTAGCATTTAAGTGACTATCATAAACCAGATTTTTTAGTTGGCCATTTTTATTTATTTATTTATTTATTTCAATGAGTTTTGGCCATTTAATGAATCTGATTTTTTTTTTTTTTTGGGAAGTTCCTATGTGGACTTTATTTTGAAGAGCCAAAATTACATGTTTCTCATTAATTGTGTAATAATGGATTCGGAATATTAATACCATAGTGAGGATCCAAAGAGAAAGATTAGTGAACAAATAGTTGAAAGCAACATTTCCATTTTCACCTACTTATAATAGATTGGAGTATAGGGCAGATTCATCAAGTTGTTTTGTTGTTTAAAATGATTTGTGATTATAATTAGCTTAAAACATATATATTAATTCTCTATATTTTGTGTGCAATTTCTAGGAGTTCATGAGCAAGACCTTAGGATTTGTTTTCTATTTGCAGGGAATTTTAACATGAAGATTTAGGTGTGAATGTGATAATGAATTTGAAAAACTTAGGTCCGAATTTGAGAGCGAAACGGACCATTATATTCATCGTACGTACCAGAACAAGACACTTATTTTATTCAAAGAGAGCTAGCCTACTCTAAAAAGCCCTCCAATTGCAAAAACGCAACTATAAAGTAGCGAGCACACGACAATGTGCCTTTTCCTCTCTCTCTCTCTCTCTCTCTCTCTCTCTCTCTGCATTCTCAGAACCAGGAACTTCCAAAGTCGCAACGAGAAGGACCCTCACTATTCCTGCACATGCCGGGCACAGATTCAGCGGCCTCCATAATCCTGCTCATGTCCTGGCCCCACAACTGCCCCTGCTGCCGCTGCCGGTTAATCTCCGACTTGAGCCCGTCGCACCGGCACCACACGCTCATCATCCGCAGCTGGCCGCAGCACTGTTCCAAATAGTCCTCTCGGTGGTTGTCGAGCTTATTATAAGCCTCCTCGTTCAGTAGCTGCTCCCTCAGATAGCGCATGCAGTCGCTGAGGTCCCGCCACTGGATTTGCCGGCTGCAATCCTCCGTGGGGGTGCGGAGAGCGGCCGCGGCGTTGGCGACGAGGATGAGGGCTGCTAAGAGGGCTGCAAGTTTGGCCATTTTTGGGATTTTTTTTTTTTTCGGATTTGTTGTTGTAGTTGTAATAATATTGGTGTTGGATGGGATTGTTTATAAGGGTGTTTGGAGGGTTTTGCATGTTGAGTACGTGGACGATTTGATGGTGAGAGATAGTTTGGCATTTTGAATGAGTTGGCTTTGCGTGGCGATTTACATGGGTGGTTCTTGATTCCACGTATAAGTGAGTACTCCTTTTTCATGCAAAGTGCTGTCAAGTATTTTCTGGTTTTTGTTTTGTTTGTCAAGATTGATGTTTGATCAGCTTGCAAAGAAAAGTCCCACATCGATGATTCGTTTTAAACCTGAAATGAACAATGATATTAAAAAGAACTTGAATTGCTTTTTTTCAGGTTATGTTTGAAATTTTTTTGTTAGCCCAAATTTCTGTTAATAATTTAACAAGAATAACACTTTCAAAAGAAATTGAAGAATGCTATTTATTTACATTGTCCGACTATATGTCTTTTAATAGTCCAATTAATTGATGATAAAAAAAAAGAAGACATCTATTACATTTTAATTTCAAGAATACCAGAGCACGAGACACCAGCCCAATCATCCCTCCTCCGCAAATTTTAAGCTCACCAATATCAGCAGTCCGTTCATCCCGCCTCCACAAATTTGAAGCTCACCTATATATGAGAGTTAGAAAATGAAATGATATATATATATATATATATATGTATATACACACGGATGATTTTGAAGCTCACCTATATATGTCGCATACACTAGAGGAGAGTTAGAAAATGGAATGATATATATATATATGGATGATTTCTGAAATTGAAAGTGTAGTAGATCTTAGTTTTCTCATTAAAAAAAAAAAAAAAAAAAACTTTCAAATTTTTTGTTTAATGGCCAAGGAAAAAGAAGGGAAATTTTGGAAATCATGTTGAAAAATTACTTTAGGCAGTCTGAGACAACATTAATGAAAACAATCTCCCACAAACTCCAAATTCCAACTATATGAAAACGCATATATAATTTAATGCTAAAAACCTCTACAAAATAATCTTTTACCATTGTTGTTGATTGTATCAACAAATGCATGACCCTTTTTTTTTTCCTCCTTATCTGAGTTATTTTCTTTCTACACACCTCTCACTCCAAATCCTGACCTTGTCAACCCGTGGGCTTTTTGGTTTTTGAATCTCAAGCTGTACATGCGAATAGAGTTGAGAACTTTCTCCACGAAAAGGGGAGAGAGAAAGATTAGAGAGTGACATAGAAAATAAATCGTTTCATGAGAAAAATAAAAGTTTTTTGTTTTTTTTTTTTTTTTTTGTTTTTAAGAGTTAGAAGAAAATAGAGAATTTTGAGAAATAGACCAATAAACCGAGTGCTTGTTTGGAAAGGTAGTTCAAATTATTAACTCAAACTAAAATTTTTGTTATTTTCTTAAAAAGTTTTTTGTCTTTTCTGAAAAAGTTTTTTATCTTATCTAAAAAGTCAACAAAAATTACTATTACAACTAAAATATTTCAACTCAAACTAACATACCAAACAAACCCCGATTTTTTTTTTCCTCATCAAACTGAAATGAATAGGGGGTTCAAACAGAGAAAAACTTTTTTAAAGACCTGCAAACGAGCTTGATAGAACGGGAAATGGCATTCCTGTAATAAAGATAAAAACAAAGGCCTTTTATTAAACCTTGCAAATTTGATCCTTTCAAGAATAAGTAGTCTACTCATCAAAGTATTAAAGCAGAGAGTGACTAACAGGGTGCTCGAACAAGTACTTTTAGCATTGCTCCAAGAAATTATGATATTGAAGAATTCAAAACTAGTAATATGAAGTAAAAATCATTCAGATAAAATTTCTGGGGTTTATTTATTCTTCTTAGCTGCAATTTTTTTTTTGTCTCTTTCCTTCTTGAAATAATTATACAAAAAATCCATTTCTAAGGTTCTGTTCGAAAATATATCAATTTTTTTTTTCAACAAAATTACGTACATGTCTATTTTTTAATAAATAAATATCTCTAGTATCTATTTTACCCTTTTATTATAATTGACATCATTTTATTTTTATACAGATTTTTTTTATTTTCCTTTTTTGTTTTTTAATTTGATGGTCAAAGATAGAGATGGGTTCCCTGGCCTTTTGATTGAGTTGGCTGTGCGTGGCCATTTACATGCATGGGTGGTTCCTGGTTCCACGTATTTGCAAGTTCTGGCAAGTATTTTCTGGTTTAATTTTTGTGAAAACTTGTCCTAAATTTCTTATGATTTAAATTCTAATAATTTCTTTTAACTTTAGTCAAAAAAATTGCTACAAAATTTTAGTTGAACTGGAGTTAATTTTTTAGTTTTTTTATACATAAGTACATTTTAAAAATCGTACAATTCATTTCAACGTGTTATCATGCATGCATTGTAGTATATTGACGTCCTCTACCAAGAACATTGCCGGGATGCAACTGAAGGGCATCGCTCGGGAGGCAAATTGCAGACGACAGGCATCACTGCCTCCTTACACAGGTTCTCGGGGTCGAAATCACTGTCTTGTTGCTAGGGATGACAATATTCTCGCAAGGATAGGGGTCCACGGGGCTTCGATCTGCATTGGACAGGGACGAAGGACAATATTTGAAGATGGGGACAAAGCCTTTTTCCAGAATTAAAAGCGGGGCGCGATGCTGGGCATGCAGAGACAGGGGAAGCATCCCGCCCCGTTATACATATATTATATATTGTTATTTATACATATATATGTATTAACTTTTTAAACTTAATGGAGTGTTTTAGTTTTTTTTTTTTTTAATATAATTATTAACTTGCATCTTTTTAATTGAAAAAAAGAAATAAAAAGTTAATTTTTAGTTAGTAACCTTATTTGACTAATACAAATTAGTATGTGTTGTTTATTTTTTATTTTAAATTATGCAATTTATCAAAAAAAATTATATAATTTTCAAAATGCATAATATATATATTAATAGAGAATGGAGCAAGTATGGAAAAGACTCCTTCGATGGAGAATCCTCATCCCCGTCCTCCGTCCCTTTTTAGAGGTTGGGGATGAGGATGGGGAAACAATCCCTACTCTTGCCTCGCCCCGTTGCCATCTCTACTTGTTGCCGCTCCACCACAACCTTCAGCATCATGCAGTGGTCCCTATCTTTTAGCACCGCCAACCGGTTGCAAACAGAACTCGACGTCCAATCAGAGGAAGCATGAACGACGTTTTTGATCCTATGGATCGCATGTCCTTGTCAGAATTGTTTAACTATTATTTATTAGATCTCTTAAACGCTCATCTACCTTGAAATTGTCTTTCTCAAGCTTCGTCTCCCCGCTGGTGGACCGAAGGGCTACCACTGTTGTGAGGATCAGTAGTTTGGTCAGCATTTTCATGAGCTTTTTGCCATTTGCAGTAAAGTACCGTATTAGGTTAAGGAAATAGTTTGCTACAAATATGACTGTACCTGTCCCATGTATAAAAATATTTGTGCGTTTATTGTAACTCTACATGCCTTAAATGGTTTTGAAGAGTTGCATTGTAGACCAGTCATGATGAGTTTAGTTATTTATTGAAAAAAAAAAAAAAAAAAAAAAGAAGAAGAAGAAGAAGAAGAAGACAACAAAGTTTTTTAATAAATAATCGAAGTTTTTAAAAATTAGTTAAAAGGTTATTTTTTCTAAAATGGTTAATCACATAATAGTCAATCAGTCATTGACTTACGATTAATTATTGATTAACCATAATATAAATTATCAACTTTCATAGTCAATCATTGGACCATTAGTCAATCATCAATTTTCGTAGTCAATCACTGATTGATTATTAGTTAGTAACTGATTGACCAAATTGGAAAAATGACAAACAATCATTCCCCTAAATAAAAAAGAAGTTGGACCACCTATTAGATTAGGTTATTAAAAGAGGCCACCCAACTTAATTTTCCTTCTTTTTTTTTGCCCCCTTTAATATGAATAGTTAGTAAAATGTAGAGTCATTTTGAATATGATTAGATTAATTAAATAACTAACGTAACGTCAGGTCTTTATCCCAATAATATGTTTATCATATAGCAGTGGATCTATTAAAGCCTCAGTGAACATAAAATTTTTTTTTCTATCTCAAATAATTTTTGGTTTTCATATTTTACCCCCCCAAAAAAATTAAGAAAATCTCACAAATATAGCCCCACTAAAATTAATTCTACCTCTAAAATTTTATGCATTTTCTGCTTTTCCCTCACTAGAAATTAATAATTCTCACATATCCCCATTAAAATTAATTCTATTCCCTAAATTTTATAGGCTTTCTACTTTTCCCTCACTAAAAATTATAAATTCTCACGTATTGTCATAAAAATTAATTCTATCCCAAAATTTTACGGGTTTTCTACTTTTCCGGCCACTACTAAAAATAGGGGATTACACGACGGTTTTTGACCGTCGTGCAAAGTTTACACGACGGTTACGGAACCGTCGTGTAATCCACCGTCGTGGAAGATACCACGACGGTTATATGAACCGTCGTGGTATCTCAATTTTACACGACGGTCAACACCCGTCGTGTAATCTCGTATTTAAATAGAAAAATCCTTGTGTAAAGCGGACTTTACACGACGGACATATCGAAGACCGTGGTGTAAAGCGGACTTTACACGACGGACATAAGAAGACCGTGGTGTAAAGTCCACTTTACACGACGGACATATCGAAGACCGTGGTGAAAAGCGGACTTTACACGACGGACATATGAAGACCGTGGTGTAAAGCGGACTTTACACGACGGACATATCGACGACCGTGGTGTAAAGCGGACTTTACACGACGGACATATGAAGACCGTGGTGTAAAGCGGACTTTACACGACGGACATATGAAGACCGTGGTGAAAAGCGTACTTTACACGACGGACATATAAAAGACCGTGGTGTAAAGCTGACTTTACACGACGGACATCTAAAAGACCGTGGTGTAAAGCTGACTTTACACGACGGACATCTAAAAGACCGTGGTGTAAAGTCCACTTTACACGATGGACATATGAAGACCGTGGTGAAAAGCGTACTTTACACGACGGACATATAAAAGACCGTGGTGTAAAGCTGACTTTACACGACGGACATCTAAAAGACCGTGGTGTAAAGCTGACTTTACACGACGGACATCTAAAAGACCGTGGTGTAAAGTCCACTTTACACGACGGACATCTAAAAGACCGTGGTGTAAAGTCCACTTTACACGACGGACATATAGAAGACCGTGGTGTAAAGTTTCGGAGTGTCTATCGTGAAATGGCAAAAATCAAGAGACAATTCAAAATATTAACAACATTGATCAAGGTAAAAACATACCAATTATTATATATTACAAAGATGGAATGTCATAATCAACGAATTCCATTACATGACGAGACCATTCACCCCTAATCAAATCCAAATCATCAGAAGTGAAAAATTCTTTACTTTCAAGTGCGTTAATTCCATTAAACACTATTTCCCTCATAAAACCTAAAACGAAATAACCACATTCGACACTTCCCTCTTGCAGAGGACAAGACCGGTTCGAGATTTTCGTTTTATAATCTTGTCTCTTTTTAATTCCTTCGCCGACAGAAATCTTCCAATCTGTTAGGGCCCTAGCAAAGTAGTAAAGTTCAAACTAATTAAAATGCATATATTTAAGATTAACAAAAAAATTAACATACTAAACTTGACTTACATGTAAATGAGTTCAGTAAAGTCGTCTCGTTTCTTCTCTCGAATAGGATCAAAATAAAGGACGAGGTCCTCCCACGGGTCAATGACTCCCAAAACCCAATGTCTGCCTCTGTTATGAGGCACAAGAAAAAGCCGTCCTTTTGGTGCGTCCTGCAAAAAGGTTAGAAGATTATAGGCTCGCTCTCTCATGCCAGCATCTTCAGTATCTACACGCACTGGTCAGATTAAGGTTGGAGACACGAAAACAAACTTCTCTGCTTGCCCGTTCTTCCTACATAGTTCCTCCAAATAACTGCATAAGTGTGACAAATTTATTATTATACCTACTAACAAATGGAAGAATTTCCAGAAATAATAAATTTAGAGATAGAATGTCGTACCTCATGTAGACTAATATACAATTTGCACTGATTTCTTGTAAATTAATGAACTCATAAATATCGTCGAAGCCTAAATAGATAGGCATCTGAAAACCCATGATCGTATTCGGTATTGGGACCTCTATCTGATTACCTTGACACATGGAATTATGTGCATAATAAGCCAAAGGCTTCATCGCTCTGTTCATTTTAATAAAGCCGAACAAAGTTTGTTGTTGTTGCACATCCTGTTGTACCTCAGTTCGAGAGTCGATCGGTCTCTTTCCATCTTATTTTTGGCGTTTTTTCCTCACAACTGCTGGGTCAGGAACGTGACTAGGCCCTCGACTTGCCTTGTTCATACTTGTGTCGATCTCGACCAATGTTATAGGCCAAGCAACAAACCCATTAACAGCATCCTCTACAGTGGTTGCCTCGTCCGTTGGTATAGGTAATGCTGCTTTTTTTAATTTTGGCACGATGATTGACACCCGCACATTCCCTTCCCCCAATGGAATCCCATGCACTGTATCAGTTGGAAGGCTCCCTAGCCATGCTCTTCCAAACGCAACAAGCAACTGCCCACCCTGAACTTCATCGAAGATATATAGCTTACACTCCTGACTATCGACCGGCACGGTTGCCGGATCAGTCACTCCATGTTGTTTTTCTTGGGCAGAGCAACTAGCCTTAAAGCTGTTGTGTTGGTCCACGGTTGGCACATTACTGTTGGGATCAACCGCCGGCTGCGCATTTTTGCTCGCACATAGACCACGAACCAACGCCTTTAGTTCTTCAATTTCACGTCTCATTGATAGTACTTCATTATCTTTGCTCGAACTGAAACCCTGTTGAAGTACTGAGAAGGCTTTACGAACTTTGATTGGCCACGGATACGTCCTCTGTGTTCGGGTCTAGATAATGCGTTCGACAATACATCACTAGTGCCAACTGATTCAAAAGTGCCTTGGCTCTCCTGTGTGTTGTACTCCATCTGCAAGATAATTGCATCATAACTCATTTCAGCTTAAGGGTATGTTGTAAGTATAGTAGTGCACATCAAGTCATTGTTAGTTGGTAAACTTACGATCAACTCGCTTATATTTTTCATTGCTGGATCTTTCAACGCTCCATCTACGCCTGTCTGTTGCTCCAGCCACAAAACATCTCTTTTTTCCCATTCCCCAGTCATCTTATGCTGAAATATAACATCGTTACTATACATGAGAATATACTGTTCTATAATCGGCATAAGATTTAGAAGAAACAAAACATATTGCCATACCTTTTCCTGGTCGAGCTTTCTATATCCGTCTCGGCCTCCTCTCGATGAGTATTCCTGGTTCGCTCTTATTTCGCTGCCACGATCCGAAAGTTGTTGGAATTGTTCGGATGTTCTATACTGAACGAATTTCGCCCAATCCTCTTCTTCTATACTCGGGTAGTTGTCAATAACTTTTTGAGGCCGTTTCCACACACTCTCCTCGGATACATGTTCCTCCACAAACGTCTTGTAAAGATCATATCGAAAATTCCTTGCAGCTTCACCGCATGATTTTAAACAAGCCCTACGAAAGCTTTCATCCACGGTGAAAGAAGTAACAGTTTCTTTCCAAATTATCTCTTTGTATCTGTCTAAATCACGGGATCTCCAATCTTGTATCCATATTGGAACGTGCTCTCGAGCGAGCACACCAATCCAGCTCATCAATTCATCCCCATGCCTCCCTTCCGGTTGTCCTTTCTCGTCAAATGTGACTTCAATTCGTTCACCTCTCTTCCTTGCTACATGAACACGTTTCATTAAAGTTGCCCTTCGCTTTCCATCGCCCGTTGGATCAAACGGGTTTCTCCTTCGTGCTCGTGCCTTTCTTGACTTGTCCATTGTATTTTTTTCAAAAAATCACCTATTTATTGCAACACGGAAAAAAAAATTCGAACCCGTCACGTAAGTTATAATGAAATCAATATCTCTTTCACTACGAAGCACACATTTCATGAAATATGTAAAATAACGAAAAATTTACACAAACGTATAAATAGAAAAAATGCTAACAAATTTCTCTCAATTAAAAAAAAAATTGTGAAAGTTTGACTAAAAATTTTAGTTTCAATAAAAGAAAAAATTTTGTTAAATTTTTTTTTTTTGATTAAGAAAATAAAAAAATTTCGGGCGCCACTGACGCCCTTTGCTAGCGAGGGGCGCCCACTCGGCCAAGGGCGTGGGGCGCCAGCAGTGGCGCCCCCACGGCACCAGAGGCCGCGCCAATGGCACCCCACCTAGGGGTGCCTTGGTGCCCAACCACGGCCCCAGACGCCCCCACGGGCGTCGACCACAAATTACGTACGATTTCGTAAAAAAAAATTCATTTCGGCATTTGATCGAACATGTTGTGGGCGGAGAAAATCTGGGTTCATAAATGTGGGTATATTCGGTCATCAATCCCGTTGACAAACATAAAATTGAAAAATTTTTTATTGTTGTCATCAATCCCATTCAAAACATAAAATCTCATTCCAAATCCCATTCAAAACATCAATCTCATTCCAAAACATAAAACCATTAAGGGTGGAGAGATATGACCTTTGATTTTTTGAAAAAGCCAAATGTGATATATGAACTTGCAATTTTTGTAGAATCTCCTCACAAGCGGGGGGGTCGACGGCGTGGGCGGCGGCGGCTTTACCGGACTTGGGGAGGGTGACCAAAGTTTGGAAAAATTTTGAGAGGTTGGAGAATATGAGATGGGCGGCTAAAGTGTGAGGAATAATGGAGAGTTTTTGTATAAATAATGTTTTTCGGCGCGGAGTTCGAACACGAAATTTGAAATTTTAAACAAAAAATTTGAAATTTCGGGTCCTTACACGACGGTCTTTAAAAAGACCGTCGTGTAAGAAAAGATTACACGACGGTCATTTTGACCGTCGTGTAATATGGTTACACGACGGTCAAAAGGCCGTCATTTAAGCTTACACGACGGTCATTTGACCGTCGTGTAAGAAGATCTTACACGACGGTCAAATTACGGTCATTTGACCGTCGTGTAAGATCATATTACACGACGGTCATTTGACCGTCGTTTTTTTTTTTTTTAATTTTTTTTGTTTTTTTTTTAGGCTTACACCAGTCACCGTGGTCAAAATCTCTTATAAATTTCGAAATTTTACAGAAAGTTTAAAATATTTCACGAAATTCCGCTAATGTTTTGAGTTGACTGATGTTGAAATTGTAAAGATTTTTGTCAGTTATTTCTAATTATCACTGACCCATCGTATATAATATTGAGCCCTGTTCAATATTTAATACATAACGCCAGCATCTTAATTGATTAAAATAAATAGTAATTAATGTTGAACAGAAACTAAGGAATGACAAAATGTTCAAGTTTTCTTCTTTTTTCGCTTTGCTTGCTCAACACGTGTCCATTCTATATCTGGTCGAAGCAAGTGAGAAACATCGTCATCGAAATCGTCAATCACTTCAACCGGTGGCAATCCCTGTGTGAATGCTGGAATGCCGGAGCAATCTTCCTCATCATCTTCGTGACCATCACGGAACATTTTTGCCTTCATCGGCACAACTAAGGACAACTCTTCATTGCTAGGATCCGGTGTATAAAATACCTGGTTTGCCTGTGATGCCATAATGAATGGATCATTTTTGTAACCCAATCGTCGAAAGTCCACGACTGTGATTCCGTCTCTGTCAATCCTTACAAAATTATTATCTGCCCACTTGCACTTAAAGAGTGCTACATGAAAACCACAGTATTCAAGTTCCCAAATATCTTCAATGAAACCGAAGTAGTTCATGGCTGCATAGACTGGATTCTTGTCCTTTGCAGATGAAATATGCATGGACTTAGCACAAATACTAACACCACTATTCTGAACAGGATGCTTCTCATCTCTTTCGCGAGTGTAAAAGGTATAACCGTTGACGAAATATGATGTATACGAGTAACAACCGTCGACGGGCCTCTTGCGAGGTTCATTAAGGTTTGCGAAAAGCCGTCCTTCTCAAAGACATGTCTTCGAATCCACGTACGAAACGTCCGGTTGTGTTCATCTTGTAACAACTTTTCATTTCTGCCCCATCTTGGATTTTTATCTCTTAATTCCTGCAGGTGAACCTCAATAAATGGCTCCACTTCAACCCTATTAAGTAAGGTATAGAGACAAGCTTTCTCCATTCCCCTCGATTTACCGACGATGGAATGCCGACCGATAGTCCTTTCGATTCAATGTTTGTAATCTTTGGCAACCCAATCGCTTCCGCGGTGGACAAATACTCGGAGCAAAATTCGACCGATTCCTCCGCTATGTAGCTTTCTACAATACATCCTTCCGCCCTGTTTCGGTTCTTGACATAACCCTTCAAAACCTTCATGTACCTTTCAAAAGGATACATCCATCTGAAGTACACCGGTCCACATAACTTCACTTCCCGGACTAAGTGCACCTTAGATGGATCATTATGTCAAAAAATGAGGGAGGAAAGTACTTCTCAAGCAAACACAATGTCTTGACTAACTCTGATTGTAGCAAATCTAGTGTCAATGGATCAATAACCTTCGAGCAAATCGAATTGAAAAATGAGCATAACTTGGTAATTGCGAATCTCACATCCCTCGTTAACACTCCTCGCAAGGCAAGAGGTAATAACTGTTGCATCAATATATGACAATCATGTGTTTTCATTCCAACTAACCTCAAATCCTTCATCGACACCAACCTTGTGAAGTTGGAAGAATACCCGCTCGGCACTTTTACAGCAGCGAGCCACGCACAAAGCTTTCTTTTTTCTTGTCTTGATAATGTGTACTTCGCCGGAGGTAAGTAAGTGGCATTCCCTCTTTTCGTAGGGATCAAGTTAAGTCTAATCTTCAAATCCTGGAGATCCAGCCGTGCCTTTTCACCATCTTTGCTCTTATTAGGAATGTCAAGCAACGTGCCCACTATTGATTCGCAAACATTTTTCTCAATATGCATCACATCCAAGCAATGACGAACGTAAAGCGACCTCCAATATGGAAGTTCGTAGAAGATTGACCGTTTTTTCCAAGGTCCATCAACCACCGGATCCTTGTAACTCCGTTTTCTTTTCCCGAGCACCACTTTCAAATCCTTAACCATATCGAAAACGTCTTCGCCCGTCAAAACCCGGGGAGGGATTCTTTCATCCGTATTACCATCGAAAGCCTTTTTTTGTTTGCGGTATCGATGATTTTTTGGTAAGAATCTCCTATGACCGAGGAAAACGGTTTTCTTACCATTCTTCAAGCGGATGGAAGATGTTTCTTTCATACAAACGGGACAACCGATCGAACTCTTTACTGAATACCAGATAGGTTTCCATAAGCGGGAAAGTCATTAATTGTCCACATCAACATTGCACGGAGTGTGAATGTCTCTTGACGGTAAGCATCTCTAACTTCGAGGCCCTTTTCCCATAAGATCTTTAGATCATCGATCAGCGGCGCCAAGTACACATCAATGTCATTCCCTGGTTGTTGAGGACCCGATATCAATAAAGTCAACATCAAGAACTTCCGCTTCATGCTCAACTTCGGTGGGAGATTATAATTGACAAGGATCACGGCCATGTACTATGCCTACTACTCATATTACCGTGTGGGTTCATTCCGTCAGCTGACAAACCAAGACGTAGATTCCGCGGTTCCGCACTAAAATCAGGATGATCGGCATCGAAGGTCTTCCATTGTGGTGCATCGGCTGGATGTCTAAGCATGCCATCTTCAACACGTTTATCATGGTGCCAAGTCAAATTCTTCGCATGCTTGGCATTACGGAATAAACGGCGCAAACGCGGCGCTGGAGGCATGTACCATAACACCTTTGCCGGCACTCCTTTGCGATTATTCATTGGCTTCTTGCCCTTCTTCCATCTTGACTCCTTACAAACCGGGCATTCATGAAAATCCTCATACTCATTTCGGTAAAGGGCGCAATCATTTGGACAAGCATGAATTTTTTCATATTCCATTCCTAAAGTGCTCAACGTCTTCTTAGCTTCATACATACTAGTCGGTATTTTATTATCAACCGGTAGAACCTCTCTTAGAAATTCTAAAAGTGCTGTGAAACTAGAATTTGTCCAGCCTCCCGAAGCCTTCATGTTCCATAGTTTGACTAATGCAGACAATTTCGTATATTTACTACACCCGTCGTACAAGGGCAACTCGGCATCATTCATCATTGCATCAAATAACTCGGCCGATGCACAAATTGTTCTTCCAAATCATTAACCATATCAAACAAATTATCTCCTACTTCCATCAACAGAGGTTCTTTTCCTTTCTTCTTGGTAGTTGGAATATTCAAACACTCCTCACCATGTAAATACCATGTTTGGTACGAACAAATAATCCCACGGGCAAGCAAATGTCTTCTAACTTCATCAACGGAATGAGATCTATGATTTCCACAATCCACACAAGGACATCGAATCTTCTCATTCTTCATGTTAGTTTTGGCAAAAGACAAAAATTCTTCAACACCATCTCGATATTTTCTAGTCAATCTATTTGCCCACATCCATTTTCGATCCATTTCCAAGAACCCGACCTAAATCGAAATTGAAGATCATACAATTTAATTCAACAATAAAGATGTCTCCACTGATATAACATACAACACTCAAAATGTAGAAAATAAAAGGAAAAAATAAGAATTTACCATTAATTTAGATATATATCGACAATAATTTATAAAAATAAATTTAATTAATTAATAAGTCAAAAGCGGAAGTAGTACTTACAAATAATTACAAGCTAGATGTGGTAGTTCTGGACCGAGATAGTTGAGGAGATCTGGTTTCGAACACCTGCAGTTCAGTAATTTTTCGACGCAGCGGGTTCTGTAATTTTTTTCGTGGCGGCGGAATAGTTCTGTCCACATTGAAAAGAAGAGCCAGGGTTTTAAAACAGGAATATTACACGACGGTCAACACAAACCATCGTGTAATATAGAAGATTAACTGACGGTCAAATAGAGGACCGTCGTGTAATCCCCCCAAACGGAGATTACACGACGGTCCCAGAGGACCGTCGTGTAATCTTCCAACAGGGAGATTACACGACGGTCCAGAGACCGTCGTGTAATCGTATAACACGACGGTCTCTTAAGACCGTCGTGTAAGATGAAGCTTACACGACGGTCCATATGGACCGTCGTTTAAGGCCCAAGTTTCTTGGGCCTTACACGACGGTCCACAGGACCGTCGTGTAAGATTGATGTTACACGACGGACCAGAGACCGTCGTGTAAGGCCCAAGTATAAGCTTCATATACCGTCGTGTAAGCTTCATCTTACACGACGGTCTTAAGAGACCGTCGTGTAAGGCCCAAATTTCTTGGGTCTTACACGACGGTATCTGAAGACCGTCGTGTAATGTCCCTGTTTCTTATGTTTACACGACGGTCCAAAATAAACCGTCGTGTAATCCGATGATTTTCTGGCTACTTACACGACGGTCCATTGTGACCGTTGTGTAAGTCCACTTTACACGACGGGTTTTGGAAACCGTCGTGTAATCTCCGTCGTGTAATCTACTGTTTGTAATAGTGGGCACTAAAAAGTTAAAAATTCTCTCCTAATTCCACTAAAATTTTACATTTAATTTTTTTTTTTTTTAAACTTCGATGTTATCTTTTGAAAAACAATTTTGGTGTACATCCACAATAAAATATATTCCCAGTATGTATGTAGGTGCGCAACGACAAAGTCACTACAGACTGAATTAGGGCAGCCACCCCCTTTAACCTTTTTCTTTTTCTTCTTTTTTTTGTTTTTTTGTTTTTTGTTTTTTGTTTTTTGTTTTTTTAAATTAAGCTGTAACAAAATGATCTTTATGTTTTTTGCCCCCACTAACGTGTAAAGTCACTGACATGAAGTTTTTACATGTATATCCTCATTTACCTTTAAATTTTTTACTCTTATTTTTATAATTTTAAAAAATAATTAATATGCATCACATTAAACTCCGTCACTATATATGTAAGTCATGTGGTTGATCCACATGTCAAACTTGGAAGAGTCACACATGCATGTTCTATGTTGTAAATTCGATTGGAATATATATTTAAGAAAGATGTAAGTTTGTTTTATATTTGATTAAATTATATGTAAACTTCTAAATAATAATAAATTATATGTATCAACTATATGCTAGTTTTTAAGCCCATCAATTCGCCAAAGAGATGGATAGACTGATTATTCCTTAAAAATGTCTTTTCTACAATGACAATGAGATGGTGAAGAATTGATCACGAAATTATTTTGAAAAGGAAAGTGATATTAGGATACTTGTATGATTATGAGAGATAATTGTTGTGTGTAAATAACAGTTAAATTAGCACGCAAAATATTTTACAAGAAATTAAAAGGGATATATATATATATATATATATATATATATATATAGTATGCATTGAGATTTGACACATTTTTCTGCAAGTACTATGCTTAGAAGTATATATGCTACCAAATTTTTTTGGTACCAAAAAGTTTGGTCTATTAAAGTCATGATTCTTATAATAACAAGATAAAATACTCAATATAAAACTGAAATATAATATAAATTAATCAAAAATAGAAAAACTCAAATAATTATAATCCGGTTAGATCGTATCTCTAGAAAAGAAAGTTACATCATAGATAAAAAGAGAAACCTACAAAATAAAGTTTCAACCATTATTAAATCACAGAAATCAAAAGATAAAAAAATAAGGTAGAAAATCACAAAAATCAAAAGTCTTCTCTTAAATTTTCTTTTCCCTACTTTCTTGATGCTTCAAGATTAGGGATAGTAATTCGTGTTACGTGTTGTGTTAGAGCCGTGTCGATTTTTTTCTTCCCCAACCCGAACACGACCCGTGACACGAAAATGACTTCAAACTGTGACACGAATACGACACAAACCTGTCACGGGTTGACATAATATGAATCGAAATTAACCTGCAATACGAAATTGACTCACGACATGAAATTGACATAAAATTGACCCATGACATGAAATTAATACGAAATTAACTCGAAATTGACACGAAATTTGACCCAAAATTGACACGAAATTGACACATTGACACAACATTTGACCCGAAATTGACACACAAAAAACGAGTCACATTCAGGTTCTACGGGTCCAACTCGAACATGACCCGTTTTTTCTCATGTCAATTTGGGTGGTCCGAATTTGACCCAAACCTTATTTTTCCCAATTTGAACCCACGAAATTCATGTCGTTTTCGAATCATGTCGTCGTGTCACGACCCATATTGCCACCCCTATTCAAGATGATCTTTTCCTAATTTTGTAGAAAACTAAACCTAACACTTAGATTAAAAACAAAATAGTAAAATCTAAAACCTAAGGGTCCATTTGGCATTCTAGTTCAAACTGGGATTTTTGAGTTCAGTTCAAACTGAACCCGTTTGGGGCATCAGTCCAAAAAGAAGCTCCCATTGAACCATTGCATAGTAAACCCAACTTGGTTTACTGTGCACCCAGTTCCCTTTCATAACTCAGAAAAAGAGAGAGAGAGCTGAACTCACAACCCCCTCTCTCTCCTACCCACATGATCTGACCCCCGCCTTTATCATCACCGAGTTTCACCCCCCAGCATCTTTGCCATCACCGAGCTCAGCCCTAGTGCCAAACACCGATCTAGCTGCCCGCCTTGCATCTTTGCCATCGACCTAGACCTTTTTTCCCCAAACGATGAGCCCCCCGACACCACCCAGGAGCTAGATCTGGTCTCCCCCCCCCCCCCCCCCGCCCCCCCAAAACGATAGTCGCCCACCATATCCAACCCTTCTTGCCCGACGACAATCTCCCCGCGACCCAAGCACTAGATCTGCAAATCTGGTTGTCGCGACGGCGAAGCGCGATCAAATCTCGACGGTAGAGATCTGCAAATGCGACCAAATCTCGAATCACAATTTCTATTCTCTATCTCCGTCGTCGGCGAGTCAAGATCCGGCGCAAACTGCGAAGATGTCGAGATGGCGACCAGCGGCTTTCTCACTCTCCAGCAACTGACGACTTACAAAAATGGTGGTTTTTGTCATTTTCTTTGGCTTTTTTTCGCGATATGTGGTTGGGGTTTTTTTTTTTTTTTTTTTTCTAGGTTCTTCACCGAGGGTGGAGGCTCCGTTGTCAGTTTGCTCCAGTGGCTTGCATGGGTGAGCGACGGGGCGACGGGGGTGGGCTATGGGGCTGGGTATTGGTTAGCTTTTTGGCATTGTGTTGATTTGGGATTTTTGGGCTTTTTTGTAATTGCATGTTTATGTGTGGAAGTTTGTAAATTTAATTTTCACTAAAAAATGGGTAAATAATTAGTTTTACAACAACAAAAAATCTTGTAATTAAAAAAATCTTGAAGAGTATGCTGCAGATTGTGTACTTGTAGGTGGAAATGTTGATTTTAACGCGGATTACGTGTTTGACAATGGAATCGATGGTACTCGTCCCAGTACAGGAACACAGCAACATGACTCGAGGAGGGTTGCAATGAATCAGCTTAGAGATATGATGGTTGATGATATGTGGGATAGAATGTTAAATTGAGTTGAGTTAAAATTTTTAAGTTTGAATAGAACTTTTGAAAAAATAGTTGTAAATTTTGTTGTGTTTTCAGAAGAAGACAAAAATTGAGGTAAAAAAGTGTAGTTTAGTTGGAGTTAAGATAAGTTACCAAACAAAAAAATTTGTTTAACTCAATTTTTTAATATCCAACCAGGGCCGTTGTTTTTTTTTTTTTAAGGGGGAGTTTGGTAAACCATTTTATTTTAAACTAAATTGTACTTTTTTATCTCAGTTTTTGCCTTTTTCTAAAAAATTTTTTTGTTTTTTCTGAAAAAATTGTTTGTCTTTTCTGAAAAGTCAACAAAAATTACTATTAAAATTTAAAAATCTTAAACTAAACTCATTCACCAAACACCCCTTTAAACTTTTCAACTCAAATTTTTTTACCAAACAATCAACTCAAACTAAACTTTTTATCTCAAATTTTTTACCAAACACTCAACTTTTAAACTTAAATTAACTTAACTCAAACTTAATTCAAAAATCTTAACTCAAACTTACACACCAAACATCTCAAAATAAATTTTTTCTTCCTCTAGTTTTCAGCTTCAAGCAACCAAAAGACCCTTGGCACGAAGCCCTAAGCTCCCTTTCCCTAGTTTTTTTCCCCGTTTTCTTTTTTTTTTTTTTTTTTCTCTTTTTCTTATGCTGCTGCTGCTGACGCGTAGCAGCCCTGGGCCCCAAAGAGTAGATAGGTGGCGTGAACCCATTGGGAGAATGCTAAATGAGAAGAATGGAGGGGCTCACGCGCACATACGGAGTTGCAGGGATGCGAAGCATGTGATCCGACACGGTCTAAGGGACCTGACACGTGGCAGAGACGCGCTTGGAGTTGCCTGTGGAATACACTCTCGATCTAATTTGGCAGCTGGAGTGGCGAGTGAGACGCACGATAGAGTCACGCAAATGGTGGAAGTGAACAAAATTACCGTCGGTTAACACATTCCTGAAGGAATGTTTGGATTAAAATTTATTTTAAACTAAATTGTATTTTTTTCATTATTATTTTTATTTTTTAAAAAAATTTTTTTATCTTTTCTGAAAAATTAATATTAAAATTTAAAAATCTTAAACTAAACTCATTCATCAAACATACTCTAAATCCAACCTATAATTGTTTTAGAGACCGATTTGCAAAACATGAGAAGTTCAAGGAAAATGGTGAAAAAAAAAAAGATATGAAAAGATTAATAGAAAAAAGAAGAAAGAAGAAAGAAAATGTTGGGGAATCACTATTCTTGAGTTAAATTAGAAAAAACAAGGTGTGTTTGACTAGATTTAAAAATCTTAAACTAAACTAATTCACTAAACATCCTCCAAATCCAACCTATAATTGTTTTAGGGACCGATTTGCAAAACATGAGAAGTTCAAGGAAAATGGTGAAAAAAAAAAAGATATGAAAAGATTAATAGAAAAAAGAAAAAAGAAGAAAGAAAATGTTGGGGAATCACTGTTCTTGAGTTAAATTAGAAAAAACAAGGTGTGTTTGGCTAGACTTAGAGTCAAATAGACAGGTTTAGGCATGAGTTTAATATTGTTGAGTGATTAAGGTCTTGTTTAGAATTTGAGTTCGAACTCAAAATTTTAATCTCAGTTTTTGTCTTTTTCTGAAATTTTTTTTGTTTTTTCTGAAAAAGATTTTTATCTTTTTTGAAAAGTCAACAAAAATTACTATTCACACTTAAAATTTTCAAACTTAACTAACGAATCAAACAAAGTCTAGGTGATATTCATTCAAAATTTTAAATTAGACGTGCGATTTTCAAAATTAAAAGAGTGAATTGGAAACGACCTAAAATTTAAAGAGCACATGTGAGATTGATAATAATAATAATTGGAAGATAAAAGAACAAACAAAAGAAAAGAAAAAGAAAAGCAACAACAGGTTTTTTCGTAATAGATTTTAGTGTATTTTCTAAATTGACTACCTCACCTTGATTGTATGACTCATCGAGTACACATGACTTTTTTTTTTTAAATAATTTTTTACGACATTTTATTAAAAAATTAAAAAATATTGCACAATATGTAAATTCAAAGACAAAATGAGACATATATATTGTTAAACAGTCTAGTGTTAATTTGAATTAGTGTTAAACACTAGGAGAATTAGTGTTAATTTGAAGGTTACTAGTGTGAGAGATGTCATTAGCTTTCCCATTGTTTGTAACTAATTCAGGAAATAATACTACAAATATATCGTCATTATACATAAACATACTACATAAATACACATATTTATATATGGGAATACTGGGATTTTTTTCTTCTTCTGTTTCATACAGGTTTTCTTTTGTAAAGTGAAGAGTTAATAACATTAAATTGTAGAGGTCACTTAATTAATATTACTACTTCGTTTATGCAGGAAATTTAATATTTGTTGTTAAATTAGGATACATGCATGCTTAATGTCATGGATTTGTTTCAAGATTGAGTAATTAATTTTTATTTTGATTTGGAGAATGCAATGAGATGACATTTTTATATAAATATAAATATATTCATACACACACACACACACACATATACACACATGAATCTATGATTGATTCACTGGCCTTTTTCATTTATAAATTTATTGGTGTGATTCCCAATTTCTTCTTCTTCTTCCTTTTTTTTTTTTTTTTCCCTAAAGTATCTAAAAAACCATGGCATTCAAGCCAAGTGTATAGTTTTTTTTTTTAATAGTTAAAAGTTGTATAATATAGTTAGTATATGCATGATGAATATATATGATTACATATAACCAATTGGGTTTTTCAAATATTTAAAGAGCAGAAAAGATCAGGGGCGGCTGAATGAGAGCATGATATAAAGATCCTTTGATGTTCGACAAATATAATGAAATTATTAGAAAATGTATAAATGTATTATATATTGATGATACAAATAATGTAATTTACAAAGAGTAAAAGAAATTAGGATAAAACACTTATTTTAGTTTTATAGAGCAATATACACCCTTTATAAATTCATGATATTCATGTGCTTACCAAATGTTTGTTTTGGAAAATGAAACTAATTAGCACATGATAAGTATATTTAAATTGCTCCTTTTTGTTTTCGTTTTCGTTTTTATTTTTATTTTTTATTTTTTGAAGGGACTCCTTTTCGTTTTCAAAAAAATATAAAATATAAAATATAAAATAAAAATAAAATCATTAATGTTTTAAAAAAAATTGGGATGGGAATATTCGAACTCTACACTTTATAATGGAATTGAATATAAAATTATCATTAGGTTATAATTACAATAACATCATAAATGTTTTTTCAAACCATGATCTAAAGTGATTGAAAATCACCCTAAAGTCGTAACCAATGTTTACAAATAGAAAAATGTCACCAATTTTAACTAAAAATATATATTTTCAATGTGTGATGCTATTTTTAATGCTATGTTTATATTTTAACAGTATCATTAAGTTTCTGAACTTATAAAATAAATTTGCAGAATTAAATAATATGAAAATGTTAATATTGCAATTATTAAATGTAAACATTAAGATGCCAATTAATATCAATCAAATATCAACATTTGGTATTTTATGGTACTTGTTTGTAAATGTATCACTTAGCACATGTTTGGACCTTCAATCCAAAACGTAATTTTACAATCCAATTTTTATCTTGTTCCTCAACTTTAATATCCTTGCAGTTTTGTAGCTTAAACTTTAAAAGTTCATAATTTTGTATAAATAAATCTAAATGAGATTTTTTTTTTTCTTATAAATTGCATAGAATTCAATACGAACAAAACAAGTTCCATGCATGTGCACCACTAATCTCATTCAAGTTCAAAACACATCACCAAAATCTCTCCATCTCACTCAGCCTGCCCAAGATGAGATATGTTAGTTTTTGGGACAAAAACGTCGTCGTTATGATTTTACGTGACAAACTGACTAAACCAAAATGTTGTCGTTTCGTATGTTGCAGGACAGCGGTGGGACGCACTAACAAGAAGATAAATAATGAAAACGTTGTTCTCGAGGTCCACAAGTTTTTATGTTCATTTTGATAAGTTAGTTTAATTTTAATTATATCGTATTTTTTTATTTTAGTTTTATATTTTTTTTTAAAAATTAATAAAATTTAAAATTAATTTTAAAAAAGTTAATATATTTTAATTTAAAAATTTCCTCTCCTATTAATTTATTAAATAGAGGTTAAATTGACATTTTTACCCTTTTAACCAACCACTGGCTGATAAAAACACCACAAAACTGGCTGATCCTTTCGCCACGTCATCCATCACCCAATCGTACGGCCCAAAACAGCTTGTGAAATAGACGCTCAAAGGCGCGCTTGTATTAAAAAACCAAAATCTATTTCTTGCTCCCTCTTGTTTGAGTAGGGTCGGTAATTTCGGACACGATATGATGACACGACACGAGAACGACACGTAATAAATGGGTTTGGATCGCACGATTAATAATTGGGTCGAAATTGGATTGACACATTTAACACGAAAATAAATGGGTCGGAAATGGGCTGACACGATTAACACGTTTAACACATTTATGTTAGAATTTTTAAATTATTCGGACATGACACGATGACACGACACGAGAACGACACGTAATAAATGGGTTTGGACAGCACGATTAATAATGGGGTCGAAATTGAGTCGACACGTTTAACACGAAAATAAATAGACTGTAAATGAACTGACATGATTGACATGTTTAACACGAATTGTCATGTCTATCTTTGAGTTCAGTTTCTCTCTCCACGTTAAAGCAGCTGCGACCGACCAAACCCAAGAGTGCGCCCTTATCTGTTATTTTCTCTTTCCTCTATAAAAAGACTTTTCTTTCCACGTTCGATTTTCTCACCAACCAAACAAAAAGGCAGAGAGGGAGCTTGGAGCCTCAGACTCGTCCGATTTACACAGGGGTTCCTTCTCTCCATCGACAAACCAATTCCGAACCCTAATATCGGATCAGGTAATCTCCTGTCCGTCTCTTGGATCTTTGATTTTAATCGACTGATTTTTAGGGTTTTTTTATGGACGATCAATTTTGGGGCTTTTGTTGAAATTTTGGATCTTTTATTGTCTGTGGAAGTTTTACGGTGCGAAGTAAGGATTTTTTGTTTGATTTTGATCTTCTAGTAAATTAAATCGAGATTAAGGACTGTCTTTTCTGATTAAGTGGAATAAGTTGGGTAAATTTTTTCAATTTTTTTTACTAGTGATTCATTTTTCTGGAGGAGAAAATTGTTGAATTAAGAACCTGGTAGTATAAATTTTTAAAATTTTTTTGAAGGGTAAGGAGAAAAACAGCCGACAGACAGTTTTGGGATGTTAGATTTTGATCAAGTTCTGACTGTTCGGTTAAACTGTCGTAGATATGATTGTTATGATTTTAGTGTGATCTGATGAATAAATCTTTTCGGTATTTTTTTCGTGCTCTATCGTAGAATTCTTCGATGATAAATATCTTGGTTTTGTCTGTTTCTTTATGTGTATGTTTCATTTCTTGCGCACGTGTGGATCTTTAAAAATAAAAAATAAAAAATAAAAAAAAATCTGAATTCTAGACATATGATCGAATCATCAGTTTTAGTGTGGATTCTAATTTGGATTTTATTTATCTAGGTCTGAATATACCGGTTTTCAGGTTCTCTCAGTTCAATCAGCCAAGGTTCATGTCTGAGCTCGACGACCAGATTCCTACCGCCTTCGGTACGTTTTCTTTCCCTAAGAACTGCTTTTTGTACGTGATTGATTGGCATCTGCCTGCATTTGAACTTGGAATCAATGATTTTTAAGAGTGTGAAGCCCTATCCTGGCTATCCATTCTTGATGTAGTCTGTAAGCGATGATTTTGGTTTCATCACGTGATTATTCTTTGAAAATCTTGTCTTTTGTTAAAAATCTAATTGACTCTCTATTTTTTGGTCCCTGAACTTTTTTGGTTGATTCGTTTGAAGCTTTAATGCGCGTTGGCAAAAGTAGTCATCTCGTTATGGTCATCGTGAAGTTGTTAAGTAGAGTGTAGATATCTTCGGGAATAGAATTTGGAGCTACATGGTTAACTTTTAGAAGCAATAATGCATTAAGTAGTAGTTGCAGAGGCTCGATCTTGTTGTAAAATGTCATGAAGTGCATTTCTATCATTAGTTATGATGATATACGTTTTGTAAATGTTCAACTCTCTCCTCCGCCCTTGTTTTCCAATAAAGGATAACTTTCACTTCCTCATTCTCTGTTTACAATGGATGTAGATCCGTTTGCTGAGGCAAATGCTGAGGACTCAGGTGCAGGATCAAAAGAGTATGTTCACATTCGTATTCAGCAGAGAAATGGTAGGAAAAGTCTGACCACTGTGCAGGGATTGAAGAAGGAATTCAGCTATAACAAGATTCTTAAAGATCTTAAGAAAGAGTTTTGCTGTAATGGTACTGTAGTCCAGGACCCGGAATTAGGACAGGTATGTATATAGATATTTTTTTTTGTTGCATTATCATAATTTTCTCTACATCTTTCTGCTTCTACCGAATTCTCATGTTTTTTTGTTGATAGGTGATTCAACTTCAAGGAGATCAGCGGAAGAATGTATCGACTTTCCTTGTCCAGGTAATTTACTTATGCCAGGGATGTTTAAAGTAGGAGTGTTCATGGTGCGGTTTGCAGTTAGGTCCCAAACTCAACTTGTTTGGGTTTTTTAAAATGAAAAACAAACTGAAACTGCCTGGAAATGGGCTGTCTGCTTAAAAGAAACTCACACTCCTTTATAAAACGTGCTTGAGCAAAGAAATTCTCTTTTATTTCCAGCATATGCTTTTGTGAAGTAATTAATCATTATAAATATTTTCAGAATTCATGAATTACAGGATTGTTATATCTTTTGCCCTCAAACTCCTCTTATTTAAACTTAAATAGTAGAGTTACATTTCGGTCAAACCGAACCCTAAGAAATCAAAAATAGAAGGTTTTCAAACCATCGCTGATTTGAGCCGGTTCAGTGCAGTTTTGATTTTCTCCAAATCTCTATAGTTTAATAACACGAGGTTTAGCTAATTCTTTCCTTTTCATGCGTCACCGAATTGTGTTACCTTGTTCCTGATTCTAATTTCTATTCTTTTTTTTCTTTTTTTAACCCCGTCGGGATATCGGGTTTCAGGCTGGCGTTGTGAAGAAGGAACACATAAAAATACATGGTTTCTGAGCTGCAGGATTTCAAAGTCCCTGCACAAATACATCTCTCTCTGTGAGTCTTGTCTCAGTGACAGTCATGTTATGTGAGATCCAGTATAAAAAGTGCCGCTATACGTGGGCCTGTTTACCTACTTGTCGTGTGTTTTGTGGACTGTTTTTAGTATTTAAGGACTTGTGATGTGTGGTCATCATGGAATGTGAGACGATTTCTCTCTTTATAATCCTTAATATAAATCACTACCTAGAAGACATTTCTTTTTTCTTGCTCACATTTTACATTTCCTTTTCGTGGCCGTTGATTGAAAGGAAAATGCGAAGAGAGAGATTGTTCTTTAATGCACATGGGTTCGGGGTATGGGTTTCAGCCTAAAAAATTCAGGCCTCGTTTAGCGTTCGAGTTTAAATTCAAAATTTTTATATCAGTTTTTGTCTTTTTCTGAAAAAGTTTTTTATCTTTTTCTGAAAAAGTTTGTTTTTTTTCTGAAGAATCAACACGGACCATCAATCTCAATGGTTGAATATGCATATGGTGTTGCCGTTCGATTCAAATCATCCATTTCAATGGTCTACAATGTTTTGAATCACTTTTTACTGTTGCGTATTCCCTTCTCCATGTAATTTTCAATTTCTAATTAAAAATAATCAATTTTTATTATCAATAATAAAAAATAATATGCTTCTTTAAATACAATAATCAACTTCAGCACAAATTGCTGAAATTCAAATAAGGTAACAATGTAAATCATCTAATAAAATGCACCATTAAATTAAAATTTTCAACTCAAATCTTTCATCTAAATGCATCATTTAACTCCAGTTCTTAACTCAATTCAAATTAAATCTTAATTTTTCATTTCGAACCCATGCATCAAAACACATGTAGAATAAGGTTCGTTGAAATAGGCCATGGGTCAAAACTAAGGTATTTGTATTTGTTAGGTATAGGCATACGACAAATTTATTTTTGAGTAAGTTTCTATCTTGTGAGTTTGGTAAAGTGTCAATTTTTTGTTCCATTAAGAGCCTATAAAATAGGTGTGTACTGTTAAGAGTTTTGGTGTGTGGTCTGAAAAATAGAAAGAGTCTTTGCCTCCTTTTGAGAGAAAGTGAGAAGAGAGATAAGCAAAAGACGTAAAAGGTTTTTGATGTAGAGGGGTTGAGAGAGTTTGATGAGTATATAATTCTGAAAGTGTTTGTGAATTTATTCTCCCTCTCCAATAGACGTAGGTAATTTTATCCAAACTACATAAAATTCTTTAATTTCCTTTTATTTTTGTTTGAATTTATTTTTCTTCTACACATTGGGCATAGGGGTGTTTTCCCAACAGTATTGGCGTTTTCATCGAAGATGGTCTAAAAACCTTCACATCTGACACTTGAGGCCATAAATCTACAGGTAGCCACACAAAAACATAAAAACAATAGAGCTAAGATTTAACCAACAACTAGATCAAGCCATCAAGAAAAGACACTTACAATGACCACTATCAAATGGGATCTAATGGGCATAAACTTTATTTAATTATAGTGGAAATGTTTAAACTAGAAAATTGATGAAAAAAAGAGAAAAAAATTTATAAAAATTATATATGTATATCTTAAAGGATCTCTCTCTCTTTCTCATGTATAACCAAAAAAAAAAAAAAAAAAAAAATCATGTTTGTTAAATTTTCTTATATTAAAATTCATGGACACCCATTATCAGTGTGTCGAGATAAATAAACATTATCGGGTTTCAAGCATACATCTTTCTTTTTGAACGTCATCAGACTTTACTAATGGATCTATTTTTATTGAAGGATTTTGACTCATGTAATACAGGATCATTTGTTATGTTATTTTGTGTCTTCGTATCTCCTTATTAAATTTAATGAAATTCCTATTTCAAAAACAAAAAAAAAAAAAAAAAAAAACCGTGTACACCAAACAATTCCACAGCGTCCACAGTTCTCATGAACATGAATCCAAAATAATAGAAAACGTGACACTGTCATATGATAAAACTATGAAACATATCTAGACATGCTCATAAAAAATAATAATATATATATAAGGACCGCAAATGTGTAGTTTTTTTTTTTTTTTTTTTAAATAAAGCTGCTTAATTTTTTTTTTTTTTTTTTTTTTTTGGGGGATCTTATGCATGTTCATATTATACTATATTGAATAGTCTTAAAGCTCATATAAATACAATGTTTTTACAATATTGTACTTGGACAGAAAATGAGACATTAAATAATGTCCCAAGTATTAATGTAGCACTGCATGGGCAGCAAATTGCAGAAGGCAGGCAAGTCCCTAGCGACATTAGCAATCTTCTTCAATTCCTTGGGGTTGTACTTGCCCCCTTGTTGTTTCACCAACAACAGCAGCGCCTCGCACCGTCGCACCACAGGCACCTGCCCCAACTGCCGGCAACATTCAGTTAAATGGGTCGTGTTTGTGTTGATGTTGCAAGTGATCTGTTGCTGCCGGCACAGATTTAGCCACGTGTCGCAGTGACCAATCTGTATTATTTCATTAAATTCATTTGCCATGATCACATGATCTCAATATCCGCTAAGACAAATAAGAGAGTGATGACCATGGTTGAAAGCTTCCAATTTGTACTTGTGTTTGAGTGTATATATATATATATATATATATATGTGCATTGTTGAGGAGTGTGTGTGTGTGTTTGTGTATACATATACACATATGTATGTATATATATATATATATGTATGTATTTATGGAAATTTAACTATGCTAGAAAGGTGATTGAATTTTGTGGCTATTGTGGTTGAAGATATAAGGAGTGATTTGGTTTAATGTTACTATAAGATATTGGTGAAAATATTAGCTTGCTCAATCAATCTCGCAAGATTTCTTTACAAAAAACAAACAAATAAATAAATAAAACTCAAAATTAATGCCTCATAAATTAAAACAAATAGATAGCCAGCTCTATTTTTTTATTTAAATTATTTGTTAAATGGCTCTACATAATTATGTCTTGGGCCCTGTTTGAAGGGATAATTAGTCTTAATTTTATTTTAGCAAATATACTCCATTCAAAATGCGTGGTACACCATAAAAACAGATTGTTTGCGGTCGTTTTGATTTCATTTAATAAATAAACTAGTCTAATACATGTGCATTACACGGTAGTACGAGTAGGAGAAAAAAGTTAAAAACAAATTATGAGAATAAATAATATATATTAAATGCAGTTAATTAAGGAAGATAATATATTTACCATAACTTTGAAAATTTAGCTTGTTTTCTTGTATATTTAAATTTACATTAAAATGTCTAAATTATATATATTAGTATAGATATATGTTTATATTTATATATAAAAAGCCTTCAAGGAGGAAATTTTTGTTCGTAGAATGACCTGGTGTCATTAATATTTAACCTTCTTCATTTTCTCCCCCGATCTGTCATAATAAAAATATTTCTATATGTTAGTAAAATGATGTTTATAGTTGATATATAAATTAAAATAAATTTATTAATTTACTGTGTAATTATATACAAAAAATAACATTACCTGGTTTCTTTGCGTTTTTTTGATGGATCGCTTGGAGATACAATTTGAAGATGCTATGGAGGAGATTGATGCTGAGGACTAAAATAACAATATATAAAATTATATAATAATTAATAATATATAAATATGTATGTTAAATCAAAAAATCTAAAAATCGAAATTAAAATAATACCTTGATTCTATTTCTGCAATGATAGGTTCGGTAAGGGTAAGCAGTTTTTTTACCTCCTAACTGAGGTATATCTAGATCAATCGAGATTTATGATGGTCGAATTTCTTCAGATGACGTAATTGTCGGTGCAGGCAATAACATTGGTTGCGCATCATCATCAAATGTCCTTACAATGACTGCATTAATGAAAACATCTCGAAGATGAAATTGGATGACAAATATTTTTGATATGCCTTTCAGTTGGTTCAGGATAGAAGGGATAATGGTTGGATTGGTATATCCTTCTTCGATCGTCAATATAGAGCAAAGTTTATTTATTAATGATTGGATAGTTTTTCCAAACATGACAATGTTCATCCTTACGGTGCCATCTTCAATTCGTGTATTAATTTTATACCTGTTGAAAAAATTTAATATTTATTTAATTTTTAATTACTTTGATATTGATATATGTAAATTTTTACATATATATTTTTTATAGAGATAAAGTATATTATCAAGTAATTGGCATTGTGGTCAAATGTCCATGACTATCGCGTCACCATGATGTCCCTGATTGTTTTAGTTGTCTGTAATATATTGGACATGCAATATAGAACCAACTTTGGTGAATATCAAGTTCAGTAATGATCGCTTTAATAGTGAATTTCGTCTCCTGTTTCATAAAATAATATTAATAATATTGACTACATTATTTTTTCTATTTTATACATAATAATTTAATATTTACATGATTTTGATATGGATTTAAAACTTGAAATTCCGTGATTGTTGTTCGGTTGGCAATCTTTTGTTCTTCTAATGATAATGGTTGTTTTGTTGATCCAGCAATAAAATCGATTCCTTAGATAAAATGACTGAATCTATAGAAAATCAATATATTAAATGAAATTAGTCTTTTTTTTAATTAGTAAATATATATAATTATAATAATTTATGAGTGAAAATTGATAATACCTTTTTTTTTATTTTTTTGGTTTCAGCAAAGTCTAGATCAAGATAACATGAAGTAATGATGGTGCTTGCGACATAAAGTCCACCTGCATATGTATAATTATAATAGTTAATGAATAATGATATAAAATTTTAATTTTTTTAACCTAAGAGAATGGAATTTTTTTTAATTGTTGTTTATATATTTACTCATATATTGTTTTACCGCCATTGCCGAAAATGCTACCACGACTGGTTCAGACATTATTTGGATTGCATTTTCGTCAAAATTTTCTCCAAGTTCTCCCCAGAAAGTGACATTAAGCGTTTCTTTTCTGTTGAATAAAATAAATACAAATAAATAATTTATCAATAATAAATTATGAAAATTTTAAAAATATGTTTTTAATAATATATTATTTGTAGTTACCTAATATTTGAATAATTACACTTCGTCTTTTTACTAATCTATTATTTATAATGGATTCTTCTATACTTTTGATGGAGATAATACGTTCAATCACATCTAATACAATATAATAAGTAAGAAATCATTCGTTATTACTTTTTATGGAATTAATTTATTGATTATTAATTAAAGACTAATAAATATGAATATCAAATATAATTTACCTTTTCAAACTCCACAAAATTAAATTTGAGTTGAGGTATTTCCGGTATCTCATTCTCAACGTTTTTGAAACTGTGGATCTTGCAAATTGCAACATCACTACGTGAGGAACGATCTTGTACCTTTGTTTATTGTTCGTGATGAAGAAGTTGTTGATTTCATATATATTGCCTACTTGTATTTTATTTATTATGAATTCAGCGTCCTTCGCACGAATAAAGCCGTGTATTGCCTCATTCTGTATTAAAAAAAATATATATTAGTTATATATTAAATAATAATTAAAGATATTTTTTATTAGCATGATACTATTAATGAGAAATAAAATGAGTTACCTATTTGTCAACCAATAAACAGTCAAGACTTATTAGTTTTCCAATTTTGTAATCTGTGTTCCTCCATAGCCGACAAACTCGAGCGCATATTGTTTAATGCGTCTCTCCTATTTTCAATACTCGTATTGGACTGAACATTTTTTATAAATAGAAACAATATATATATATATATAAATATATGTGTTAAATTTTGAAAACTACAAATATTGCTGTGTTATAGAGCAAATTATATTTCATTTTTTAAACATATATTTATTATTTTTGATGAATATTGTGTAATATTTCTTTGTAAACAATGTTTTTAACATAATTTGGATATTTGTTACTTAAATCGTGTATTAAAATATATAACCCTTTTGGTGCAGTCACTCTAGATAAAGCAACATATAATTGACCGTGACTAAAAATTCCATATTCTAAATATAATATGACATTATTCAGAGATTGGCCTTGACTTTTATTTATTGTCATCACATAACAAATTTTAAAAGGAAATTATCGTCTCTTTAAAGTAAATGGCCATTTTGATTCATGAAATATCATTTCTATTCTTGGTATATAAACTTTTTCATTTGTATCATTGGAGTTAATTATGCATCCTTCAACAATTCTATTTGTTAATTGTGTAATAATTATTCTAATATCATTACATAAACTCATTAATTGATTAAGATTTCGCATTAACATAACAGGAATTTCAATCTTGAGTTTAATTTATGTGAAGGTAAACAATTGAAGTTAAGAGTATGTAAAAATTTAGGAGGATATAAAAGATTTAATTTTTCGAGATTTCCAGATGGTGAAAGAATAATGTCACAGCTTTAATAAATTTTTGTGTCCGTAGATACCAACGATAATATATATTTATTTATTTCATCAGTTGTTTTATTTTTAGGTGTAATAATCTCATGTTATTTTAAATAATTAATATCTTGAAAATTATTATGAAAATTATCATATATTATTGTAGAAATTTATTCAATAAAATTTGTATTATATTGTATCAAATATTTTTCAAGTACCTTAATCTAAGTAACATCTTCAGTTTCTGGCTCTTTTATTCGATTTGTTGTTCCGTCACCAACATTTAAAATCTATTCTGAAAAATTTGTAATTTCTATTTGTTCTTTAATAGAGTAAGTATTTCTTTTTAATCGTATATTTTCGCATATTTTCTGTTAAAGTAAATATACGAAAATATGGTCAAAAATAAGAATTATTTATAGTTACATCAATAATATTTTCTTTTGTGTCATTTGGGACAACAGGTAATATTTGTCTGAAATCACCACCTAAATTAATTGTCATTTCCCTAAAAGGATAATCAAAATTATTTTTTAAGTCTTACATTGTTTTATCTAAAATTTCAAAACAATATTTGTTAGCTATAGATGCTTCATCCCATAAAATTAATGTGGTTTTTTCTATTAATTTCGCTAATTGAATAGATTTTTTGATTTGACAAGTTGAGAATTCATCAATTAAAATAGGTATATGAGATCTTGAATGTGCAGTTTAACCTTTTGGTGACAATAATGATGCTATTCTAAATGATACTATAGCTAATACTATTTCACAATTTGATTTAATTTTACTGATAATAGTATTTCATAAGTATCTTTTTCCTGTTCTTTCATAACCATATATAAAAAATAGATTATTATGTTTGTGTTTAATCGTTTTTAAAATTTCGTTATAAATAAAACATTTTTCTTCTGTTAAATTTTGGACTAAATTGATATTTTCTTCTTTTAATTTATATATATCATAATTGAGTTCTTCTTTTAAAATATTATTGTTTAAATCTTCAAGTAACGATCCAGTTGGAAGTGAAAGATTATAATGTGATAAAGAAGATGAATTTAAATTTAATAATTTCTCTAATTCATATAATATAAAATTATATAATTCGTTTTCTGAAATTTCAAAATTTGGATTATTAAATAATTGTCTTATTTTGTATAAAATATCTTCACACATTAATTTTCAATGTTTTTTAAGAAATTTTATTGGATTGGAAGTATTATAAAATAATAATATAATAATAAAAAGTTGTCAAAGTTGAGCAAAAGTCAACCAAAATGATGCTTATTTTATTGATTCGTCACATTCTTTATCATCTCCTAATAAACCTAATGCATAGCAAGTCATTTGATTTGTAGGATAAATAATATCATTCACTGTTCTAAGTGATCCATAACTTATTGCTCCTTTTTGATGATTTAATAATAATTTTAAGTAATATAACTCACCCAAACCTAAGTGAATATAAAGTGTTCTTCCTATAGTATGACCATTTTGTTGAGAAGTCCAAAATTTATTTTTATTATTCCACACTCATTTTGTTAGAAATTTTGTATAAGTAAGTTGCTGAACAGCTTTATTAGTTTTCTTAATTTCCATCTATTATATTAATATTGTTTTTTGAATTTGTGGTTGACGTATTATATTTTGACGTTGTTGATTTTTATTAAATGTGATGTTTTGCATATTTGGTAAATGAATAAAAATTCATTGAACAGCTGGATTTCTACAATAAATTGAATATTTAAATATACTCCAAATTACTTCATAAGGTGTGATATATCAACAATTAAAATAAGCTTTTATGTCATCGACTTGTTTATAAATTGTTGTTTCATTATTTTCAATAATAACGTTATCTTCAATAAAAGCTCGTATTCGATCTGGACATTTTGTTAAATATTTAAATAAATATTTAATTAACATAGATTACTAACATATTTCAATATTAACGTGAGCACTATAATTTAAGCATAATGTTCGATTATATAGAATAACATATCTATTATCAAGTTTAATATCTTCTTTCATAACATTAAATTCTGTTTATTTACAACGATAAAAAAACTAAATCATTTTCTTCTATAGTTGTTTCATTTTTTATTTGTTTTGGAAATTTTTTCGAACATTTAGGCTACGTTTGGCATCTTGACTCAAACTGTACTTTTTCATCTCAGTTTTTGTCTTTTTCTGAAAAATTTTTTGTCTTTTCTAAAAAATTTTCAACTCAAACTTAAAAATTTCAACTCAAACTCATTCACTAAATAGATCCTTAGAGTTTTTCATACATGATGCATTTATTTTTACATATCCACATAGTTCATGTATCATATATTAAATTATAATTTTATAACTTAAAGGATCTTTTATTGGAACTGGTATTTCAGCAGAAATAAATGTGTCTAGTTGTGTAGCATTATTATATTTATGTTCAGTATATAATCAAAATAACATGTGACAATGAGGTAAATCACGTTTTTGAAACTCCACCATGGATAAATCTAGAGAAGGACAAAAAGTTAAAAAAAATGTTAGCTTTTTTAATTTATTATAATAAAGAATAATATAATAATTAATGATTTATTTTTGTCTTATGTAAAATAAATCAACTCACCTGCTATTATAGTTCCAAAAATATCACATGATTTTATTGTAGTTAACAGATGATCCAATTTTATTTTAAATATTTTACTTATAATATCTGGTTTGTTTTCAGATTTTTATTATAGAATTATATTTAAACTTCTTTTAATTTCTGACTATTTGGGATTACATATAAATGTTAAAAATATATTAGGATTTCGATAATATCTATAAATTATCATTTCATCTTGATAATTTTGAATCATATATCTTAGACTCCTAGTGTAAGATGATGGTAAAATAAATTTTTTTCTATTACTTCTGCGTTTGTATCACCTCTAATTATAACATCTTGGATACCTTTATAAATTTCAGATCTTAAATTATTTTGATTTTCTCTAATATAATCTAAACGATCTTCTTCAATAGAAGCATAACTATCTATAATATATTGTTAAAAAAGTCGTCCAATTCTAAGTAATGTATTTCTTTTATGTAATCGTTGTTGAAGTTGAAAGGCATAAAAGCATGTCATTGATATTCGATTTCTACATGGCTATTTACGAGTAAATTTTGGATTCCATTCTATATCAGCTCTATATCTATCTTTTTCATAAGGAAATAACAATGGATATTGTAATGGCATATAAGATTGGTGAAGTTTATTAATTCTTTGTAATTCTCCAGTTTAACTATGAATAATAATATTTCTACCATTCTCATGTAAATCAAAGTCTCCAATAATTAAACCACCTATATATTTTGAAGTTGGAAAATCATATTATGTACTATATCATTGTTGCCTTCCGATTAATCTTAATTTTATTGATGGTATTTCATTATTTTTATAAAAATCTCTAACATTTCTAAAAAGTTAAACTAATTTATTTGTTTCATCTAACATTATAATTAATTTTTTAACGATAATCCCATTTAAATTATTTAAATCATTATTATTTGAAAATGTTGCTATTCTATTTTGAATTTCATTTTCTAAATTATAAATATATAATTGGGCGAATTTTAGAGAATTATTATTAATTGGAAGTAAAGATCCAATTAGATGATGAATTTGTCCATTAATCTTAAAAATATATGGTCCTGATGACTTATTATATCTGATTGAATATTTACTCCGAATGAAGTAAAAGCAAACATATTATTATAAACTCTAACATTTTTTTAAAATTTACACTAAAAGGTCCTCCATAATAATTTAATAGTTCATCTAAAATTCGTGGTGTTTTTTTTTTCCTTAAAGGTATCATAATTTTTCCATTTGACAACATAAAGAAAATTTTGGTGGATATGTATTTTGTGTTTGTTCATTTTTTCAAAATAGTACTCTACAGTATTGACATATACAATTACAGTCTCCAATATCAATAAATTCATTATTTAAATTTAAATAAAAAATTCATGTAGAAAAGGGAAAAAATTTGTTAGTAAAAAAAATTTCTTAAATTTTATAATTGTATAAAAAAATAAAAAAAGAATTTAAGATGAATAAATTACTTTCTTGAATTGATGATAAGTTATAATTCTTCGAAGATGGAATTGATGTTCCTTCGCTGGTGTCATTAGTTAAAGATAATTAAATAAATCTATTTCGAAGACCAGTAATAATTTCTACATTTGATTCTTCAAATTGATTGCTTGAGAAATATAGATTTGTCGATGTGGATGCTTCGTTATCATTTGCACAATTTTGTTTTTATAATGTTTTGAACATTTTGAATAATTGATATTATTATAAGTTTTTCTTTTCATTCTGCTTAACTTCATTTTTTTTAATATAAATTATAAAAACAACAATATAAAATATTGTTGAGAGATAAATATTACACATATAAAAGTGAAAAAAAAAAAAGAAATATACAATTTATTTAGAAAAAAAAAAAGGAATGAATCAGTAGTACCATAATAATATTAAATATTAAAATTAAAAGAAAATATTTAGCATTAGAATTTTTTTCATTGTAATAAAATGTAGTAATACATTCTAAATAAAAGACTATTAATAATAAATAAAATCAAAAATTTGAAAATTTAACAGTAAAAAAAATTTAATAACTTAAATAAAGATAGTTAAAAAGAGTAGAAAAAACTAATTAAATTAATAAAAAATTGTTAAAATATATTACATATTAAATTTAATTTTAGAGAATAATATGAAAACCACATTTATAATAACTTAGTTAATAAATAAATATGAAAATATATTACATATTTAACAAATCTAATTTTAAAGAATAATATTTATATATACCATTTATAATAATTTAGTAACAATTATTATAAATATATATTTTCTATAATAAAATCCCATAACAGGGAAAAAAAAAAGGAGGAGAAAAATTTATATTTACTCATCTTGTTCTAAATTTATATTTACAAATTTTCATTAAATATTTTTTAATTTAAATTATTTATTACCCTTTTAATTTTTTAATATTATAATTTAATTGTGTTATTTTAATTTTTAAATAAGTTAATTTGGTTTTTTATTTTTTTTTCTATGTCAATTTTTTTAAAATTTGACATTTTGTAATTCCTATATATTATTTTATTTACGCAGCTTTATTTTACATAATCAAAATTAATTGTAGAAAATATTACTCTTTAATTTATAGTTTAGTTTATTTAAATTTTTTTTAGGTATATACGATATTTTTTTATTAAAAAATTTTATTTATTTGTTAATTCGGTTTTTTTTTTTTTGCTTCTAAATTTTTTTCAATTGACTATTTTATAATTCCTATATATTGTTTTACTCATGTAGTTTTATCTTACATATTTAAAATTAATTGGGGTATATTATTTTAACTTTGTTAATATATAATTGTAACTACAAAGTTTTTATCACTGGTGTTCGTTCTAGCTATACCACTCCGTACGGATGGAAAAAAAATTTTTGCTCAAAATTTATTTGTTTTTAATATATAACAATTTATCAAAATGTTATTTTTAAGTTTTTTGTTTTTTTATGAGAACTTAGATTGATTTAATTAAACAATCAATAAATTATGTTCAGTTATGTTTTTAAACAAAATAAAAATTTATACTGAATACATTCATAAAAAAACCTAATTCACTAAAATGTTAAGTACCACTGCTTCTTCTTTTTTTTTTTTTGGCACCCCTTTTTGATAGATTTATTCTCTTTAATATTAATAAAAACTTGAATTTATTAAATCAAATAATGAATAAATTAAGTTATCTTAATTAATCATGAAATATTATACAGGAAAAAAAAATTTATCAACACAAATAAAAACTATGGAATTACATAATAAAAGAAGTTAAACTATATAATTAAAATTACAATACTTTTTAACCATAAAAGCATTTAAATACAGAAAGTCTTCTAATAAATTTAAATATTACAACAATATAATGAAAAAAAAAAAAAAATCCCCGGGTCATACAAAAAAAAAAAAAAAGAAGGGAAAAATCTAAGCAAAAAAAAAAATTATATAGGAACAATAACAATAATGGAAGATCATGAAAAAATAGAAATTTAAATCTGCATTATGCTTAATTATATACACTAATCTAAATACATAACTTAACATATACATATATATACATATATACTATAAAAATAGTATAAAAATTTTTATTAAATATTTTATAGTATGCTCAAATCTTATTAATATCATCTGTTAACTATAACCATAATACAATTCAACATCATTTTTAATAGCTACTAAGTGTAATGTCTCGGAATGTGTCCCAAAAAAAAAAAAAAAAGGAAGGCTTACAAATGTTTTCACCAAATACAGAAAGGAAATGACAAAAACGGAGACAACAGAGAAAAATGAGAAAAAACTTTTAAAATATTACAATAATATGAAAACAGTAATATAATCAGCACCATTATGTTGTGATAAAAACAAAATTAACACAAATCTCAAATACCCACAGCAACAATAAAGATGGTCAAATAGTATATGTAAGACATGCTATTAATAATACCATATTCAGCAACATATACTAAATTAAACAATACATTTGATATATGCATTATTGTATAGTTAAATAGAGATCATCATATCATACAAAAATTGTGATCCAAAACTTCTTGTTAAAAATATTTACACCAACAGAATACGAAAATAATATCAGGAGAGGGGGAAAAAAAAAGGAAGGAACACAATACAAAATAGTAAACTTATCACATATAAAATAATTATGTAACTTATAATATCAATAATATTCATAAAACATTTATAAATAAGAGAAAAAGAGCTGTATATACTGTGGGAGCAAAAAAGGGTAGGGAAAAAAAAACAGGGAGAAAAATGAAAAATGGAGGGAAAAAAACAAAACACAATAAAAAAAAATTGAATCTCTTTACCATATCATCATCATAATAATAAATATGTTGAGATAATATAAAAGAATCAATATGAAATCAATAGGAAAATTGGAAAAGAAAGCATTAACAATATACAAAATGAAAACAACAATTAAGACTAATTAAAAGTCTTAAATAAGAACATTTCGTGGATAAAAGAGCAGGTTCAAACTGAAATGAATTAAGATTCAAAGCAAAGCAGTTAAGAGAATTTTACAGAAGCATTAATAGTGAAAGAAATAGATGAAGTAATAAATGAAGAAAAAATTTATTTATAAGAGAGGCAAGTAAATGAAAAGAGTTGGTGCAAGAGAGAGTAAAAAAATTTTTTGGAAACAACAGATAAGAGATAAAAAAAAGTTTAACATAATTGATTGCATTAATGACAGAGTTACAACTGAAAAAAATCTCAATCAAAGTAATGATGGAGTGGTAAACTACAGACTTCTAGCAAATTACACAATTACAACAGAAAAAAGAAAAAAAAACAGATAATTTAGAAACATTAAATGTTAAAGACAGGTTAGATACTGTGATGATAGATAGAAAACTAAATAGTACAAAGGTTTAATAATTCATTCAAATCTAACTAAATGATGCAATACAATTATTAAACAGAACAACGATTTCTCACAGATTAAATACAACAAAATAAAGAATTATGATAATAAAACATCACACACACTAACCCAATTATAATTAATCAGTATGAAAAAAAAAGTCTTATTTATGATTAAATCAAACCAGATAAAAATAAAAATTTAATAGAAAAACAAATAACTCATAATAGAAATACCGAACGCTACAAATCTTAAATATTACAGAAAATCATCAACATACAAAATACAAAAATCAAACTTGCAAACAAAATCAACAAAATATTACCCGGGGAGAAAAAAGACTTAAAATTATAGATTTATAAATCAATAGAGAAAAAATCCTCAATGTTATCCTCAATGTTATCCCAATCTGCAAAAACCAAGTACAAAAAATCAAATAAAATAAAAGGCGAAAACAGTACCGAAATAAAGAAGAGGAAAAAAATCAACATACCCTATTTTTTGTTTAGGTTTTTAACTCTGCATTTGTTTCCAAAAATTAGAAAAATAGATCAAATAATACTCATAATAAAAAAAGGAAAGAGCATATGAACACTAAAGGCCGAAATCTAAATCTGAGGGGGGAAAAAACCAAATAGAAATAACAATCAAGTGAAAAACAACACACTAAAGATTAAAACCTACACTTCCACCACAAAAAATGTACCGAAAAGAAACAAAAAAAAGACCCAATAAAAAAATTGGGGTTCTAAGACCAAAAAACCCATAATCTGAGCTAAAATCTACACTTCCATCACAAAAAATGTACCAGGGAAAAAAAATTAAAAAACCCCACAAAAAAAAAAAATTAGGGTTCTGAGACCAAAAAGCCCAAAATCTGGGCCAAAACAAAAAAAAAAAAAAAAACAAAAACCTAACAAAAACAACAATTAGGTGCAAAACAACTATAAAGATTAAAATCTACACTTCCAACACAAAAAACATTTAAAAAAAAAAAAAAAAACCTCAACAATCAAAAATAGGGTTCGGAGAAGGGAAGGGAAAATATCAAAATCAAAACTTACCATTCGAAAAAAATGAAATGAAGAAAACCCAACAGAAAAAATCATTCGCAAGTTTCCAACACAAAAAAAATTTCCCCAAAAAAAAAAAAAACCCAACAATCAAAAATGGGGTTCGAAGAGAGGGAAGGGAAAAAATCAAAATCAAAACTTACCATTCAGAAAGAATGAAATAAAGAAAACCCAGTAGGAAAAATCATTAGTAAGTTAAAAAAGTAACAAAAGGAAGAAAGAAAAGAGTCAAAAACAGTAATAAAATGAAAAAAAAAAAAAGAATAAAAATCAAAATCCAAACTTTTAACACAAAACCACATCCAAACCTTCAATAGAGAAACCCAAGAATATCAAAAAGCCTTAAAAAATCCGAAAATAATGAACAAAAACCAAACTTCCGAATCTAGAGAGAACAAACACATCCAAGAAAAAAAAAACCATCAACAGTATAAATCGAAAGCAAAAAAGAGACAATGAGTGGGCGAGAGTGCAAAAAAACCCAAAAATCTAGGGTTTGGAGGCCAAAAATCCGAAGAAAAGAGAGAGAGAGAGAGAGACAGAGCGGTGGAGAGAGAGAGTCAAACATAAAAAATAGAGAGAGAAAATGGAGAGGCATAATGGACGGTGGAAGGAAGAAGGGGAAGGGGAAAATAGGGTTTGGAGGGCAAAATCGTCCATCCACTGTGAGAACAGGAACCGACAGGCAAACAACCAAGGACGAAGTTGTCTTCACAGTATTAGGGGGCAAAATCGTCCATTTACTAGGGGGTAACCAATCGGCAGGCAAAAACAGGAGGGCAAAAATGTCAATTTACTGTACAACAATGTATAGTATTGTAGCAAGAGCAACGAAAAAAAAAGGGCAAAAAATCATTGTTTAATACTGTATAAAGAACAGTAAAAACACCCTCTCTTTTAGTATAATGGTATAATTTTTTTTGAAAAGTCATATTAGAAGTAAGAATTTCTCTCCTTTTTGCAAAAATATTGGTGGCTTTTGTCATAAAATTAATCATGAATTTAATGATAATTGATGGATTTAATGGATTGAAGAATCGGAATATTACTAAAAAGAATAGGGAAAGAGGACCCAAAAAAAAAAAGATAAAACTAAAAGTGTTCATGGAGTAGATTACACCGATTAAGAGTACTCAATTCATAATACAATCCATAACTTTCGGCATGTAAAAATCTCAATCTAATACTAATCTATTAGTCTCCAGTCTAATTCAAAAATTTCGAATTTCACACATTGAATATGTGGAGTCAATCTATAGCCTCTAAAATTAAAATAAACATATAATAGCATAAAATCGTTCAATAAAACTCAAGTTTCACAACACAATCGAAACAAATCTTTGATAATAAATAAAATTGTAGCATTACAATCCAAATTAAGGGTGCGGGGAACGAGTAGAACTCTCAAGTGTGTGAATTGAAATTTAACCTTCGTTTGGTAAGCTAGTTGAAGATAAAATTTTTAAGTTAGAATTGGTTGATTATCAAAAAATTAATTAAAAATTTTATTAACTTTTCAGAAAAAAATAAAAATAAAAATTGATATGCAAAAGTATAATTTAGTTGGAGCCAAACTTGAATACTAAACGGAATCTAAGATCCTCCTCTCAATTTCAATTAGGTTGAGTTTTATCAGTAATGGGCTAGGTAGGGACACACAAGATTATATTAATCCTATAAAGTTCAGAATAATCGATTTTATGAATTGAAAAATCATCAATCTACAATTCAATTTGTAACTTTTGATTTAGGAAAATCAAAACCTATTACTAATCTATTAACTCTGTTTTGATTAGATGGAACGGATTCACGAATTTGAAGAACATTTCTAACAAAAAAAACAATAGTAATTGAGTACACATGAAAAAGAAAATTAATGTTTAAATTACAAAATCTAGTTGTAAAAAAAAAAAAAAAAGAGGGCTGAAACAAGGATTATTTGTAGGATTATCACTTAACAAGTACTATTTTGGATAATTACCGCCGGTTATTTTTAATCCCCAATTAGGGGAGATAATTATGAAAGGTGATGAAAAATCTAAGCAGGTATTGAAAGATCTCACTCTCTCTCTCTCTCTCTCTCTGAGCCTGCCCAAGATGAAATTTATGAATTTTTCCGTCTCAAACTTCGTCGTTGCGATTTTACGTGGCAAACTAACCAAGCCAAAACTGTCGTTTCGTCTGGTGCACGACTGCAGTGGGACCCACTGCTAAGAATATAAAAAATAATAACGTCGTTCTCGAGATCCGAATACTCCACAATCTAAATTGACATTTTTACCCTTCTCACCAACAAATCGTAAATTTAAAAAACCACTAAATTTGCTGATCCTATTTGCCACGTCATCCGTCAGCCAATCGTACGGTCCAAAATAGCTCATGACATCCACGCTCAAACGCGCGCGTGTATTTAAAAACAAAAATGTCCTCAATCTAAATTGACATTTTTACCGTTCTAACCAACAACTCGTGCATTAAGAAAACCACTAAAGTCGCAGCTACTATTCGCCACGTCATCCATCAGCCCAATATTCGGCCCATATAAGCTCGTGAATCCACGCTCAAACGCGCGCGTGTCTTAAATCTTTTTCTCTCTTCTTTGAGTTCAGTTTCTTTCCCTACCGGTGTTTGGTGAATGAGTTTAGTTTAAAATTTTTAAGTTTCAATAGTAATTTTTTAGAAAAAACAAAAAACTTTTTGAGAAAAGACAAAAAATTTTTTTTAGAAAAAGACAAAAATCATAATGAAAAAAGTACAATTTAGTTTAAATTGAGTATAAAACCAAACATGTCCTAACAAAAATTATAACTAACTTTTAAAAAATTAATCAACTGAAATTAAAAACTTTTAGGGTTTGTTTGGTATGTTAGTTTGAGTTAAAATTTTTTAATTGTAATAGTAATTTTTATTGACTTTTTAGATAAAACAAAAAAACTTTTTCAGAAAAGACTAAAAACTTTTTGAAAAAAAGATAAAAATTTTAATATAAACTAATAATTTGAAATGTGTTTTCAAACCAACACTTAATTCAAATTGTTTACTAAACGGATTTTTTCTTCTCTCAAATGTCAAATTATCGAGAATCTCGTTTCAAAGACGGTGTACGGAACACGAGCTTTCGAAACGTGGTGATCCTAAAACGGTCCAAGGCTCCATGCCTCCATGCGAAGGGAAGCGCGTGTCGCACTCGCGTTCAGGGAGAGCGTGGGTGCTTCGTTCAGCACTAACGTCACAAACTTCCATAAAGGATCTGTCATTTGACGGACCAAAGGAAGGACGCCCACAGATTAGAGAAAAACCAAATCGTTGCGCGTAAGCCAGGAAATCAGAACTCAAAAATTAAAAAACAAAAAAAGAAAAAAAAAAAAAACAATTTATGCACTGGACACGTGGCTCCATATAATTGGCTAGGATTTCGTTAGAGTTCTAGACCTAGCCGACGAGTTTATCTATCAAATGCTCTTGAGCCCTTAGCCTCCGCGTTCTCTGATAAAAATTCTCTGTTCACTTTCTTCTTCATCGCTTTCTAGATGTCTTTCTAATTTCACCTATTTTCCTCTCAAGGTAATTCGATTTTCTCTTCTCTCGATTTCTTCAATTCTATTCCGTTTCTGGGTTTGTTTTTGTGTGTAGATCTTGGTTTGTAGCTTTGAATTTTGGTATCCGAATTCTGAATTAGGGTTAGGGTTTGTCTTTCGATCTGTGATTTGATCTTTTTGGATAATCGGCTTTTTTCCCCTCTGAAATATTAGATCTTGGTTCGTAGCTTTGAATTTTGTTATCTGAATTATGAATTAGGGTTAGGGTTTGTGTTTCGATCTGTGATTTGATCTTTTTCGATAATCGGCTTTTTTCCCCTCTGGAAATTTGAAAGTCTGAGCCAAAATTCGTGAAAGTCTGAGCCAAAATTCGTGATCTGAAATTTGGTTAGGGTTACGGTTTATGTTTCGATCCGGGATTTGATCTTTGCGAATAATCGGTTTTTTCCCTCTGAATTCTTGAAAATCTGGTCCAAAATTATTCTTTCTTTTTCGTTTTTACTTTTTTCGTTTAGAGAATTTTAGATCTGGATATAAATGAGATGGATTCTTTTATAGTTTCTTGTTGGATTTTGCTTGATAAATTCAGATAAAGAATCAAGCTTTTTGGTAATTTGATTTGTGTTTCTCTGATTTGTTCTGTGTCTAATTATGTAAAATTTTAATTTGTAAATTTTTAACTTGCCTTTAGTTTTTTCAAACAAAATTTTCAGTTTAGAGACTTAGATCTTTTGGAGATATTTTTTTCTGTCGAAGGTTTCAATCTGGACAGGGTCTTGTACGACAAATACCGATAAATATTCAACCTTTTGTTTTCATTGGATTTTTTTTATGTGGAATAATCTCCTTTTATTGTTCAAACAGATGCAGATCTTCGTGAAAACTCTCACCGGCAAGACCATCACCCTCGAGGTGGAAAGCTCTGACGCCATTGATAATGTGAAAGCTAAGATTCAAGACAAGGAGGGTATCCCACCGGACCAGCAGAGGCTGATCTTCGCTGGCAGACAGCTTGAGGACGGCCGAACCCTCGCCGACTACAACATCCAGAAGGAGTCCACCCTCCACTTGGTGCTCCGTCTCCGTGATGCGAATCTTCGTTTTCTTTCCCGAAGAACTGCTTTTAGTACGTGATTGATTGGCATCTGGCTGCATTTGAACATGGAATCAATAATTTTTAAGAGTTTCGTATGAAGATTTTACTTTAAGTGAAGCCCTATCCATTCTTGATGTTGTCAGTAAGCGATGATTTTGGTTTCATAACGTGATTGTTCTTCGAAAATCTTGTCTTTTGTGAAAAAGCTAATTGACTCTTTATTTTTTAGTCCCTGAATTTTCTGCTTGATTCGTTTGAAACTGTTATGTGTGTTGGCAAAAGTAGTCATCTCGTTATGGTCGTCGTGAAGTTATTGAGTAGAGAGTAGATATCTTGGGGAATAGAATTTGAAGCTACATGGTTAACTTTTAGAAGTGATAATGCATTAAGTAGTAGTTGCAGAGGCTCGATCTTGTTGTAAAATGTGATGAAGTGCATTTCTATCATTAGTTATCATGATATAGGTTTCGTAAATGTTCAACTCTGTCCTCTGCCCTTGTTTTCCAATAAAGGACAAGTTTCACTTCATCATTCTCTGTTTACTGGATGTAGATCCGTTTGCTGAGGCAAAGGCTGAGGACTCAGTTCCAGGATCAAAAGGGTATGTGCACATTCGTATTCAGCAGAGAAATGGTAGGAAAATTCTGACCACCGTGCACGGATTGAAGACGAAATTCAGCCACAAAGAGATTCTTAAAGATCTTAAGAAAGAGTTTTGCTGTTCTGGTACTGTAGTTCGGGACCCAGAATTAGGACAGGTATATATATAGGTTTTTTTTTTTTTTTTTTTTTTTAATTTTCTCCACATCTGCTTCTACAGAATTCTCACGTTTTTTGTTGATAGGTGATTCAACTTCGAGGTGATCAGCGGAAGAATGTACGGACTTTCCTTGTTAAGGTAATTTACTTATGCCAGTGATGTTTAAGTTAGGAGTGTTCATGGTGCGGTTTGCAGTTTGGTCCCAAAATCGACTTGTTTGGTTTTTTGAAAATGGAAAACAAATTGAAGCTGCCCGGAAATGGGCTGTCTGCTTAAAAGAAACTCACACTCCTTTATAAAACGTGCTTGAGCAAGGAAGTTCTCTTTTATTTCCAGCATATGCTTAATATTTATATATAAACATTGGTTATTAGTTTAATCAACTCAAGAGTTCCTCAATGAATCTGTTGATTCGAAATTTTGAGATGGGTAAATGTCACAAAGGATGAATTGATTTCTTACCTATGTTATTCTGTTTTGGTTAGGACTCCTGTCTCTAATTATAATAATAATAATTCTGTAGTTTAATAACACAAGGTTTAGCTAATTCTTTTCTTTTGACGCGTCTCCGAATCGTGTTACCTTGTTCCTGATTCTAATTTCTACCTTTTTTTTTTCTTTTTGTTTTTTTGTTTTTTATTTAATCCCGTTGGGATATTGGGTTTCAGCTTGGCGTTGTGAAGAAGGAACACATCAAAATACATGGTTTCTGAGCTGCAGGATTCCAAAGTCCCTGCACAAATACATCTCTCTGAGTCTTTGTTTCAGTGTCTGTCCTGTTATTTTGGGATCCAGTATTAGAAGTGCCGCTATATGTGGATCTGTTTACCTACTTGTCGTGTGTTTTGTGGTCTGTTTTTAGTATTTAAGGACTTGTGATGTGTGGTGATCATGGAATGTGAGACGATTTCGCTCTTTATAATCTTTAATATAAATCACTACCTAGAACATATTTCTCCTTTGTTGCTCACATTTTACATTTCCTTTGCATGGCCGTTGATCGAAAGGAAAATGCGATGAGAAATCGTGTATTTGGATTTATTTGGATACAGATTGGGAAAGAGTGTGGCGTGAATAACCAGTGAATGAATGTACACCCACATGGGTTGGATGGATGGGTTGGATGGGATAACAAAGGAGTTTGGTATCTTTGCTAGGTATCTCTCTTTCATCTATCTAGGTTCGAGTCCTGCTGCCTTCTCTTTAGACCTCGCTTGAACTTCGGCAGTTGATGCTTGGGTTGGTAATGGCAAAGTAGGTTCTAGATGGATGATCGAGATAAACTAGTAGAAAGGATTTGAGTTTGTCATACTTACGATAGTGTTCTTGTCCGTAAGATTGAAAAACCTTGGGCTGAAAAGGTAAGGTCAGCACCATATCTTTTAATTATCTAAAAAAAAAAGGTGAATGAAATGTGACATTATTTTTGCGTTTCCTTTTCTTTTGGAGTCATGTTTGGAGATGATGTCTTGGTGTTTGAAGTGGTTTGAGTTTTGAAAATATGTATTTGATGAAAGTGAATTGTTTGGAGTGAAAAATGTAAAAACTTGAAACGTGTTTAGAAAAAAAAAAAAAAAAAAACAATATGGGTCTAGTTTTATTTCTCTTAAAATTCTATGTAATTAAAAAAAAAAGAATAATTGGTCTAAATAGTTCCTGAACTCTTTTGAAAGTGACGGTTTAGTCTTTATTTTTCTTTTTTGGCCAAGAAGACTATAAACTCTCTAAAAATTAGCAGTCTTAGTCATTTTTATTTAATTCCGTTAAGTTTCTAATAGAATGAATCATATATAATGCATGAGATCTAATATGAGATGGTATTTTAATAATCTAATAATAAATTTAATTTAACATAAAAAAAAGTAAGTATAAAATCTAGAATTTCAATTCTCTCTCTAACTCAGACTTCCTCCCTCGCCGGATTAAAATCTAGAATCCTCTACTTGACATCGTCAATCCCAACCACCTCGCTCACCTTCCACCACCACCACCACAACAACTCTGTTTCCCTTGCCGACCCCCTTATCTTTGACAACTCCCTTGACAATGAGGCCATCGCCGTCGATGAACAGACTGATGAGCTCTACGATGACGTCCTCCTCGAGGACCCCCTCAAGATGACAACATCCTCCTCGAGGACTCCCCATAGGACGACAACGAGCAACATAGTCCTAACAAGAATTGCGCCATTCGATGGGCCTCCGCAATGAATCCGTTAGGAATTCGTTGCGAATCTTGACTCTGGTTAGAGAAGAAAACGCGAAAAATATTGTGTGTTGCCAGAGAAGAGATCACACGGCTCTTGATTGCCGGAGAAGAGAACAAATCTAGATTTCCAATTTTTCATTCTAGGGTCCCCCCCCCCCCCTTTTTTTTGGAAAATTTGGATCGGTTGGGTGTTTTAGATTCAAAGTTTCGAATTCCTAATTCGTCAAAAATTTTTTTTTTCCAGGAATTTGTTGTGGAATTGTGCATTTTGATGTTGATTTTAGTTGAGGGTAGGAAAAAAATCACGGTCTTTACATTTTTCAATTTTTTTCTAAATGGGTTTGAAGCTAAATTTCATCAAAATCTCACCTTTCTTCGGAGTAGGAACAAGAACTTTAACATGCTGAGATTGAACATGCTAGTAGTCATGAGTGTACAACTAACTTCAAATTTTCTCTCTCACTCTCGCTCTCTAAATCAAATGGCAAAACATAGGGCTCATGACCATTTCGGCATTGAGAGAGATGAAGCTCGCCACAATTTGGTATTTCTCGCGTCCACAGGGATTTGAACGTGTTGTTCCTGGGATCAAGTGGGTTGGGCTCGACAGAAAGGATCAAGATCAAAGTCTACTTCGTAACTTTATAAGTTGTGATCTTGGGTGGGTTTTTGTTTGGTTGCCGAAAAAAAAAAAAAAAAAAAGTAAAAAATTTGTGGGAAATTATAGAATATTTTCTAGGTTTTGGGTGGTTCGTCGTCTCATCAGAAAAAAAAAAAAAAAAAAAAAAAACTTGAGGAAAATGCCAACCATGCAAATTGCTTCATTTTTGGGAGCTAAATTTAAAAAGTGTGTTTTGGTCTTTTCATTGAAAAAATTGTCATGGGCCTGCGCCCATTAGAAACTTAACATATTTGAATGGAAAGAATCAAGATTGTCAACATTTAGAGAATTTATGGTGTTATTGATTAAAATTTAAAAAAAATAAAGACTAAACCGTTATACTTAAAAGAGTTCAGGGATTATTTTGATCAATTACTAAAAAAATATTATCTCATTTCGATTTAAAATGATAAAGTTATAGATTTTTAAAGTTTAAGTTTTTAAAAAATATTTGGAAAAATGAAATGTAAAATTGAAGGAAAAGGACAAAAAAAAAAAATTTGAAAAATCCTTTTAAATATGACCCCAAACGGAGCCATAATATAAAATGAGAACAAGATTAATTAATTTATCCAATAAAAAGTGAAAATATAGAAGGAAAAAATATTCTGGGAAAAATTAGAGGTCCTTTTTAGAAAAGGCGGAAAAAAAAAAAATAGTTGTGCATGAATGGGTTGCTTTCCGTCCCAAAGTCAGAACTAAGCATGAGGAGTTAAACTCTTTTGGATTATAATTGTTTGAATATTCAAAAATTAGTTAAAATTTTTATTGACTTAGAAGTAGATTAAAAAAAAATCAATTGAGTTTTTCGAATCGGAGGAGTTAATCCAAACAATCCATGAATAAGGGCAAAAAAAAAAAAATTTTTTTTTCCTCTCTCAATCATGTTAAACAATGATAATTAATTAAAAAAAATCGTTTCCATCTTCCATTTTTCATTGAAAAAATGTTGACAAGTTTTAGAGAGAGAGTTAAAAAAAATCTACATTTAGCTCTAGAAATGACAAAATTACTAATGTCAATTTCACCATTGTTTTAACTTTTTTCAACGAATCATCATAACTTGTTGCCGCATGATAATTTTGTGTTTTTCTTTATACTAGTTAGATAGCACGTGAAAGAGTTAAATTTTCTATTTAAATTTAAAATTAATCACGATCAAACTCAGTGATTGGAGGTGAGGAATTAGGAAGAGCTTTCCAACATTCCCTTTTCCCTTTCCCTCCCTTAATGGCTCTTGTTGGAGCAAAATTTCGACTAACACTAAATGAACGTTCTTGAACTACAAAATAAGATTAAACAAATAAAATAGTAAAGAATATTAAACAAGAACACAAGAAAATACAAGAGAACTTCAAGAATAATATAGAGAAAATTAGAATCTAATATAATTGTCTCAAGATTTTTTATTGTGAATTGTGTCTTTCCTCGTTGTTTAGCCAAGTCACCTTTCACTCGGACTTTCCTCATTATTGAAGTATTGAGGGTCTGAGAGAAGAAGAAGAAGCGAAGAGGAGAGAGAAAAGCAGCGAGAAAGAGAGAGAGAACCAAAGAAAAATAAGCATTTGACAAAGAGAGAGAGAGAGAAAGGCGAAACGGCAGCAAAGGAAAAAAGAAAAAAATGAAAAGAAAAGGAGAGAGACGCAGCGAAAGAGAGAGAGAGAGAGAGAGAAACTAAAGGAGAGGAGATCTTGAGAGAGAAACTCATGAAAGATTCTTTGACAGACTTCAGTGGAGTATAGCTGTAGTAGGGATGAGAGAGAGAGAGAGAGAGAGAGAGAGAGACAAACAGCTGTGGTTAAACTTATGAGTTAAAAAGTCACGTTTGACTTAGGATGAAAAGAAAAGGAGAGAGAGACAGCGAAAGAAAGAGAGAGAGAAAAAAAGAAAAAAAAATTAGGGGTGTTAGTTGAATAAATTTAGTTTAAAATTTTTAAATTTTAATAGTAATTTTTTAGAAAAGATAAAAAAGATTTTAGAAAAAATAAAAAAAATTTCAGAAAAAAAATAAAAATCATGATAAAAAAAGTACAATTTAATTTAAAATAAAAGATGAAACAAACATCCCCTTAACATTTCAAAAAAAGAGAGAGTGAAAGAGCAAACGATAGCAGAGAGAGAAAGAGAAATGTGAAAAAAAGAGGAGAGAGAAAGGCAGCAAGACAGATAAAAACAAAAGCAAAAAAAAAGTGAGCATTCTAAAAAGAGAGAGACAGAGGCTAAGCGTCAGTGGAGAGGGAGAGGAAGCTAAAAAGTTAAAATTTGAGAGATAAAAAAGTCAACACACGGTATAAGAAAAATCTGAAGGCAAAATTTGAGGGTAAAATAGGTATTTCGACGGAAAAAAAAACGCTCCAACCAAGGGAGCTCAACTGCATTGCTTTATATATAATATGTTTTTAAATACATAGAAAGATCCCTATATCTATATTACCCGGAGTCATTTATATGCCATGATGCATTTGATACTGAAATGACGGCTTGAAAAAGCATAGTAGTTATCGACTTAGTAGGTGTTTGATAACTTATTTTAACTTCAATTAAACTATATTTTTTTATCTTAATTTTTATCTTTTTCTGAAAAGTTAATAAAATTTATAATTATTTTTTGAAAAGTTAATACAATTCAAACTTAAAAATTTTAACTTAACTCAAATTCAATTCATTCACCAAACACCCTCTTATATTTTACCCCAAAAAAACAAAGTATAGCTCTCGACTCTCTTCTTCTTGTTCTTCTCCTCCTTCTTTTTGAATTTTTTTTTATTGCTTCTAGAAGATTAGTCACATGAATTTATAATTAAAGAAAAAAATGAATAGAACGATTAGTCTCGTGATAATTGATGGGATTTCAACCTCTAAATATGCAACTTTTACTTATCCACTTAAAGAAAATATGATAGCAATACTATTTCTAAATCGTCAAAGATTTATGGGATGTCATTAAATCTATTAACATTAATCAGTGGTAAGTGGAGAACTGTTCAAAGCAATGCATATGGAAGTAAAACAAGAGAATGTGGGAAAAAAAATGCGTTTCTAAAGATGCGTTTAGCTCACAAGTTTAACTCTAACTAAACTGTATTTTTTCATCTCAATTTTTATCTTTTTCTGAAAAGTCAACAAAAATCATAATTAATTTTTAAAAAGTTAATCAACTCAAACTTAAAAATTTCAACTCAAACTGTTTTATCAAACACACCATGAATGTTTTACAACATATCATATGCTCTATTTTATTTCAACATGCTTATGGTCCTCTGGACCCGTGGTGGGTCCTTGTAATAGGAATTATTTAATATGCATAGACTTCATCACCCACTTTGAGGCTAAGTCCAAAAAAAAATTTTTTTGTTTTTTTTGTTTTGAGGAATGTTGATTTCACTACTAATTATCAACGCCGTATGATAATTTCTACATATTATACAAAGAAATATAAGATTATATATATATATATACTTGAAAAGTTCATGCTTAAGTGACATTAATGCTATTTTCAAACTATAGGCCTTATTTTTTTTTTTAATTTGTCTCTTTTTCCTCAATGTACTTTGAACAGAGTTCATGTTTTTTTTTTTTTTTTAATTCTCTCTCTCTCTCTCTCTCTTTTATGTCTCAACAAATAGACATTAAAAAAAAAAAAAAAGGAGTAGACTGAGGGAGAGAAATTGACATAAGAGAATTAGCACATCATTAATTAAAAAAAAAAAAAAAGAGGGGGGGGGGGGGGGGACTCAGAAACAAGAAGGTAAAAGAGACCCAAAAAAAAAAAACAAAAAAAGCTACGGAAAAAGCAAATGAAAAGATAAAGTCTTTGGTAGAGTCTTTTTTTAGAGATGCTATACCTATAGTTACTCATCTAATGGTTATTAATGGATCTTCATTGGAGATAAACGTGAAGTTTTTTAGTTGAGATGGAAGCAGCAAATTTATTGTTCTTTATTATTATTATTATTATTATTATTTGGCTGAACTATGGAATTTCTTCATCCCCTCAATGCACCCCACCGGAAAAAAAAATGCAAAGATGTTGTGAAGGTCGCCATCGCAGACCTCTCGCGCCCCCTTGACAATTCGGGCGATCTCTTGCCGGAGGTCCAGGTGGGGACCTTTTTCGTCTCAAGTTGGTTTCGGGGGGGGGGGGGGGGGGGGTGCATTCTCGTCGGAGTTAAGGGGTGAGGGGGTTTCCACAAGTCGAGGGTTGGCGGACTCGTCACCTGGGTCAGGATTAGAGGGGCTCATCATCGGACCACCGATCCCTCCCTCCTGGCCAACAAAGAAGAAAAAGCAGGGAGTTCAATTTTTTCTTTTATTCTTTTTTTTTTTTTTTTGCAATCCTGTACATCCATACTTATTTTGGTTATTATACATCCTCAATATCTTATCTATTAAATTAAATTTAAATGACTTTAAATGAAACTATATCGATAAACTATATAAACAAAGCTCTACTACAATCTTTCTCAACGAAATACCAGACAGAAAAAGAGCAACTGTCTTAATAAAAAGAACTCTATACTCACCCAAAGTACACATATCATATTCAAACTATCCATATTTTTCAACTAGTTAATTTTCTACAGTTTTATTATTATTTTATCCCCTCACCTGCCCTTCAAATTCACTGTTTGAAAGCATGTGATGACTTATACACACAACAATTTAACAGGTTAGATACTGTGATGATAGATAGAAAACTAAATAATATAAAGGTTTAATAATTCATTCAAATCTAACTAAATGATGCAATACAATTATTAAATAGAACAACGATTTCTTACTGATTAAATACAACAAAATAAAGAATTATGATAATAAAACATCACACACATGAATCCAATCATAATTAATCAGTATGAAAAAAAGTCTTATTTATGATTAAATCAAACCAGATAAAAATAAAATGTAATAGAAAAACAAATAACTCATAATAAAAATACCGAACACTACAAATCTTAAATATAACAGAAAATCATCAACATACAAAATACAAAGATTAAACTTGCAAACAAAATCAACAAAATATTACCCGGTGAGAAAAAAGACTAAAAATTACAGATTTATAAATCAATAGAGAAAAAATCCTCAATGTTTCTCTTGATATTTACATTTATCCATTTTCTCACGATTGTTATCCCAATCTACAAAAACCAATTAGAAAAAATCAAATAAAATAAAAGGGGAAAACAATATTGAAATAAAGAAGAGAAAAAAAAAAAATCAACATACCCTATTTTTTGTTTAGGTTTTTTACTCTACATTTGTTTCCAAAAATTAGAAAAATAGATCAAATAATACTCATAATAAAAAAACGAAAGAGCATATGAATAGTAGAGGCTGAAATCTAAATCTGTGGGGTGGGGGGGGGGACCAAACAGAAACAACAATGAAGTGAAAAACAACACACTAAAGATTAAAACCTACACTTCCACCACAAAAAATGTACTAAAAAGAAACAAAAAAACCCAATAAAAAAATTGGGGTTCTAAGACCAAAAAACCCATAATCTGAGCAAAAATCTACACTTTGACCACAAAAAATGTATCGGGAAAAAAAGAAAGAAAAAAAAACCCAGGAAAAAAAATTAGGATTCCAAGACCAAAAAACCCAAAATCTGAGCCAAAAAAACAAAACAAAAACCTAACAAAAACAACAATGAAGAGCAAAACAAAACAATAAAGATTAAAATCTACACTTCCAACACAAAAAACATTTCCAAAAAAAAAAAAAAAAAAAACTCTACAATCAAAAATAGGGTTCGGAGAAGGGAAGGGAAGAAATCAAAAATCAAAACTTACCATTCGGATAAAATGAAATAAAGAAAACCCAGTAAAAAAAAAATCATTCGTAAGTTTCCAATACAAAAAAAATTCCCAAAAAAAAAAAAAAAACCCAACAATCAAAAATGGGGTTTGAAGAGATGGAAGGGAAAAAATCAAAATCAAAACTTACCATTCGGAAAGAATGAAATAAAGAAAATCCAGTAGGAAAAATTATTAGTAAGTTAAAAAAGTAACAAAAGGAAGAAAAAAAAAAGAGTCAGAAATAGTAATAAAATGAAAACAAGAATAAAAATTAAAATCCAAACTTTTAATGCAAAACCACATCCAAACCTTTAACAGAGAAACCCAAGAACATCAAAAAACCTTTTAAAAAAATCCGAAAATATTGAACAAAAACCAAACTTCTGAATCTGGAGAGAACAAACACATCCAAGGAAAAAAAAAAAACCATCAACAGTACAAATCGAAAGCAAAAAAGAGACAATGAGCGGCCGAGAGTGCAAAAAAAAAAAAAAAAAAAAACCAAAAATCCAGGGTTTGGAGGCCAAAAATCCGAAGAAAAAAAGAGAGAGAGAGAGAGAGACAGACAGAGCGGTAGAGAGAGAGTCAGAACATAAAGAATGGAGAGAGAAAATGGAGGTATAATGGGCGGTGGAAGGAAGAAGGGGAAGGGGAAAATAGGGTTTGGAGGGCAAAATTATCCATCCGCTATGAGAACAGGAATCGACAGGCAAACAACCAAGGGCGAAGATCTCTTCACAGTATTCGTGGGGCAAAATTGTCTATTTACTGGGGGGTAACCAATCGGTAGGCAAAAACAGGAGGGCAAAAATGTCAAATTACTGTTCAACAATGTACAGTATTGTAGCAAGAGCAGCGAAAAAAAAAGGGGCAAAAATCATTGTTTAATACTGTATAAAAAATAGTAAAAACACCCTCTCTTTTAGTATAATGTATAATTTTTTTTTGAAAAGTCATATTAGAAGTAAGAATTTCTCTCCTTTTTGCAAAAATATTGTTGGCTTTTGTCATAAAATTAATCATGAATTTAATGATAATTGATGGATTTAATGGATTGAAGAATCGGAATATTACTAAAAAGCATAGGGAAAGAGGACCAAAAAAAAAAAAACCATAGATAAAACTAAGAGTGTTCATGGAGTAGATTACACGGATTAAGAGTACTCAATTCAAAATACAATCCATAACTTTCAGCATGTGAAAATCTCAATCTAATACTAATCTATTAGTCGCCAATCTAATTCGAAAATATCGAATCTCACAAATTTAATTTGTGGAGTCAATCTATAGCCTCTAAAATTAAAATTAAAATATAATAGTATAAAATCGTTCAATAAAACTCAAGTTTCACAACACAATTGAAACAAATCTTTGATAATAAATAAAATTTTAGCATTACAATCCAAATTAAGGGTGCGGGGAATAGAGCATAACTCTCAAGTGTGTGAACTGAAATTTAGGGGGAGTTTGGTGGAGTAGTTTGAGTTGAGATTTTTAAGTTGGAATAGTAAATTTTTTTGAATTTTCAGAAAAGACAAAAAACTTTTTGGGAAAAAGACAAAAACTTTTTGGGAAAAAGACAAAAAAAAGTTTGAGTTGAGTTGAGTTGAGTTAGTTTACCAAAGAGGGCCAAGCCTTCGTTTGGTAAGCTAGTTGAAGATAAAATTTTTTAGTTAGAATTGGTTGATTATCAAAAAATTAATTAAAAATTTTGTTGACTTTTCAGAAAAAAATAAAAATAAAAATTGATATGCAAAAGTATAATTTAGTTGGAGCCAAACTTGAATACTAAACGGAATCTAAGATCCTCCTCTCAATTTCAATTAGGTTGAGTTTTATCAGTAATGGGCTAGGTACGGACACACAAGATTATATTAATCCTATAAAGTTCAGAATAATCGATTTTATGAATTGAAAAATCATCGATCTAAAATTCAATTTGTAACTTTTGATTTAGGAAAATTAAAACATATTACTAATCTATTAACTCCTTTATTCTGATTAGATGGAGCGGATTCACGAATTTGAAGAACACTTCTAACAAAAAAAACAACAGTAATTGAGTACACATGAAAAAGAAAATTAATGTTTAAATTACAAAATCTAGTTGTAAAAAAAAAAAAAAAAAAAAAAAAAAAAAAAAAAGAAGAGGGCTAAAACAAGGATTATTTGTAGGATTATCACTTAACAAGTACTATTTTGGATAATTACCGCCGGTTATTTTTAATCCCCAATTAGGTGAGATAATTATGAAAGGTGATGAAAAATCTAAGCAGGTATTGAAAGATCTCACTCTCTCTCTTCTCTCTGAGCCTGCCCAAGATGAAATTTATGAATTTTTCTGTCTCAAACGTCGTCGTTGCGATTTTACGTGGCAAACTAACCAAGCCAAAAATGCTGTCGTTTCGTCTGCTGCACGACTACAGTGCGACCCACTGCTAAGAATATAAAAAATAATAACGTCGTTCTCGAGGTCCGAATACTCCACAATCTAAATTGACATTTTTACCCTTCTCACCAACAAATCGTAAATTTAAAAAACCACTAAACTTGCTGATCCTATTCGCCACGTCATCCGTCAGCCAATCGTACGGTCCAAAATAGCTCATGACATCCACGCTCAAACGCGCGCGTGTATTTAAAAACAAAAATGTCCTCAATCTAAATTGACAATTTTACCGTTCTCACCAACAACTCGTGCATTAAGAAAACCACTAAAGTCGCAGCTACTATTCGCCACGTCATCCATCAGCCCAATATACGGCCCAAATAAGCTCGTGAATCCACGCTCAAACGCGCGCGTCTTAATTCGTTTGAGTGATTTAGTAAAATAGACTATTGAGTTTTTAAAATTTGTAAAATAACCTTTAAAAAAGTTTTATTAGCAAAATAACTTTTGTTTGAAAAAAATAATTCAAAAACTAAATAATAAGATTAAAAAAAACAAAAAACATAAAAACACAAAGCAAAGGAGTTCTGAAACCAAAGTCAGCTCTCTGTTCTATTCGTTCTCCTCCTGAACTCATTCTACAGAATGAAAGAAGAAAGAAAAGTTCGGTTCGGAGTGCCTCTTCCCTCCAAATTCTTCTTCCTTCCTTACTCTGCTGCTGTTACTTCTGTTCTTATTCTTCCTCGTTCCCTCCCCCCAAAAGATGAGTGTCTCCCCAAATCCGACGCCTCTACCTCCGCCGCCGCCGCCGCACTAAATTACGCCATCGAAGATCCGGAGACTGCGCCACAAGCTCCAACCACGCCTTCTTCTTCCTCTTCTTCCCCTCCAACCATCTCAAGCTTGGTTATCATAATCCATGACCACGGAAGCAAGCAAAGGGTGATTTGTATTGAATGTGAAAAAAAGGACAATTTCATTTAATGCTGCTTGCTTGAGCAAATCACTGAACATTAGAAGTGTTGCCAAATAATAAGAAAAATAGAATGACAAGCACTAGTAGGAGTTGCTTATTGGCAAAAAAAAAAAAAAAAAAAAAAAAAAAAGACCATGGAACCTTACTTGTAAATGTTGACTTTTTTTGTTTTTTTTTTTTTCCGTGGAGCGAAAACACCAAAAAACTATGCCAATAACTCAAGTCATGGTTGATTTGCCTCTAAACTTTCAGAACGACTACCGAAGATAGCGAAACGACCACACGGAATGACTTGTAACTATTGACTTTTTTTGTTATTTTTTTCCGTGGAGTGAAAACACCAAAAAACTATGCCAATGACTTAAGTCATGGTTGATTTGCCTTTAAACCTTCAGAACGACCAGGAATGACTACGGAACGACCACTGAAAATGACGGAACGACCACTAATTTTGACTTGGAAATGTTGACTTTTTTCAAATTTTTTACCGTTAAATGAAAAAATTAAAAAAAAGTTGCCAACGACAAAAGTCATGTACGACAAGCCTACAAACCTTCGGAACGACCAGAAACGACCACAGAACGATCACTGAAAATGACGGAACGACCACTAATTTTGAATTGGAAATGTTGACTTTTTTCAAATTTTTTACCGTTAAACGAAAAAATTAAAAAAAAAGTCACCAACTACTAAAGGCATGTATGATTTGCCTTCAAACCTTCAGAACGACCAGGAACTACCACGGAACGACTACCGAAAAGTACGGAACGACCACTAAAAAGTCACTTGAAAATGTTGACTTTTTTCAAATTTTTTACCTTTAAATGAAAAAATTAAAAAAAAAGTCATAAACGTAAAATGCATGTAAGAGAAGTTCATCAACCCTCGGAATGACCACCGAAAATGGCGGAGCGACCACTAAAAAAGACTTTGAAATGTTGACTTTTTTCAAATTTTCTACCGTTAAATGAAAAAATTAAAAAAAAAGTCACAAACGTCTAAAGGCATGTATGAGAAGCCCATCAATCCTCGGAACGATCAGGAACGACCACGGAATGATCATCCAAAAAGGCGGAACGACCACTAAAAAAGACTTGGAAATGTTGACTTTTTTCAAATTTTCTACCGTTAAATGAAAAAATTAAAAAAAAAAGTCACAAACGTCTAAAGGCATGTATGAGAAGCCCATCAACCCTCGGAACGACTGCAGAATGACCATTGAAAAGGCGGAACGATCTCTAAAAAAGACTTTAAAAAGGTTGACTTTTGTGAAATTTTTTACCGTTAAATGAAAAAATTCAAAAAAAATCACAAATGGCTCAAGACATGTATGAGAAGCCCATAAACGTTCGGAACGACCAGGAACGACCGCGGAACGACCGCGGAACGACCATCGAAAAACGCAGAACAACCACTAAAAGTCAACCTTTTCCAAGTGACTTTTTAGTTGTCGTTTCGCCTTTTTGGATGGTCGTTCCGCGGTCGTTCTTGGTTGTTCCAAACGTTTATGGGCTTCTCATACATGCCTTGAGCCGTTTGTGATTTTTTTGAATTTTTTCATTTAACGGTAGAAAATTTGAAAAAGTCAACCTTTTCCAAGTGACTTTTTAGTGGTCGTTACACCTTTTTAGATGGTCGTTCCGTGGTCGTTCCTGGTCGTTCTGAACGTTTATGGGCTTCTCATACATGCCTTGAGCCGTTTGTGATTTTTTTTTGAATTTTTTCATTTAACGGTAGAAAATTTGAAAAAGTCAACATTTTCCAAGTGACTTTTTAGTGGTCGTTCCGCCTTTTTGGATGGTCGTTCTGCAGTCGTTCCTGGTCATTCTAAGGGTTGATGGGCTTTTCATACATGCCTTTAGATGTTGGTGACTTTTTTCTAATTCTTTCATTTAACGGTAGAAAATTTCACAAAAGTCAACTTTTTTCAAGTCCTTTTTAGTGGTCGTTCCGCCATTTTGGATGGTCGTTCCGCGGTCGTTCCTGATCGTTCCGAGGATTGATGGGCTTCTCATACATGCCTTTAGACGTTGGTAACTTTTTTTTAATTTTTTCCTTTAACAGTAAAAAATTTCACAAAAGTCAACATTTTCCAAGTCTTTTTTAGAGGTCGTTCCGCCATTTTGGATGGTCTTTGGTCGTTCCTGGTCGTTCCGAGGGTTTATGGGCTTCTCATACATGCCTTTAGACGTTTGTGACTTTTTTTTAATTTTTTCATTTAACGGTACAAAATTTGAAAAAAGTCAACATTTTCCAAGTCCTTTTTAGTGGAAGTTCCGTCATTTTGGGTGGTCGTTCCGTGGTCGTTCCTGGTCGTTCCGAAGGTTTATAGGCTTCTTATACATGCCTTTAGTTATTGGTGACTTTTTTTTAATTTTTTCATTTAACGGTAAAAAATTTGAAAAAAGTCGACCTTTTCCTCAAATTTTTTAGTGGTCATTCCGCCCTTTTCGATGGTCGTTCCGCGGTCGTTCCTAGTCGTTCCGAAGGTTTGGAGGCTTTTCATACTTGCTTTTAGACGTTGTTGACTTTTTTTTAAATTTTTTCATTTAACGGTAAAAAATTTGAAAAAAGTCAACATTTCCAAGTCTTTTTTAGTGGTCGTTCCGCCATTTTGGGTGGTCGTTCCACAGTCATTCCTGGTCGTTCCGATGTTTTATAGGCTTCTCATACATGCCTTTAGACGTTTGTGACTTTTTTTTTAATTTTTTCATTTAACGGTAAACAATTTGAAAAAAGTCAACCTTTTCCAAGTCCTTTTTAGTGGTCGTTCCGCCATTTTGGATGGTTGTTCCGCGGTCATTCCGATGTTTTATCGGCTTCTCATACATGCCTTTAGACGTTGGTTACTTTTTTTAATTTTTTCATTTAACGGTAAAAAATTTGAAAAAAGTCAACATTTCCAAGTCAAAATTAGTGGTCGTTCCGCACTTTTCGGTGGTCGTTCTGTGGTCGTTCCGAAGATTTATAGGCTTGTCATACATGCCTTTAGACGTTGGTGACTTTTTTTTTTTTTATTTTTTCATTTAACGGTAAAAATTTTGAAAAAAAGTCAACATTTTCAAGTCAAAATTAGTGGTCATTCTGCACTTTTCGGTAGTCGCTCCGTGGTCGTTCCGAACGTTTATAGGCTTTTCATACATGACTTTTGTCGTTGGCAACTTTTTTTTTTATTTTTTCATTTAACGGTAGAAATTTTAAAAAAAGTCAACATTTCCAAGTCATTTTTAGTTGTCGTTCCGCACTTTTCGGTGGTCGTTCCGAGCGTTTATAGGCTTCTCATACATGACTTTTGTTGTTGGCAACTTTTTTTTTAAAATTTTTCATTTATTGATTCATATGCAAAGGTCTTACAAGGCCTCAAAAGAGATCCTAAACTGACTCTTCAAATCCATTCAGCGCGCTTTATGGCACTATTCAAATTTGATTCTTCCTGTTGTGATAATTTTTTGTGATCTGTAAGAACTACAAACGTTGTTGAAAGGCCTGTCAAAGGTCTAGGTTAGAGGAAATTTGGTGTGTTGGGATGTAGCTAATAAAACATATATAATCTATTATCTATGTTTTTGGTATCTGGCAAATTAAGCTCGTGGCTTTCTGTTTCTAGCAAGTTAGTTTTTGAAATATTTGTTTGTTTGGCAAGGCAAATATGGGGAAAGCCATAGGATTTTTCTTTAGGAGTGTTTTACTGAGTGCTGATATGTAGGAAAATCTAACCTTTTTGTCAAGCCTGGATTAATTTTATGTGAACAAAAAACATTCCAGTTTTATTAAATGGCTTCTTTTGTGATTATATAAGATTTGCTTATAATTTATCTTAATTTTATGTAGTCATATGCCACATAGCAAATTGTCAATTTTGTTAATCACCAAAAGCACAAATTGTTTCTACTTCTAATGTCGCCATTGATCCTGCACATTAAAATATGTCAAATAAAGAGTAGCTTGTCAACTATTTTGTTAAATAGACATGCTTGAAGTTTCGTTATGTTTGAGTTGATTAACAATTATTTACATTACGGGACTATTGTAGTTTGTTTAATAACCTTGTTAATTGTCACTTTGGCATATCTGTAATTTGGCAGTATACAAGTTTCTACGTGAAATTATATGTTTTTTTTTTCTTTTTTTGGGGGCTCTGGAGACGAAGGAGAAGAAGAAGAAGAACAGAGGGAGAAGGAGAAGAAGAACAGAGAACAGAGGGAGGGAGACGAAGAAGAGGGAGGGAGACGAAGAAGAAGAACAGAGAGAGAAGGAGAAGAAGAACAGGGGGAGTGTTTTTCAGTTTTTTATAGAACAGAGGGAGAAGGAGAAGAAGGGAAGGGAATGAGGAAGAAGAAGAAGCGCAGGAAGGAAGGAAGGGAAGGAAGGAAGGGGTGAAGTTCGAAGTTCGTTGCTCCATAACTTCATCTTTTGTTCAAAACTTTGATTTTAATTCATTTTATTAATTCAAAAAATTTTTATTTACACAATCAGCATTTTTTAGAATAAAAAAAATAAAAAAGAAATAGGAAAGTCATTTTCCTAATTTCACTTTGATGTTAGGCCATTTTAACAAATTCTAGGACGGAGTGGAGTTTATCTCATAAAAATTCTCTGTTCACTTTCTTCTTCATCGCTTTCCAGATTTCTTTCTAATTTCACCTATTTTCCTCTCAAGGTAATTCGATTTTCTCTTCTCTCGATTTCTTCAATTCTATTCCGTTTCTGGGTTTGTTTTTGTGTGTAGATCTTGGTTTGTAGCTTTGAATTTTGGTATCCGAATTCTGAATTAGGGTTAGGGTTTGTCTTTCGATCTGTGATTTGATCTTTTTGGATAATCGGCTTTTTCCCCTCTGAAATATTAGATCTTGGTTCGTAGCTTTGAATTTTGTTATCTGAATTATGAATTAGGGTTAGGGTTTGTGTTTCGATCTTTGATTTGATCTTTTTCGATAATCGGCTTTCCTCTGGAAATTTGTAAGTCTGAGCCAAAATTCGTGAAAGTCTGAGCCAAAATTCGTGATCTGAAATTTGGTTAGGGTTACGGTTTATGTTTCGATCCGGGATTTGATCTTTGCGAATAATCGGTTTTTTCCGTCTGAATTCTTGAAAATCTGGTCCAAAACTATTCTTTCTTTTTCGTTTTTACTTTTTTCGTTTAGAGAATTTTAGATCTGGATATAAATGAGATGGATTCTTTTATAGTTTCTTGTTGGATTTTGCTTGATAAATTCAGATAAAGAATCAAGCTTTTTGGTAATTTGATTTGTGTTTCTCTGATTTGTTCTGTGTCTAATTATGTAAAATTTTAATTTGTAAATTTTTAACTTGCCTTTAGTTTTTTCAAACAAAATTTTCAGTTTAGAGACTTAGATCTTTTGGAGATATTTTTTTCTGTCGAAGGTTTCAATCTGGACAGGGTCTTGTACGACAAATACCGATAAAGACTCAACCTTTTGTTTTCATTGGATTTTTTTTATGTGGAATAATCTCCTTTTATTGTTCAAACAGATGCAGATCTTCGTGAAAACTCTCACCGGCAAGACCATCACCCTCGAGGTGGAAAGCTCTGACGCCATCGATAATGTTAAAGCTAAGATTCAAGACAAGGAGGGTATCCCACCGGACCAGCAGGGGCTGATCTTCGCTGGAAAACAGCTTGAGGACGGCCGAACCCTCGCCGACTACAACATCCAGAAGGAGTCCACCCTCCACTTGGTGCTCCGTCTCCGTGGTGGGATGCAAATCTTTGTTTTCTTTCCCGAATAACTGCTTTTTGTACGTGATTGATTGGCATCTGGCTGCATTTGAACATGGAATCAATGATTTTTAAGAGTTTCGTATGAAGATTTTACTTTAAGTGAAGCCCTATCCATTCTTGATGTTGGCAGTAAGCGATGATTTTGGGTTCATCACGTGATTGTTCTTCGAAAATCTTGTCTTTTGTGAAAAAGCTAATTGACTCTTTATTTTTTAGTCCCTGAATTTTTTGGTCGATTCGTTTGAAACTGTTATGTGTGTTGGCAAAAGTAGTCATCTCGTTATGGTCGTCGTGAAGTTACTGAGTAGAGAGTAGATATCTTGGGGAATAGAATTTGAAGCTACATGGTTAACTTTTAGAAGTGATAATGCATTAAGTAGTAGTTGCAGAGGCTCGATCTTGTTGTAAAATGTGATGAAGTGCATTTCTATCATTAGTTATCATGATATAGGTTTCGTAAATGTTCAACTCTGTCCTCCGCCCTTGTTTTGCAATAAAGGACAAGTTCACTTCATCATTCTCTGTTTACTGGATGTAGATACGTTTGTTAAGGCAAATGCTGAGGACTCAGTTGCAGGATCAAAAGAGTATGTTCACATTCGTATTCAGCAGAGAAATGGTAGGAAAAGTCTGACCAACGTGCACGTATTGAAGAGGAAATTCAGCTACAACAAATTTCTTAAAGATTTTAAGAAAGCGTTTTGCTGTAAGGGTACTGTAGTTCAGGACCCAGAATTAGGACAGGTATATATATATAGATTTTTTTTTTTTTTTTTTTTTTTAATTTTCTCCACATCTGCTTCTACAGAATTCTCACGTTTTTTGTTGATAGGTGATTCAACTTCAAGGTGATCAGCGGAAGAATGTATCGACTTTCCTTGTTCAGGTAATTTACTTATGCCAGGGATGTTTAAAGTAGGAGTGTTCATAGTGCGGTTTGCAGTTTGGTCCCAAAATCGACTTGTTTGGTTTTTTGAAAATGGAAAACAAATTGAAACTGCCCGGAAATGGGCTGTCTGCTTAAAAGAAACTCACACTCCTTTATAAAACGTGCTTGAGCAAAGTTCTCTTTTATTTCCAGCATATGCTTAATATTTATATATAAACATTGGTTATTAGTTTAATCAACTCAAGAGTTCCTCAATGAATCTGTTGATTCGAAATTTTGAGATGGGTAAATGTCACAAAGGATGAATTGATTTCTTACCCATGTTATTCTTTTTTTGTTAGGACTCCTGTCTCTAATTATAATAATAATAATTCTGTAGTTTAATAACACAAGGTTTATCTAATTCTTTCCTTTTGACGCGTCTCCGAATTGTGTTACCTTGTTCCTGATTCTAATTTCTACCTTTTTTTTTCTTTTTGTTTTTTTGTTTTTTATTTTATCCCGTCGGGATATCGGGTTTCAGGCTGGTGTTGTGAAGAAGGAACACATCAAAATACGTTGTTTCTGTGCTGCAGGATTCCAAAGTCCCTGCACAAATACATCTCTCTGAGTCTTTGTTTCAATGGCAGTCCTGTTATGTTGGGATCCAGTATTAAAAGTGCCGCTATATGTGGATCTGTTTACCTACTTGTGTGTTTTGTGGTCTGTTTTTAGTATTTAAGGACTTGTGATGTGTGGTGATCATGGAATGTGAGACGATTTCGCTCTTTATATTCTTTAATATAAATCACTACCTAGAACATATTTCTCCTTTGTTGCTCACATTTTACATTTCCTTTGCATGGCCGCTGATCGAAAGGAAAATGCGATGAGAAATCGTGTATTTGGATTTTATTTGGATACAGATAGGGAAAGAGTGTGGCGTGAATAACCAGTGAATGAATGTACACCCACATGGGGTGGATGGGATAACAAAGGAGTTTGGTATCTTTGCTAGGTATCTCTCCTTCATCTATCTAGGTTTGAGTCCTGCTGTATTCTCTTTAGACCTCGCTTCAACTTCGGTAGTTGATGCTTGGGTTGGTGATGGCAAAGTAGGTTCTAGATGGATGATCGAGATAAACTAGTAGAAAGGACTTGAGTTTGTCATACTTAGGAAAGTGTTCTTGTCCATGAGATTGAAAAACCTTAGGCTGAAAAGATAGGGTCAGCACTATATCTTTTAATTATCTAAAAAAAAAAAGGTGAATGAAATGTGACATTATTTTTGCGTTTCCTTTTCTTTTCCTTTTCTTTTGGAGTGATGTCTGGAGATGATGTCTTGGTGTTTAAAGTGGTTTGAGTTTTGAAAATATGTGTTTGACGAAAGTGAATTATTTGGAGTGAAAAATGTAAAAACTTGAAACGTATTTGGAAAAAAAAAATTAACAATATGGGTCTAGTTTTATTTCTCTTGAAATTCTATGTAATTTGAAAAAAAAAAAAAAAAAGAATAATTGGTCTAAATAGTTCCTGAACTCTTTTGAAAGTGACGGTTTAGTCTTTATTTTTCTTTTTTGGCCAAGAAGACTATAAACTCTCTAAAAATTAGCAGTCTTAGTCATTTTTATTTAATTCCGTTAAGTTTCTAATAGAATGAATCATATATAATGCATGAGATCTAATATGAGATGGTATTTTAATAATCAAATAATAAATTTAATTTAACATAAAAAAACTAAGTATAAAATCTAGAATTTCAATTCTCTCTCTAACTCAAACTTCCTCTCTCGCCGGATTAAAATCTAGAATCCTCTACTTGACATCGTCAATCCCAACCACCTCGCTCGCCTTCCACCACCACCACCCCAACAACTCTGTTTCCCTCGCCGACCCCCTTATCTTTGACAACTCCCTTGACAATGAGGCCATCGCCGTCGATGAACAGATTGATGAGCTCTACGATGACGTCCTCCTTGAGGACCCCCTCAAGATGACAACATCCTCCTCGAGGACTCCCCATAGGACGACAACGAGCAACATAGTCCTAACAAGAATTGCGCCATTCGATGGGCCTCCGCAATGAATCCGTTAGGAATTCGTTGCGAATCTCGACTCTGGTTAGAGAAGAAAACGTGAAAAATATTGTGTGTTGCCAGAGAAGAGATCACACGGCTCTTGATTGCCGGAGAAGAGAACAAATCTAGATTTCCAATTTTTCATTCTAGGGTCCCCCCCCCCCCCCCCTCTTTTTTTGGAAAATTTGGATCGGTTGGGTGTTTTAGATTCAAAGTTTCGAATTCCTAATTCGTCAATTTTTTTTTTTTCCGGGAATTTGTTGTGGAATTGTGCATTTTGATGTTGATTTTAGTTGAGGCGAACTAGGAAAAAAATCACGGTCTTTACATTTTTCAATTTTTTCCTAAATGGGTTTGAAGCTGAATTTCATCAAAATCTCACCTTTCTTCGGAGTAGGACCAAGAACTTCAACATGCTGAGATTGAAAATGCTAGTAGTCATGAGTGTACAAATAACTTCAAAATTTCTCTCTCACTCTCGCTCTCTAAATCAAATGGCAAAACATAGGGCTCATGACCATTTCGGCATTGAGAGAGATGAAGCTCGCCACAATTTGGTATTTCTCGCTTGTTTCGGTGCCAACAGGGATTTGAACGTGTTGTTCCTGGGATCAAGTGGGTTGGGCTCGACAGAAAGGATCAAGATCAAAGTCTATTTCGTAACATTATAAGTTGTGATCTTGGGTGGGTTTTTGTTTGGTTGCCCAAAAAAAAAAAAAAAAAAGAGTAAAAAATTTGTGGGAAATTATAGAATATTTTCTAGGTTTTGGGTGGTTCGTCGTCTCATCAGAAAAAAAAAAAAAAATTGAGGAAAATGCCAACCATGCAAATTGCTTCACTTTTTGGGAGCTAAATTTAAAAAGGGTGTTTTGGTCTTTTCATTGAAAAAATTGTCATGTGACTGCGCCCATTAGAAACTTAACATATTTGAATGGAAAGAATCAAGATTGTAACATTTATGGTCCGTTTGGTTGGTTAGTTTAAGTTGAAATATTTTAGTTGTAATAGTAAATTTTTTTGAATTTTTAGAAAAGACAAAAAACTTTTTGAGAAAAAGACAAAAAATAGTACAGTTTGAGTTGAAATGAGATGATGAGGCAAACAAAGCCTTAGAGAATTTATGATGTTATTGATTAAAATTTAAAAAAAAAATAAAGACTAAACCGTCACATTTGAAAGAGTTCAGGGACTATTTTGGTCAATTACTAAAAAAATATCATCTCATTTCGACTTAAAATGATAAAGTTATAGATTTTTAAAGTTTAAGTTTTTAGAAAATATTTGGAAAAATGAAATGTAAAATTGAAGGAAAAGGACAAAAAATTTTTTTTGAAAAATCCTTTTAAATATGACCCTAAACGGAGCCATAATATAAAATGAGAACAAGATTAATTAATTTATCCAATAAAAAGTGAAAATATAGAAGGAAAAAATATTATGGGAAAAATTAGAGGTCCTTTTTAGAAAAGGCGGAAAAAAAAAATTAGTTGTGCATGAATGGGATGCTTTCCGTCCCAAAGTCAGAACTAAGCATGAGGAGTTAAACTCTTTTGGATTATAACTGTTTGAATATTCAAAAATTAGTTAAAATTTTTATTGACTTAGAAGTAGATTAAAAAAAAAATCAATTGAGTTTTTTGAATCGGAGGAGTTAATCCAAACAATTCATGAATAACGGCAAAAAAAAAAAAATTTTTTTTTCCCTCTCTCAATCATGTTAAACAATGATAATTAATTAAAAAAAATCGTTTCCATCTTCCATTTTTCATTGAAAAAATGTTGACAAGTTTTAGAGAGAGAGTTAAAAAAAATCTACATTTAGCTCTAGAAATGACAAAATTACTAATGTCAATTTTACCATTGTTTTAACTTTTTTCAACGAATCATCATAACTTGTTGCCTCATGATAATTTTGTGTTTTTCTTTATACTAGTTAGATAGCACGTGAAAGAGTTAAATTTTCTATTTAAATTTAAAATTAATCACGATCAAACTCAGTGATTGGAGGTGAGGAATTAGGAAGAGCTTTCCAACATTCCCTTTTCCCTTTCCCTCCGTTAATGGCTCTTGTTGGAGCAAAATTTCGACTAACATTAAATGAACGTTCTTGAATTACAAAATAAGATTAAACAAATAAAATAGTAAAGAACATTAAGCAAGAACACAAGAAAACACGAGAGAATCTCAAGAATAATATAGAGAAAACTAGAATCTAGTATAATTGTCTCAAGATTTTTTACTGTGAATTGTGTCTTTTCTCGTTGTTTAGCCAAGTCACCTTTCACTCGGACTTTCCTCATTATTAAAGTATTGAGGGTTTGATAGGAGAAGAAGAAGGGAAAAGGAGAGAGAAAAGCAGCGAGAAAGAGAGAGAGAGAACCAAGAAAAATAAGCATTTGACAGAGAGAGAGAGAGAGAGGCGAAACGGCAGCAAAGGAAAAAAGAAAAAAATGAAAAGAAAAGGAGAGAGAGGCAGCGAAAGAGAGAGAGAGAGAGAAACTAAAGGAGAGGAAATCTTCTCATGAAAGATTCTTTGACAGACTTCAGTGGAGTATAGCTGTAGTAGGAATGAGAGAGGGAGAGAGAGAGAGAGAGAGAGACAAACAGCTGTGGTTAAATTTATGAGTTAAAAGTCACGTTTGACTTAGGATGAAAACAAAAGGAGAGAGAGGCAGCCAAAGAAAGAGAGAGAGAGAGAAAAAGAAAAAAAAAATTAGAGTGTTTGGTGAATGAGTTTAATTTAAAATTTTTAAGTTTTAATAGTAATTTTTTAGAAAAGATAAAAAATTTTTTCAGAAAAAATAAAAAAATTTTTCAAAAAAAGATAAAAATCATGATAAAAAAAAGTAAAATTTATTTTAAAATAAAAGATGAAACAAACACCCCCTTAGCATTTCAAAAAAAGAGAGAGTGAGAGAGCAAACGATAGCAGAAAGAGAAAGAGAAAGGTGAAAAAAAGAGGAGAGAGAAAGGCAGCGAGACAGACAGAAACAAAAGCAAAAAAAAAAAAAAAAAAGTGAGCATTCCAAAAAGGGAGAGACAGAGGCGAAGCGTCAGTAGAGAGGGAGAAGAAGTTAAAAAGTTAAAATTTGAGGAATAAAAGAGTCAACCCACTGTAGAAGAAAATCTGAAGGCAAAATTCGAGGGTAAAATAGGTATTTCGACGGGGAAAAAAAAAAAACCCTCCAACCAAAGGAGGTCAACTGCATCGCTTTATATATAATATGTTTTTAAATACATAGAAAGATCCCTATATCTAATATTACCCGGAGTCATTTATATGCCATGATGCATTTGATACTGAAATGACGGCTTGAAAAAGTATAGTAGCTATCGACTTAGTAGGTGTTTGATAACTTATCTTAACTTTAATTAAACTATATTTTTTTTATCTTAATTTTTATCTTTTTCTGAAAAGTTAATAAAGTTATAATTATTTTTTGAAAAGTTAATACAATTCAAACTTAAAAATTTTAACTCAACTTAAACTCAATTCATTCACCAAACACCCTATTATATTTTACCCCAAAAAAACAAAGTATAGCTATCGACTTTCTTCTTCTTGTTCTTCTCCTCCTTCTTTTTGAATTTTTTTTTATTGCTTCTAGAAGATTAGTCACATGAATTTATAATTAAAGAAAAAAATGAATAGAACGATTAGTCTCGTGATAATTGATGGGATTTCAACCTCTAAATATGCAACTTTTACTTATCCACTTAAAGAAAATATGATAGCAATACTATTTCTAAATCGCCAAAGATTTATGGGATGTCATTAAATATATTAACATTAATCAGTGGTAAGTGGAGAACTGTTCAAAGCAATGCATATGGAAGTAAAACAAGAGAATGTGGGGGAAAAAATGCGTTTCTAAGGATGCGTTTAGCTCACAAGTTTAACTCTAACTAAACTGTATTTTTTCATCTCAATTTTTATTTTTTTCTGAAAAGTCAACAAAAATCATAATTAGTTTTTAAAAAGTTAATCAACTCAAACTTAAAAATTTCAACTTAAACTGTTTTATCAAACACACCATAAATGTTTTACAACATATCATATGCTTTATTTTATTTCAACATGCTTATGGTCCTCTGGACCCGTGGTGGGTCCTTGTAATAGGAATTATTTAATATGCATAGACTTCATCACCCACTTTGAGGCTAAGTCCAAAAAAAATTTTTTTTTTTTTGAGGAATGTTGATTCCACTACTAATTATCAACGCCGTATGATAATTTCTACATATTATACAAAGAGATATAAGATTATATATATATATATATATGCTTGAAAAGTTCATGCTTAAGTGACATTAATGCTATTTTCAAACTATAGGCCTTATTTTTTTTTAATTTGTCTCTTTTTCCTCAATGTACTTTGAACAGAGTTTATGGTTTTTTTAACTCTCTCTCTCTCTCTCTCTCTTTTATGTCTCAACAAATAGACATTTAAAAAAAAAAAAAAAAAGGAGTAGACTGAGGGAGAGAAATTGACATAAGAGAATTAGCAAATGAAAAGGGGAAAGTCTTTGGTAGAGTCTTTTTTTAGAGATGCTATACCTATAGTTACTCATCTAATGGTTATTAATGGATCTTCATTGGAGATAAACGTGAAGTTTTTTAGTTGAGATGGAAGCAGCAAATTTATTGTTCTTTATTATTATTATTATTATTTGGCTAAACTATGGAATTTCTTCATCCCCTCAATGCACCCCACCGGAAAAAAAATGCAAAGATGTTGTGAAGGTCGCCATCGTAGACCTCTTGCGCCCCCCTTGACAATTCAGGCAATCTCTTGCCAGAGGTCCAGGTGGGGACCTTTTTCTTCTCAAGTTGGTTTCGGGGGGCGGGGGGGGGGGGGGGGTGCATTCTCGTCGGAGTTAAGGGGTGAGGGGGTTTCCACAAGTCGAGGGTTGGCGGACTCGTCACCGGGGTCAGGATTAGAGGGGCTCATCATCGGACCACCGATCCCTCCCTCCTGGCCAACAAAGAAGAAAAAGCAGGGAGTTCAATTTTTTCTTTTATTCTTTTTTTTTTTTTTTTTTTTTTTGCAATCCTGTACATTCGTACTTATTTTGGTTATTATACATCCTCAATATCTTATCTATTAAATTAAATTTAAATGACTTTAAATGAAACTATATCGATAAACTGTATAAACAAAGCTCTACCACAATCTTTCTCAACGAAATACCAGACTGAAAAAGAGCAACTGTCTTAATAAAAAGAACTCTATACTCACCCAAAGTACACATATCATATTCAAACTATCCATATTTTTCAACTAGTTAATTTTCTACAGTTTTATTATTATTTTATCCCCTCACCTTCCCTTCAAATTCACTGTTTGAAAGCATGTGATGATAGATACACACAACAATTTAACAGGTTAGATACTGTAATGATAGATAGAAAACTAAATAGTATAAAGGTTTAATAATTCATTCAAATCTAACTAAATGATGCAATACAATTATTAAACAGAACAACGATTTCTTACTGATTAAATACAACAAAATAAAGAATTATGACAATAAAACATCACATACACGAATCCAATCATAATTAATCAGTATGAAAAAAAGTCTTATTTATGATTAAATCAAACCAGATAAAAATAAAATGTAACAGAAAAACAAATAACTCATAATAAAAATACCAAACACTACAAATCTTAAATATAACAAAAAATCATCAACATACAAAATACAAAGATTAAACTTGCAAACAAAATCAACAAAATATTACCCGGTGAGAAAAAAGACTAAAAATTACAGATTTATAAATCAATAGAGAAAAATCCTCAATGTTTCTCTTGATATTTACATTTATCCATTTTCTCACGATTGTTATCCCAATCTACAAAAACCAATTAGAAAAAATCAAATAAAATAAAAGGGGAAAACAATATTGAAATAAAGAAGAGAAAAAAAAAAAATCAACATACCCTATTTTTTGTTTAGGTTTTTTACTCTACATTTGTTTCCAAAAATTAGAAAAATAGATCAAATATTAGTCATAATAAAAAAACGAAAGAGCATATGAATAGTAGAGGCTGAAATCTAAATCTGTGGCGGGGGGGGGGGGGGGGGACCAAATAGAAACAAAAATGAAGCGAAAAACAACACACTAAAGATTAAAACCTATACTTCCACCACAAAAAATGTACTAAAAAGAAACAAAAAAACCCAATAAAAAAATAGGGGTTCTAAGACCAAAAAACCCATAATCTGAGCAAAAATCTACACTTTGACCACAAAAAATGTATCGGGAAAAAAATAAAGAAAAAAAACCCCAGGAAAAAAAATTAGGATTCCAAGACCAAAAAACCCAAAATCTGAGCCAAAAAAAAAAAACAAAACAAAAACCTAACAAAAACAACAATGAAGAGCAAAACAACACAATAAAGATTAAAATCTACACTTCCAACACAAAAAACATTTCCAAAAAAAAAAAAAAAAAACTCTACAATCAAAAATAGGGTTCGGAGAAGGGAAGGGAAGAAATAAAAAATCAAAACTTACCATTCGGATAAAATGAAATAAAGAAAACCCAGTAAAAAAAAATCATTCGTAAGTTTCCAACACAAAAAAAATTTCCCAAAAAAAAAAAAAAACCCAACAATCAAAAATGGGGTTTGAAGAGATGGAAGGGAAAAAATCAAATTCAAAACTTACCATTCGGAAAGAATGAAATAAAGAAAATCCAGTAGGAAAAATCATTAGTAAGTTAAAAAAGTAACAAAAGGAAGAAAAAGAAAAGAGTTAGAAATAGTACTAAAATGAAAACAAGAATAAAAATTAAAATCCAAACTTTTAATGCAAAACCACATCCAAACCTTCAACAGAGAAACCCAAGAACATCAAAAAACCTTTTTAAAAAAATCCGAAAATATTGAACAAAAACCAAACTTCTGAATCTGGAGAGAACAAACACATCCAAGGAAAAAAAAAAAAAAAACCATCAACAGTACAAATTGAAAGCAAAAAAGAGACAATGAGCGGCCGAGAGTGCAAAAAAAAAAAAAAAAAAAAACCAAAAATGCAGGTTTTGGAGGCCAAAAATCCGAAGAAAAAAAGAGAGAGAGAGAGAGACAGACAGAGCGGTAGAGAGAGAGAGTCAAAACATAAAGAATGGAGAGAGAAAATGGAGGTATAATGGGCGGTGGAAGGAAGAAGGGGAAGGGGAAAATAGGGTTTGGAGGGCAAAATTATCCATCGGCTATGAGAACAGGAATCGACAGGCAAACAACCAAGGGCGAAGTTCTCTTCACAGTATTCGTGGGGCAAAATTGTCTATTTACTGGGGGGTAACCAATCGGTAGGCAAAAACAGGAGGGCAAAAATGTCAATTTACTGTTCAACAATGTACAGTATTGTAGCAATAGCAGCGAAAAAAAAGGGGCAAAAATCATTGTTTAATACTGTATAAAAAACAGTAAAAACACCCTCTCTTTTAGTATAATGTATAATTTTTTTTTTTGAAAAGTCATATTAGAAGTAAGAATTTCTCTCCTTTTTGCAAAAATATTGTTGGCTTTTGTCATAAAATTAATCATGAATTTAATGATAATTGATGGATTTAATGAATTGAAGAATCGGAATATTACTAAAAAGCATAGGGAAAGAGGACCAAAAAAAAAAAAAACCATAGATAAAACTAAGAGTGTTCATGGAGTAGATTACACTGATTAAGAGTACTCAATTCATAATACAATCCATAACTTTCAGCATGTAAAAATCTCAATCTAATACTAATCTATTAGTCTCCAATCTAATTCGAAAATATCGAATCTCACAAATTTAATTTGTGGAGTCAATCTATAGCCTCTAAAATTAAAATAAACATATAATAGTATAAAATCGTTCAATAAAACTCAAGTTTCACAACACAATCCAAACAAGTCTTTGATAATAAATAAAATTGTAGCATTACAATCCAAATTAAGGGTGCAGGGAATAGAGTAGAACTCTCAAGTGTGTGGCCTTCGTTTGGTAAGTTAGTTTAAGATAAAATTTTTAAGTTAGATTTGGTTAATTATCAAAAAATTAATTAAAAATTTTGTTGACTTTTCAAAAAAAAAAATAAAAATTGATATGAAAAAGTATAATTTAGTTAGAGCCAAACTTGAATACTAAATGGAATCTAGGATCCTCTTCTCAATTTCAATTAGGTTGAGTTTTATCAGTAATGGGCTTGGTAGGGACAAACAAGATTATATTAATCCTATAAAGTTCAGACTAAACGATTTTATGAATTGAAAAATCATCAATCAATAATCTAATTTGTTATTTTTGATTTAGGAAAATCAGAACATATTACTAATCTATTAACTCCTTCGTTTGGATTAGATGGAGCGGATTCACGAATTTGAAAAACGCTTCTAAAAAAAACCAATAGTGATTGAGTACACATGAAAAAGAAAATTAATGTTTAAATTACAAAAAAAAAAAAAAAGAAAGAGGGCTAAAACAAGGATTATCTGTAGGATTATCACTTAACAGGTACTATTTTGGATAATTACCACCGGTTATTTTTAATCTCCAATTGGGTGATATAATTATGAAAGGTGATGAAAAATCTAAACAGGTATTGAAAGATCTCACTCGCTCTCTCTCTCTCTGAGCCTGCCCAAGATGAAATTTATGAATTTTTTCCGTCTAAAACGTCGTTGTTGCGATTTTACGTGGCAAACTAACCAAGCCAAAAATGCTGTCGTTTCGTCTGCTGCACGACTGCAGTGGGACTAGGACCGGTAATTTCGGACACGACACGAGAACGACACGTAATAAATGGGTTTGGACCGCACGATTAATAATTGGGTCGAAATTGGGTCGACACGTTTAACACGAAAATAAATGGGTCAGAAATAAGCTGACACGATTAACACGTTTAATACATTTATGTTAGAATTTTCAAATTAATTCTAACTTATTCGGACATGACACGGTGACACGACACGAGAACGACACGTAATAAATGGGTTTGGACCGCACGATTAATAATTGGGTCGAAATTGGGTCGACACGTTTAACACGAAAATAAATGAGTAACACGAATTACCAGGCCTAAGTGGGACCCACTGCTAAGAATTTAAAAAATAATAACGTCGTTCTCGAGGCCCGAATACTCCACAATCTAAATTGACATTTTTACCCTTCTCACCAACAACTCGTAAATTTAAAAAGCCACTAAACTTGCGGATCCTATTCGCCACGTCATCCGTCAGCCAATCGTACGGTCCAAAATAGCTCGTGAAATCCACGCTAAAATTGACATTTTTACCGTTCTCACCAACAACTCGTGCATTAAGAAAACCAGTAAAGTCGCTGCTACTATTCGCCACGTCATCCATCAGCCCAATATACGGCCCAAATAAGCTCGTGAATCCACGCTCAAACGCGCGCGTGTCTTAAAAAACCAAAATCTATTTCTTTCTCTCTCTTCTTTGAGGTCAGTTTCTCTCTCTACGTTAAACTAAGTGCGACCGAGGTAACCCAAAAGTACGCCCTTATCTGTTATTTTCTCTTGCCTTTGAAAAACGACTTTTCTTCTCCCGTCCGATTTTCTCACTAACCAAACAAAAGGCTAGTTAGGGAGCTCGGAGCCTCCGACTCGTCCGATCTACACAGGGGTTCGTTCTCTCCATCGACAAACCAATTCCGAACCCTAATATCGGATCAGGTAATCTCCTTTTCATCTCTTCGATCTTTGATTTTAATCGACTGATTTTTAGGGTTTTTATTTTTATTTTTATTTTTATGGACGATCAATTTTAGGGCTTTTGTAGATATTTTGGATCTTTTATTGTCTGTGGAAGTCTTACGGTGTAAAAGAGAGGATTTTTTGTTTGATTTTGATCTTCTAGTCAATTAAATCCAGATTAAGGACTGTCTTTTCTGATTAAGTCGAATAAGTTGGGTAAATTTTTTCATTTTTTTTGTAATGATTCATTTTCTGGAGGAGAAAATTGTTGGATTAAGAACCTGGTTTTAGAAAGTTATAGAAATTTTTTTGAAGGGTAAGGAGAAAACAGCCGACAGACAGTTTTGGGATGTTAGATTTTTCATCGAGTTCGGACTGTTCGGTTAAACTTTCGTATATATGATTGTTATGATTTTGATGTGATATCATGAAAAAATCTTTTCGTTATTTTTTTCGTGCTCAATCGTAGAATTCTTCGATGATAAATATCTTGGATTTGTCTGTTTCTTTATGTGTATGTTTCTTTTCTTGTGCACGTGTGGATCTTTAAAAATAAAATATAAAATATAAAAAAATTCTGAATTCTAGACATATGATTGAATCATCTGTTTTAGTGTGTATTCTAATGTGGATTTTATTTATCTAGGTCTGAGTATACCGGTTGTCAGGTTCTCTCAGTTCAATCAGCCAAGGTTCATGTCTGAGCTCGACGCCCAGATTCCCACTGCCTTCGGTACGTTTTTTTTCTCCCAGAACTGCTCTTTGTACGAGATTGATTGGCATCTGTCTCCATTGGAACTTGGAATCAATCATTTTTAGGAGTTTCTTATGAAGATTTAACTTTAAATGAAGCCCTATCTATTCTTGATGTAGTCTGTAAGTGATGATGTTGGTTTCATCATGTGATTGTTCTTCGAAGGGCTTGTCTTTTGTTAAAAACCTAATTGACCCTTTTTTTTTTTAATCACTGAACTTTTTCGGTTGATTTGTTTGAAACTTTTATGTTTGTTGGCAAAAGTAGTCATCTCGTTATGGTCGTCGTGAAGTTGTTGAGTAAAGAGTAGATATCTTCGGGAATAAAATTTGAAGCTACATGGTTAACTTTTAGAAGTAATAATGCATTAAGTAGCAGTTGCAGAGGCTCGATCTTGTTGTAAAATGTGATGCAGTGCATTTCTATCATTAGTTATGATGATATACGTTTCGTAAATGTTCAACTCTCTACTCCGCCCTTGTGTTCCAATAAAGGGAAACTTTCACTTCATCGTTCTCTGTTTACAATGGATGTAGATCCGTTTGCTGAGGCAAATGCTGAGGACTCAGGTGCAGGATCAAAAGAGTATGTTCACATTCGTATTCAGCAGAGAAATGGTAGGAAAAGTCTGACCACTGTGCAGGGATTGAAGAAGGAATTCAGCTATAACAAGATTCTTAAAGATCTTAAGAAAGAGTTTTGCTGTAATGGTACTGTAGTTCAGGACCCGGAATTAGGACAGGTATATATATAGTTTTTTTTTTTTTTTTTTTTTTTTGGGGGTTGCAATATCATAATTTTCTCCACATCTTTCTGCTTCTACAGAATTCTCACGTTTTTTGTTGATAGGTGATTCAACTTCAAGGTGATCAGCGGAAGAATGTATCGACTTTCCTTGTCCAGGTAATTTACTTATGCTAGTGATGTTTAAAGTAGGAGTGTTCACGGTGAGGTTTGCAGTTAGGTCCCAAACTCTACTTGTTAGGTTTTTTTGAAAACAAAAAAACAAACTGAAACTGCCTGGAAATGGGCTGTCTGCTTTAAAGAAACTCAGACTTCTTTATAAACATGCTCGAGCAAAGAAATTCTCTTTTATTTCCTGCATATGCTTTTGTGAAGTAATCATAATAAATATTTTTGGAATTCATGAATTACAGGATTGTTATATCTTTTGCCCTCAAACTCCTCTTATTTAAACTTAAAAATAGAGTTACAATTCGGTCAAACCGAACCCTAAGAAATCAAAAATAGAAGGTTTTCAAACCATCACTGATTTGAGCTGGTTCAGTACTGTTTTGATTTTCTCCAAATCTCTATTGTTTAATAACACAAGCTTTAGCTAATTCTTTCCTTTTCATGCGTCTCCGAATTGTGTTACCTTGTTCCTGATTCTAATTTCTAATTTTTTTTTCCTTGTTTTTTTTTAAACCCCAATCGGGATATCGGGTTTCAGGCTGGCGTTGTGAAGAAGGAACACATCAAAATACATGGTTTCTGAGCTGCAGGATTTCAAAGTCCCTGCACAAATACATCTCTCTGTATCTTTGTTTAAGTGGCAGTCCTGTTATGTTGAGATCCGGTATAAAAAGTGCCGCTATATGTGGATCTGTTTACCTACTTGTCGTGTGTTTTGTGGTCTGTTTTTAGTATTTAAGGACTCGTAATGTGTGGTGATCATGGAATGTGAGACGATTTCTCTCTTTATAATCGTTAATATAAATCACTACCTAGAAGACATTTATCCTTTCTTGCGCACATTTTACATTTCCTTTGCATGGCCGTTGATTGAAAGGAAAATGCGAGGAGAAATCGTGTATTTGGGTTTATTTGGATACAGATAGGGAAATAGTGTGGCGTGAATAACAGGTGAATGAATGTACACCCACACGGGGTGGATGGGATGGCAAAGGAGCTTGGTACCTTTGCTAGGTATCTCTCCTTCGTTCATCCGGGTTTGAATCCCACTGCCTTTTTTTTAGACCCTGCTTCAATTTCGAAAGTTGATTCTTGGGTTGGTGATGGCACAGTAGGTTTTGAGTGAACGACCTAGAGAAACTAGTAGAAATGACTTTGAGCATGTCATACTTAGGAAAGTGTTTTTGTCTGTGAGGTTGAAAAACCTTAGGCTGAAAAGATGAGGCCAGTACTAGATCTTTTAATCACTTAAAAAAAAAAAAGGTGAATGAAATGTGAGATTATTTTTGCATTTCTTTTTCGTTTGGAGTCACATTTGAAGATGGTGTTTTGGATGTTGGAGATGTTTTGAGTTTTGAAAATATGTGTTAGGTGAAAATAAATTGTTTGGAGTGAAAAGTGTAAAAACTTGAAACATGTTTGGAAAAAAATTAGTCGTATGGATCTTGTTTTATTTTTTTTCGAAATTCTATGTTATTTGGAAAAAAAAAAAAAAAAGTCTAAATAGTGCCAGAACCCTTTCGAAAGTAACGGTTTAGTTTGTACTTTTTTAATTTCAGTTGAGAAGACTATAAATTCTCTAAATATTGACAATCTTAGTCCATTCTGTCCAATTTCGTTAAGTTTTTAATAGAATGAGTCACCGTTAAGTTTTTAATAAAATGAGTAATGTGTAATGCATGAGACTTAATATGAGATGGTATTTAAAAAATTTAATAATAAATTTAATTAATAGAAAAAACTAACTATAAAATCTAGAATTTCAATTCTTTCTCTAACTCAGACTTACTCTTTCACCAGATTAGAATCTAGAATCCTCTACTCGACATCGTAAATCCTAGCCACCTCGCTCGCCTTCCACCACCATCACAACGTTGTTTCCCTCGCCGACCTTCTTATCTTTGACAACTCCCTTGACAATGAGGCATCACCATCGACGACTGGATCAATGAGCTCAATGACAATGTCCTCCTCGAGGACCCCTTCAAGATGACAACATCCTCCTTGAGGACTCCCTTTAGGATGACGACGTGAAGCATAGTCCTAAAAAGAATTGTGCCATTCGATGGGCCTCCACTGCGAATTTGCTAGGAATTCGTTGCGAATCTTGACACTAGTCGGAGAAGAAAACGCGACAAATATCGTGTGTTGTCGAAGAAGAGATCACACGGCTCTTGATTGTCGGAGAAGAGAATAGATATAGATTTCCAATTTTTCATTCTAGGTTTTTTTTTTTTACCCCTTTTTTTTTTTTTTTGGGAAAATTTAGATTAGTTGCGTGTTTTAGATTCAAGGTTTCGAATTCCTGATTCGTCAAAAAAAAAAAAAAATTTCGGGAATTTGCTGTGGAATTGTGTGTTTTGATGTTGATTTTGGCTTTTTGTTTTTTAAGGAATTCAAAATTGAGAAGTTGCAACTAGTTGAGGCGGAGAAGAATAAAATCAAGGTATTTGCATTAAATTTTTTTTTTTTTTAAATGGGTTTGAAGCTAAATTTCATCAAAGTCTCACGTTTCTTCGAAGTAGGAACAAGAACTTCAGCATGCTGAGATTGAACATGCTAGTAATCATGAGTCTACAAATAACTTCAAAATTTCTCTCACTCTCGCTCTCTAAGTCAAATGGCAAAACATAGGGCTCATGACCGTTTTGGCATTGAAAGAGATGAAGCTTGCCACAATCTGGTATTTCTCGATTGTTTCAGTGCCAACAGGGGTTTGAACGTGTCGTTCCCGGGATCAAGTGGGTTGGGCTCGACAGAAAGGATCAAGATCAGAGTTTACTTTGTAACTTTGTAAGTTGTGATCTTGGGTGGGTTTTTGTTTAGTTGCCGGAAAAAAAATTTTATGGTTAAAAATTTGTGGGAACTTATAGAAAGTGATTTTCTAGGTTTTGGGTGGTTTGTGGTCTGAGGGAAGGGGGAAAAAATTGAGAAAAATGCCAACCATGTAAATTGCTTCACTTTTTGGGAGCTAAATTTAAAATTCAGAGGGTTTATTGAAAAAATTGTCATGTGACTATGCACATGGGTGATTCCATTAACGGATTTGAATGGAAAGAATCAAGATTGCCAACATTTAGAGAATTTAGGGTCTTCTCGGTCAAAATTAAAGAAATAGGGACCAAACCGTTACTTTCAGAAGAGCTTATAGACTATTTTGGCTAATTATTAAAAAAAAGTATCATCTTATTTTAACTTAAAATGATAAAGTTAGAGACTTTTAAAGTTTAAGTTTTTAAAAAATATTTCGAAAAATGAATTGTAAAATTGAAGGAAAAGGACAAAAAAAACATGTTTGGAAATTTTTTTTTTTCAAATATGACCCCAAATGGAGCCATAATATAAAATGAGAACAAGATTAATCAATTTATCCAATAAAAAAGTGAAAATATAGAAGGAAAAAATATTATGGGAAAAATTAGAGGTCCTTCTTCAAAAAGGGGAAAAAAAATAATTAGTTGTGCATGAGTGGGTTGCTTTCCCTCCCAAAGTCATAACTAAGCACGAGGAGTTAAACTTTGTTGGATTAGAATTGTTTGACTATTTGAAAATTAGTTAAAATTTTTATTGACTTTAGAAGTAGATTAAAAAAAATATCATTTGAGTTTTTGGAATTGGAGGAGTTAATCCAAACAATCCATGAATAAGGGGAAAAAAAAAAAAAAACAAACAAAAAAAATTTCCTCCTTCAATCATGTTAAACAATGATAATTAATTTAAAAAAAAAAATCCTTTCCATCTTCCATTTTTCATTGAAAAAATGTTGACAAGTTTTAGAGAGAGAATTTAAAAAAAAAAAACAAAAAACAAAAAAAAAAAAACAAAATCTACATTCAGTTCTAGAAATGGCAAAATTAATAATGTCAATTTTACCATTGTTTTAACTTTTTTCAACGAATCATTATAACTTGTTGCCTCATGATAATTTTGTGTTTTTCTTTATACTAGTTAGATAGCACGTGAAAGAGTTAATATAGCTCAAAAATTTTACTTCTCATCAAATCTTCTTCATCTTCTCTCCTCTTTCCTTTTTTACGCCCCCACGACGCAATATTGGAGGGCCATGGGGGCGTTAAATTTTCCGTTTAAATTTAAAATTAATCACGATCAAGCTAAGTGATTGGAGGTGAGGAATTAGGAAGAGCTTTCCAGCATTCCCTTTTCACTTTTCCTCCGTCGTCCAATGCTAAATGAACGTTTCTTGAACTACAAAATAGGATTAAACAAATAAATAATAAAGAACGTTAAGCAAGAACACAAAAAAAACAAGAGAACCTCAAGAATAATATAGAGAGAATTGGAGTCCAGTATAATTGCCTTAAGACTTTTTATTGTGAATTGTGTCTTTCCTCCTTGGTTAGCCAAGTCACCTTCCACTCGAACATGTTTGAAGCATTGATTCCCACTTAAAGTGTTCTTTCTTACCATTTGGTTGGAAGATTGATGAAGAGAAAAAGTTGAATGCCGGCAAGAGCTTTAGAAGTTAATCTCATTTTAGCATCAAAATATTGGAGCAAAATTTCGTCTAGCACTAAATTAACGTTCTTGATTATTTTATTCGTTTGAACTTATTTTGTAGTTCAAAAACGTTCATTTAGTGTTGGATGAAATTTTACTGTAACATTTTGGATAAACGTTCTTGATTATTTTATTTGTTTGCTCTTATTTTGTAGTTCAAGAACGTTCATTTAATGTTGGACGGAATTTTGCTCCAACAGCTCAATTCCTTATATGACTATAGTGATGAATGGATAACAATTCAATTTCCTTGTTCCAAATTTTATTCCTTACTTTTGGCTTGTTTTGCTCTTATATCTTTCTATGCCATTCAGTTTTTATTTCTCCGGTATCGCGATGGTTTTGCCACTACATGGTTCTATGGACAATTTTGTCTTCTTTCTTTTTTCAAATTATTTGGTTAATCATGTTTTCTAGTTGTTTCTTAACGGCTCATAGTTTAGCTTGACTAGCTTTTGAATGGAAATTGACATCATGTGATTCGAATAATTTTTCTATCATCGATTCTAAATTTCTTATATAATTATGTCTCTCTCAAAAAAAAAAAAATTCAAATTAAACATATTCGAATTCTTCATCTTATAGTGTCCCAAAGAAAAAAAAAAATCTTTGAATGAGAATAAAAGGATCAATAATGAGCATATGATAACAATTAATTCCTTAATTTTCTCGTCCATGTTTCTTTTTTTCTTCATCTTTTTTTTGTTCAATAAATTCACATCGTAATTCAACAAGGATGATATCAGCATATTTGAAGTTGAATCCAAATTGTTGCACCATTTGATGAAATAATCATCAATACGTTTCATAATTATATCATCATTATCACAATGATGCGCAAAATAATTATACCAACACAAGTCGTTTTCTTTGCACATACTTATAATAATTATTCTATCATTATTTCGACGATTTTGTTAATATTGTGTTCAAATTTTTCTAACTTGTTGTTCGATTTTTTTTTTTAATTATTATTTGATCATTTTAGTTTGTGTTTGCTTCTTTGATAATTATAGTATCTCTGGCATAATTATATAATTATTTTACATTATCAACCGGATGTGAATTCCACATAGAATAATTTGCATTATCATTTTGAATATAAAACCACCGATTAACGAACTATATAAGATTAGTTTTGAATTATTTTAAAATAATGAAACTGATTGATTTCATTTTTAACCACAACTTAACGATTATGATTGGTTCACTTACTATTGCTACATTATTCTCTAAATATATCCTTTGCTACATTTCAAATTTTCAATACAGCAAGGCTTTGTGAAAATCAGCGTTGATGCGGCTGCGATGAGAGCCCCGGCGATCAGGTGTTCGGGGAGATTCTCGCCCCATACGATGGAGTGTCTGGTGGATTGAGAGGGGACAAGGTTGGCGACGTAGTTTGGCATCAAGGGCTCCCGAGGCTTCTTTAATTGAAGATGTTAGAGAAGCTATGTTTTCGTCTAATAAAGACATTGCTTGCTACGTTTCACGTTGTGGGAAGTCGATAGCTCATTGTTTAGCTAGTTTTGTTTTTTAAGAGTACAAAATTCCAATCTATTGAAGATTTGTGACATCGAATTTAGTTCACTTTCTTATTGTACGTGAAGTTATAATTGGAGGTGATTTTCGGAATTGCTCTAAAAGAGCATCACTTTTGGATTATTGTCCTAATTATGGTACCTTCAGGTGGGTTTTACCTTTGATTAAATAAATCAAGAGTCAACATATTATATTTTATATAAATTATCCCAATTGGTCAAAAAGGTAATCTAGAAGATTACACTGTTGGTCAACATAAAATATTTTGCGCCAAACAGCGTTTTGGGGAGCGAGGAAGTGCCTTTTTTATTTTTATTTTTATTTTTTTGCATGCTCACTTACACACGCAAGGGAGGGGGGAGAGAGAGGGGTAGTGTTTTTAGTCCAATTTTCTTTTTCTTTTTTTTTTTTTAACCCCCTCTCTTTTGGCCCAATTTTTATTTATTTTTCATTTAGTCTAAATGATAAAATTATTAATTTTAATGTTATGATAGGACAAAAAAAATATAAAAAGATGTTAAATTTATAGTATTTTTACATATAACCTTATTTTTTACTTTTATGTTTTTTTATTTAGATAAATTTTTTTAAATATGTCTAAATATGTGTATCGTACATGTTTTTAAACTAGTATTAGAAATGAAGTAACCTTTGAAAAAAAATCACCGTCTTGTTACATGATAAAAGCTTATAAGGCTTATCCACTCATCTAATGTTTGCAATTTTGACTAACATATTGTAGATGCTGGGAATCTACCGTAAAAAATTTAACAAAAGTTAGTAAGGAAGAGCAAAATAAAATAGCAGGTTGGGCTCTTGGCAATCGTTGATGAAATCCATAAAACATATAATTATCAAAATAATCAAGTAAGAAGAACAGAAAGTAAATAATCTACACCAAGATGTAAAGAAGTTCGTCAAATAGATGCTGCATCCTCTGAGAGTGTGGTTTGTTCACACTATATAAAAAGGTTCTCGAATACAATCAATTACAGTATTTCTAGGAAAATTTTAACAGCATGAGAGTAAGAGTCAGGCAAAAAAGATCCCTTTTTGCAGGGGGGTCTTCCTCTATTTATAGAGGAAGAGTTGTGGGTCTAAACCGGAAGTTCGTGATGAGCGGTTCTCACTCCTGTCTGTTGAGACACGTGTAAGAAGGTCAGTTATACAGTTGATTTGGCGGTTATTAGAATGAATCTGATTATAAATCGTGGGCTCAGCAATTATATTGTAATATTTATGGAATTGTCAGTTATCATGAAGGATCTAACACGTCATCATCGAATATGAGCTTGACGGTTGAGGGTAGTTTCCCTTTTAAGTCTTTGTTAAGCTCGAATGATGAACAATGACTAGGAAACAAGGCTTTGTTTTTGCCCAAGCACCGTTCGCGGCTCGTAACATATTTACTGTTCGTCTGATCATGTATTGTTCGACGTTCGAATGTGAGCGATCACAATTATATGATAAAACGAACTGAGATCGTAGATTGGGTCTGGCCCAATTAATCGAACGATCATTGTTTACAAAAGAGTAACTCTATAATTTGGGTCTGGCCCAAATATAAATCTAACTTGGGAGTTAATTGTTCATTTGAAAAGCTATAAGGCTAACGATGTAATGGGAAAAAGAAGTCTAACTCCAACACATATAAGTAATACTATTATCTTTTCAAAAAATATATATATATTTATAGATGTACTTACATATATACGCTGTTATTTTAATCTAAAGATTAGTCTCTTAAAAACATTGACGAGGATACTTTGGAGAAAAGATCATCTACCAAATTCCTAGAGATAACACTGGCGCAGAATAGGGTGGATATACTTTCCCCACCTTTATATCCGTCACTTTTTTTACTTCCATACCTACCTAATTTAAAGTCAATTTTACCATTGTTTTAACTTTTTTCAACGAATCATTATAACTTGTTGCCTCATGATAATTTTGTGTTTTTCTTTATACTAGTTAGATAGCATGTGAAAGAGCTAATGTAGCTCACAGATTTTACTTCTCATCAAATCTTCCTTCATCTTCTCTCCTCTTTCCTTTTTTACGCCCCTACGATGCAACATTGGAGGGCCATGGGGCGTTAAATTTTCTATTTAAATTTAAAATTAATAACGATCAAGCTGAGTGATTGGAGGTGAGGAATTAGGAAGAGCTTTCCAGCATTCCCTTTTCACTTTCCCTCCATTAATAGCTCTTGTTGGAGCAAAATTTCATCCAACATTAAATGAATGTTCTTGAACTACAAAATAAGATTAAACAAATAAAATAATAAAGAACATTAAGCAAAAACACAAGAAAACACAAGAGAATCTCAAGAACAATATAGAGAAAACTGTAATCCAGTATAATTGCCTCAAGGCTTTTTATTATGAATTGTGTCTTTCCTCATTGGTTAGCAAAGTCACCTTTCACTCAGACTTGCTTGAAGTATTGATTCCCACTTAAAGTGTTCTTTCTTACTATTTTGGTTGGAAGATTGATGAAGAGAAAAAAGTTGAATGCCAGTGAAAGCTTTAGATATGTTAATCGCACAAGGCCCTGTTTCTAACGTCAAAATGTTGGAGCAAAATTTCGTCTAACACTAAATTAACGTTCTTGATTATTTTATTCGTTTAAACTTATTTTGTAGTACAAGAACGTTCATTTAGTGTTGGATAAAATTTTTCTCCAACATTTTTGATGAACATTCTTGATTATTTTATTTGTTTGATCTTATTTTTTAGTTTAAAAACGTTTATTTAATGTTGGACGAAATTTTGCTCTAACAGCTCTATTCCTTATATGACTATAGTGATGAATGGAAAACAATTCAATTTCCTTGTTCCAAATTTTATTCCTTACTTTTGGCTTGTTTTGCTCTTATATCTTTCTATGCCATTCAATTTCCCACATGGTTCTATGGATAGTTTTGTCTTCTTTCTTTTTTCAGATTGTTTAGCTAATCATGTTTTCTACGTTGTTTCTTAACGGCTCATAGTTTAGCTTGACTCGCTTTTGAATGGAAATTGACATCATGTGATTCGAATCATTTTTCTGTCATCGATTCTAAATTTTTTATATAATTATGTCTCTCTCAAAAAAAAAAAATTCAAATTAAACATATTTGAAGTCTTCACCTTATGGTGTCCCAAAGAAGAAGAAAAAAAAAAAAACTCTTTGAATGAGAATAAAAGGATCAATAATGAGCATATGAAAATAATTAATTCCTTGATTTTCTAATTTATGTTTCTTTTTTTCTTCGTCTTTATTTTTTTGTTCAATAAATTCACATCGTAATTCAACAAGGATGATATCAGCATATTTGAAGTTGAATCCAAATTGTTGCACCATTTGATGAAATAATTTTCATTACGTTTCATAATTATATCATCATTATCATAATGATGCGTAAAATAATTATACCAACTCAAGTCGTTTTCTTTGCACATGCGTATAACAATTATACTATCATTATTTCGACGATTTTGTTTATATTGTGTTCAACTTTTTCTAACTTGTTGTTCGATTTTTTTTTAATTATTATTTGATCATTTTAGTTTGTGTTTGCTTCTTTGATAATTATAGTATCTCTGGCATAATTATATAATTATTTTACATTATCAACCGGATGTGAATTCCACATAGAATAATTTGCATTATCATTTTGAATATAAAACCACGGATTAACGAACTATATAAGATTAGTTTTGAATTATTTTAAAATAATGATACTGATTGATTTCATTTTTAACAACTTTATGATTGGTTCACTTACTATTGCTACATTATTCTCTAAATATATCCTTTGCTACATTTCAAATTTTCAATATGAGTAGTACTCAGTCGAAAATCCAGCAGCAAGGCTTTGTGAAAATCAGCGTTGATGCAGCCGCGATGAGAGCCCCGGCGATCAGGTGTTCGGGGAGATTCTCGCCCCATACGACGGAGTGTCTGGTGGCTTGAGAGGGGACGAGGTTGGCGACGTAGTTTGGCATCAAGGGCTCCCGAAGCTTCTTTAATTGAAGATGTTAGAGAAGCTATGTTTTCGACTAATAAAGACATTGTTTGCTACGTTTCACGTCGTGGGAACTCGATAGCTCATTGTTTTAGCTAGTTTTGTTTTTTAAGATTACAAAATTCCAATCTATTGAAGATTTGTGACATCGAATTTAGTTCACTTTCTTATTGTACGTCAAGTTATAATTGGAGGTGATTTTCGGAATTGCTCTAAAAGAGCATCACTTTTGGATTATTGTCCTAATTATGGTACCTTCAGGTGGGTTTTACCTTTGATTAAATAAATCAAGAGTCAACATATTATATTTTATATAAATTATCCCAATTGGTCAAAAAGGTAATCTAGAAGATTACACTGTTGGTCAACATAAAATATTTTGCCCCAAACAGCGTTTTGGGGAGCGAGGAAGTGCCTTTTTTATTTTTATTTTTATTTTTTTGTATGCTCACTTACACACGCAAGGGAGGGGGGAGAGAGAGGGGTAGTGTTTTTAGTCCAATTTTCTTTTCTTTTTTTTTTTTTTAACCCCCTCTCTTTTGGCCCAATTTTTTTTATTTTTCATTTTAGTCTAAATGATAAAATTATTAATTTTAATGTTATGATAGGACAAAAAAATATAAAAAGATGTTAAATTTATAGTATTTTTACATATAACCTTATTTTTTACTTATATGTTTTTTTATTTAGATAAATTTTTTTAAATATGTCTAAATACGTGTATCGTACATGTTTTTAAACTAGTATTAGAAATGAAGTAACCTTTGAAAAAAAATCACCGTCTTGTTACATGATAAAAGCTTATAAGGCTTATCCACTCATCTAATGTTTGCAATTTTGACTAACATATTGTAGATGCTGGGAATCTACCGTAAAAAATTTAACAAAAGTTAGTAAGGAAGAGCAAAATAAAATAGCAGGTTGGGCCCTTGGCAATCGTTGATGAAATCCATAAAATATATAATTATCAAAATAATCAAGGAAGAAGAACAGAAAGTAAATAATCTACACCAAGATGTAAAGAAGTTCGTCAAATAGATGCTGCATCCTCTGAGAGTGTGGTTTGTTCACACTATATAAAAAGGTTCTCGAATACAATCAATTACAGTATTTCTGGGAAAATTTTGACAGCATGAGAGTAAGAGTCAGGCAAAAAAGATCCCTTTTTGAAGGGGGGTCTTCCTCTATTTATAGAGGAAGAGTTGTGGGTCTGAACCCGAAGTTCGTGGTGAGCGGTTCTCACTCCTGTCTGTTGAGACACGTGTAAGAAGGTTAGTTATACAGTTGATTTGGCGGTTATCAGAATAAATCTGATTATAAATCGTGGGTTCAGCAGTTATATTGTAATATTTATGGAATTGTCAATTATCATGAAGGATCTAACACGTCATCATCGAATATGAGCTTGACGGTTTAGGGTAGTTTCCCTTTTAAGTCTTTGTTAAGCTCGAATGATGAACGATGACTAGGAAACAAGGCTTTGTTTTCGCCTAAGCACCGTTCGCAGCTCGTAACATATTTACTGTTCGTCTGGTCATGTATTGTTCGACGTTCGAATGTGAGCAATCACAATTATATGATAAAACGAACTGAGATCGTAGATTGGGTCTGGCCCAATTAATCGAACGATCATTATTTACAAAAGAGTAACTCTATAATTTGGGTCTGGCCCAAATATAAATCTAACTCGGGAGTTAATTGTTCATTTGAAAAACTATAAGGCTAACGATGTAATGGGAAGAATAAGTCTAACCCCAACACATATAAGTAATACTATTATCTTTTCAAAAAAAATATATATATATTTATAGATGTACTTACATATATACGCTGTTATTTTAATCGAAAGATTAGTCTCTTAAAAACATTGATGAGGACACTTTGGAGAAAAGATCATCTACCAAATTCCTATAGATAACACTGGCGCAGAATAGGGTGGATATACTTTCCCCACCTCTATATCTGTCACTTTTTTTACTTCCATACCTACCTAATTTAATGTCAATTTTACCATTGTTTTAACTTTTTTCAACGAATCATTATAACTTGTTGCCTCATGATAATTTTGTGTTTTTCTTTATACTAGTTAGATAGCACGTGAAAGAGTTAATGTAGCTCACAGATTTTACTTCTCATCAAATCTTCCTTCATCTTCTCTCCTCTTTCCTTTTTTACGCCCCTACGATGCAACATTGGAGGGCCATGGGGGCGTTAAATTTTCTATTTAAATTTAAAATTAATCACGATCAAGCTGAGTGATTGGAGGTGAGGAATTAGGAAGAGCTTTCCAGCATTCCCTTTTCACTTTCCCTCCATTAATAGCTCTTGTTGGAGCAAAATTTGATCCAACATTAAATGAATGTTCTTGAACTACAAAATAAGATTAAACAAATAAAATAATAAAGAACATTAAGCAAAAACACAAGAAAACACAAGAGAATCTCAAGAACAATATAGAGAAAACTGTAATCCAGTATAATTGCCTCAAGGTTTTTTATTATGAATCGTATCTTTCCTCATTGGTTAGCGAAGTCACCTTTCACTTGGACTTGCTTGAAGTATTGATTCCCACTTAAAGTGTTCTTTCTTACCATTTTGGTTGGAAGATCGATGAAGAGAAAAAAGTTGAATGCCAGTGAGAGCTTTACATGTTAATTGCATAAGGCCCTGTTTCTAACGTCAAAATGTTGGAGCAAAATTTCATCTAACACTAAATTAACGTTCTTGATTATTTTATTCGTTTAAACTTATTTTGTAGTTCAAGAACAATCATTTAGTGTTGGATGAAATTTTGCTCCAATATTTTTGATGAACATTCTTGATTATTTTATTTCTTTGATCTTATTTTTTAGTTTAAAAGCGTTCATTTAATGTTGGACGAAATTTTGCTCTAACAGCTCTATTCCTTATATGACTATAGTGATGAATGGAAAACAATTCAATTTCCTTGTTCCAAATTTTATTCCTTACTTTTGGCTTGTTTTGCTCTTATATCTTTCTATGCCATTCAATTTCCCACATGGTTCTATGGATAGTTTTGTCTTCTTTCTTTTTTCAGATTGTTTAGCTAATCATGTTTTCTACGTTGTTTCTTAACGGCTCATAGTTTAGCTTAACTCGCTTTTGAATGGAAATTGACATCATGTGATTCGAATCATTTTTCTGTCATCGATTCTAAATTTCTTATATAATTATGTCTCTCTCAAAAAAAAAATTTTAATTAAAATTATTCGAATTCTTCACCTTACGGTGTCCCAAAGAAAAAAAAAAAAAAGAAAAAACCTCTTTGATTGAGAATAAAAGGATCAATAATGAGCATATGATAACAATTAATTCCTTGATTTTCTCATCTATGTTTCTTCTTTTCTTCCATCTTTATTTTTTTGTTCAATAAATTCACATCGTAATTCAACAAGGACGATATCAGCATATTTGAAGTTCAATCCAAATTGTTGAACCATTTGATGAAATAATTTTCAGCACGTTTCATAATTATATCATCATTATCATAATGATGCGCAAAATAATTATACCAACACAAGTCGTTTTCTTTGCACATACTTATAATAATTATACTATCATTATTTCGACGATTTTGTTAATATTGTGTTCAAATTTTCCTAACTTGTTGTTCGATTTTTTTTTTTTTGAATTATTATTTGATCATTTTAGTTTGTGTGTGCTTCTTTGATAATTATATTATCTCTGGCATAATTAGATAATTTTTTTACATTATCAACCGGATGTGAATTCCACATAGAATAATTTGCATTGTCATTTTGAATATAAAACCACGGATTAACGAACTATATAAGATTAGTTTTGAATTATTTTAAAATAATGATACTGATTGATTTCATTTTTAACCACAACTTAACGATTATGATTGGTTCACTTACTATTGCTACATTATTCTCTAAATATATCCTTTGCTACATTTCAAATTTTCAATATGAGTAGTACTCAGTCGAAAATCTAGCAGATCAGCGTTGATGCGGCTGCGATGAGAGCCCCGGCGATCAGGTGTTAGGGGAGATTCTCGCCTCATACGACGGAGTGTCTGGTGGCTTGAGAGGGGACGAGGTTGGCGACTTAGTTTGTCATCAAGGGCTCCCGAAGCTTCTTTAATTGAAGATGTTAGAGAAGCTATGTTTTCGACTAATAAAGACATTGTTTGTTACGTTTCACGTCGTGAAAAGTCGAAATATAGCTCATTGTTTAGTTAGTTTTGTTTTTTAAGATTACAAAATTCCAATCTATTGAAGATTTGTGACATCGAATTTAGTTCACTTCCTTTGTACGTCAAGTTACAATTGCAGGCGATTTTCGGAATTGCTCTAAAAGAGCATCACTTTTGGATTATTGTCCTAATTATGGTACGTTCAGGGGTTTTACCTTTGATTAAATAAATCAAGAGTCAACATATTATATTTTATATAAATTATCCCAATTGGTCAAAAGGGTAATCTTCTAGAAGATTACCCTGTTGGTCAACATAATATATTTTGTCCAAAACAGTATTTTGTGGAGCGAGGAAGTGCTTTTTTTATTTTTATTTTTATTTTTAGTTTTTTATATGCTCACTTACACACGCAAGGGAGGGGGGAGAGAGAGGGGTAGAGTTTTTAGTCCAATTTTCTTTTTCTTTTTCTTTTTTTTTACCCCCTCTGTTTTGGCCCAATTTTTTTTATTTTTCATTTTAGTCTAAATGATAAAATTATTAATTTTAATGTTATGATAGGAAAATATATTAAAAGATATTAAATTTATAGTATTTTTGCATATAACTCTATTTTTTACTTATATATTTTTTTATTTAGATAAAATTTTTAAATATGATTAATTATGTGCATCGTATATTTTTTTAAACTAGTACTAAAAACGATGTAACCGTTGAAAAAAAAAAATCACCGTCTTGTCACGTGACAAAAGCTTGTAAGGCTTATCCACTCATCTAATGCTTGCAATTTTGACTAACATATAAATAATGCTATTATCTTTTCAAAAAAATATATTTATATACGTACTTACATATATAGACACTGTTATTTTAATCTAAAGATTAGTCCCGTAAAAACATTGACGGGGATACTTTGGAGAAAAGATCATCTACCAAGTTCCTAGGGATGACAGTGGCTCAGGATAGGGTAGATATGCTTCCCCCACCTCTATATCCGTCACTCTTTTTATCTCAATACCTATCTAATTTAATGCGAGTGCAGGGATAAGTTATTCCCGTAGGAAACTTTAAATTCATATCATATCTATTTACCCATTAAAAATAAAATAAAATAAAAACTGAAAACTTTAATGAAATTTGTTTTCATAAAATTTAGCAATATAATCAAAAATGTAACTAAAAGCTTATAAACAAATCCAAATTGCAAGAATCTATAAGCTAAAATTCATAAAGAAAATTAAAACATTAAAATACTAAAAATTTAAATTTATATGTGTATAGATAAACATATAGATATATTTATTTTTATAAGAGTGAATATACACAAGTAAGACGGGTGCGGATATCGAAGAGCTTCCCTCACCCTCACCCTCACCCCCACCTCCATCTCTATATACAATCCCTCGTACCTTTTCCTAATGGGGTGGGTATCCATGATATCCGCGCCCGTCGGTAGAATTGCCTTCCCTACAAACTCGACAGAGGGAACACGCAAAAAGCGATTGGATTGGTGATGAAACTTCAAAAGAAAATCTTCTTTACGGGCCCATTTTTATCGACTTGATCATGTGCACATAGTAGCCGATCAATCATGTCCAAACATTGCATTAAGCAAATATATATATATATATATTAACAAGAATATTAAAAAACAATTTTCTTGGATTGCGTTAGAGATCTAATATTACTTTTTCTATAGTTGTATATATGTTTTTATATATATAGAAAGATCCCTATATCTAATATCACCCGGAGTTATTTATATGCCATGAGGCATGAGGCATGAGGCATTTGACAATGAAATGACGGCTTGAAAAAGTATAGTAGCTATTGACTTTTATTTTACCCAAAAAAAAAAAAAAGTATAGCTATCGACTTTCTTCTTCTTGTTCTTCTCCTCCTTCTTTTTGAATTTTTTTAATTGCTTCTAGAAGATTAGTCACATGAATTTATAATTAAAGAAAAAATGAATAGAACGATTAGTCTCATGAATTGTCTATCTTTCATAATTTTCTTATCAAAAAAGGATTCTTTCTAATTTTTCTCTCTTTTATTTTATTTATTTATTTATTTTTTGGCCAGAATTCTATTGTAGGATTTGAAAAAAATAAACCTATTGGTATGGTTATGTCGATTTCGCATATGTATATATATGTGATTTTAGTGTTGATAATTGATCAAAATTTTATGGGATTTCAACTTCTAAATATGCAACTTTTACTTTTCCACTTAAAGAAAATATGATAGCAATACTATTTCTAGATCGTCAAAGATAATGGTTGAAGTATTGAAGTATTCAATATAGGAGGATCACTATCACTATAGCCCTTGGTAAATTTATTAAAGACGAAAATGATTTATTTGATATTATGGATGACTGGTTACGGAGGGACCGTTTCGTTATGGGATTTCATTAAATCTATTAAACATAAATTAGTGGTAAGTGGAGAACTGTTCAAAGCAATGTATATGGAAGTAAAACGAGAGAATGTGGAAGAAAAAAAAAATGCGTTTCTAAATGTTTTACAACATATCATATGCTCTATTTTATTTCAACATGCTTATAGTCCTCTGGACTCGTGGTAGGTTCTTGTATTAGGAATTATTTAATTTGCATAAACTTCATCACCCACTTTGAGGCTAAGCCCAAAAAAAAAAATTGTTTTTTTTTTTTTAATGTTTTTGAGGAATGTTGATTCCACTACTAATTATCAACGCCGTAAGATAATTTCTACATATTATACAAAGAGATATAAGATCATATATATATATATATACTTGAAAAGTTCATGCTTAAGTGGCATTAATGTTATTTTCAAACTATACGCCTTTTTCTTTTTAATTTTTTTATGTGTCTCTTTTTCCCCAATGTACTTTGAACAGAGTTTATGTTTTTTTGTTAATTTATTTTTTTTAATGTCTCAACAAATACACACAAAAAAAAAAAAAAAGAGTAGACTGAGGGAGAGAAATTGACATAACAGAATTAGCACATCATTAATAAAACATAAAAAGGGTTTTGGGGGGGGGGGGGGGCATTCTCGTTGGAGTTAAGGGGTGGGGGGGTTTTTCGCAAGTCGAGGGCCGACGGACTCGTCATCGGGGTTGGGATTAGAGGGGCTCGTCCTTGGGCCATTGGTCCCCCCCCTCCTGGCCGACAAAGAAGAACAGGCAGGGAGTTCACTTTTTTCTTTTTATTTATTTATTTATTTCACAATCCTATACATTTGTACTTATTTTAATTATTATACATCCTCAATATCTTATTTATTACATTAAATTTAAACGGCTTTAAATGAAATTCTATCGATAAAGTATATAAACAAAATTCTACTACATCTTTTCTTAATGAAAAACCAGAATGAAAAGGAACTAACTTTCTTAATAAAAAGAACTGTATATTCACCCAAAGTACACATATTATATTCAAACTATCCATATTTGTCAACTAGTTAATTTTCTTCAGTTTTATTATTATTTTATTCCCTCACCTGCCGTTCAAATTCGCTGTTTGACAGCATGTGATGACTTATACACATCACAACATACATACACATATATATATATATATATATGTATATATAGTATATATAGGCATGCAAATTCACCTTACAAAATCTTCCATGTATACTCTCTAGCTTCTAAGTTCACAGTATAGTACTTTAAGTATCTCTCTCTCTCTCTCTCTCTCTCTCTCTTTCTCTCTCTAAGAAGAAGATAATGGCTGAAATAACAAATCAACAATCTTCTGATAATACTTCTACCATATCAAGAGGTGCGTAGAGGAATTTTTTTTTCCCTCCTTCCTCTGTTGTCAATTGTCTTGCCTGAAAAACCATAATAATCAAGTCTACGTACGTAAGTTTGCTTTAATAATGAGTTTTCTTTTGATTTTATCTTGAAAGTACCATTTTTATTTTCCTCGATCATAGATGATTCCATTCTGTTTAGAAGAAGCGTGTTTAATAGAAACTAACAGTGACGGAGTCAGAAATTCTTATTAGTGGGGAATAATAACTAAAATCAAAATTTAATAAATTTAATAATGGGTAAAAGAACAAGTTTTCAATTTTTAGTGGGGTTTTGTACATATTAATAAAAAAGAACATATAGAGTTTTCCCAAAAAAAAAAAAAAAAAGTGGGTTCTTAGCCCGACCGAGCCTATGTTGGCTCCGTGCCTGGAAACTGACATGAAAAAGTTCCGTCTTCCCGCTAGGGCTAGCTCATCAACAGGTGGGGAGAGGGGTGGGAATAGGGGTGGGTAGGAGTTCTTAGGTTCAAATTCTGTGAATATGTTTTCATATATATATTTTTTAATAAATAGAAACTACAGATCTCATATAAAAAAAAAATATTCTCTCTCTAAATGGGTGTTTATTTCTCTTTAATGTAATTATAATTCTTTTCCTTAATCGTATACATATCTATTACTAATATTAATACTAACATTTAAAAGGATAAGTTAAAGGCACTACAAACAGTGTTTTCGTCCTTGTTCATGGGATGTTATGTGACATTTCAGTCATTATCAAATAGTAATCCAGTCATTATAACGTGATGTCACGTGGATTTTTTTTTTCTTTATTTTACTTTGTTTGTCTCTCCGCGTTCTTATCAACTAGTATATGTAAGAGGAACAATCATACATTGTGATTTGTTGTTGCAGACAATGGCAGTGACGATTCTCAGCTTCAGTTCTCAGAAGACGAGGAAATGCTAATCATAAGGATGTTCAATCTAGTGGGAAAGAGGTATACATTATAAATATATATATAAATGCATAAAAGTATTGTTTTCTGATATACAGACACTTCTGTCATTAAAAATATTGACATTTTTTTTTTTTTTGGGGCAATATAGATGGAATTTGATTGCTGGGAGGATCCCTGGAAGAACAGCAGAGGAAATTGAGAAATACTGGAACTCAAGAAACTGCACTAGCCGAGGAAATTAGACTTGAATTTCAAGATACAAAATATAGACGTTGAATATTTGGAGAAATAAATGTGGGTCTTTATTTCAAATTAAGATGGCGATTTTTTTTTGGCTGTTTTTATATTTGGATTTTCATATATATAATCCAGTTTTTTTTATCCGACACCCCATTTTTGTCCGACAAGAACAGCCGTCTTCTTGGGATTATTGAATCTTAAAATAAATGGTATTGATGAAAAATAAGATTTATTGAGATACAACTTCTCTCTCTCTCTCGCC